>JAAGEH010000026.1:3345395-3400273 GCA_011751065.1 Lasiurus cinereus
ATTTTTAATTGATTTTTTTACAGAGAGAAAGGGAGAGGGATAGAGAGTTAGAAACATCGATGAGAGAGAGACATTGCTCAGCTGCCTCCTGCACGCCCCCTATTGGGGATGTGCCCGCAACCTAGGTCCATGCCCCTGACCAGAATCGAACCTGGGACCTTTTAGTCCACAGGCCCACGCTCTATCCACTGGGCCAAACCTGTTTTGGCACCATTCCCCAGGTTTAGAGGGAGCTCGGTGTTTACCACGTGGGCCTGTTTATCACATTCCCTTCCTCGCCACCTATCAGCCAAGCTGACACCTATATTCATGCCTGCACATCCCTGGATGATAGCGCTCCACGGTGCCAGCCACACGGCAGAACCAGGCTGGTCCAGCCAGGGTGCCAGCCAGCGACCAAGCGGCCAGCTTCTGATGGCCCGAGGCACAGAGCCCACAGCGATCTGTCACCCACATGGAGTCCTTTCTGGAGAGACAGTGTGGGGGGAGGGAAGGGAGGAAAGGAGTTTGTTTTGCCTGGAGCCCAAGGACTGGCGAGAAAGAAATCTGTGTGGTTGACACCCAGGAAAAGCAAATACGAGTTGGCTTTAACCAGCGTTTCTCAACCTGTGGGTCACAACCCCTTTGGGGGTCGAATGACCCTTTCACAGGGGTTGCCTAAGACCATCGGAAAATGCAGATATTTACATCACGGTGCATCACAGTGGCAACAATTCATGGTTGGGGGATCACCACCCCATGAGGAACTGTATGCCAGGCTCGCGGCCTTAGGAAGGTGGAGAACCACTGGCTTTCACAAAGGAGTAGGAGCAGCTACTGGGGTGGAAATTGAGCTGGGCTAGAGCATCCAGGGGTAAAGTACCTCCTCCAGTGAAAACTTACTGTCCCGGCAGGATGCAGGGAGGGAGCAGGATGGAATTGGGGGCTGGAAGTCAGAAGAGTGGGGAGGGGTGTGGGGTGCTCTGTGCCTTCAAATGTGGGTTTAGGAGCTGAGCAGCTTTCCTCGGTTATAATGAAGATTTTGCGATGTCTATTCACTCTTTTCCTTCGGAAAATGTGACTTCCTCACCACCATGGCGGTGGCTGGTCTTAGAATTGGCACAAATCTGCTTTACACCAAAATCGGTCTCCTCCATTCCCTTTTGTTCATCTCCTGTGGCATCTTTGGGAAGAAAGATGTCTCACTCGCACCCAGACAAAATGCACAGATCCATTTGGAAGTAGAAGATGCTGTCCTTGCTGTGTAAAGTTTCTAGAGAGACGCGATTAGTATGTTGGGCTACACGCACGGTTTAGTCACAGCCATGGTGATTTTGCTAATAATTTTGATGCTTGGAGGTGATTAGGTGACCTCGTTTTGTTCAGTGGTCAATTAGTTCTGTCCTTACAAAAATTAAGATGGTCGTTCCTCTCAACGTGACATACATGGAGTGTTCTGGGAGAAAAGTATCTCTGTGTGAAGGAGTGTGGGGCATGGGATTCCCTGCACTGGTGCCTCTGAGCCGCGGAAGTGGGAAAGAGAGAAACCCCACCATGAGCAGAGGCCGTGGCTGGGAAGTTGCACAGCCTCCAGGATTCGAACACAGAGCCTGCCCATGAGACACACACCGCACCAGCGGCCAGGGCATCGCTGGGGTGGGATTTCCAGCATGGCTTCCAGTGTGTGCTGCGGGAATACCCAAAACACCCATGAGGAGCTGGGGCCCAGGGCTGCCAGGGGACGGGGTCATTCTAGGTCTGGGTCAAAGAACGCAGCATGGAGCTTTTCCGCAGGAAGGTGTAAACCCCAGGTCCCCCCTCTTTTCAGGCTTGGCCATGCTGAGATAAACTTGAGGAGCCATCAAGTGTCCCACCTGCAAAGAGCCTTATCACTTGATGTGTGGGGACACTCTCCTCTGCACCACCCAGCCCGCCCCCCAAGGTGGCATTGTGCTGGTAAAGGCTGGCAAAGGCTGGCACAGGGAGAAGATGCCCTCACGTTTCCTTCGGCCACCTCTGGGGTCTGCATTTGGAATTATTTCTACCCATGCGATACCCCTATCCCTCTGCCTGTACAACTGTCTGAGGACACCTGTGTGTGTGTGTGTGTGCACATGCACCTGTATGT
Source organism: Lasiurus cinereus (assembly GCA_011751065.1). NCBI lineage: Eukaryota > Metazoa > Chordata > Mammalia > Chiroptera > Vespertilionidae > Lasiurus > Lasiurus cinereus. Next base: position 3,347,503 of record JAAGEH010000026.1, read on the forward strand.
GTCTGTGTACACACACACACACACATATGCACACATCTGAAGAGAAAGAGCTATGAATGAGATATTGGGGGGAGGTGTTTTTGTGCATATTTTTGGGTTAATCCTCACTTGAGGATATTTTTCCATTAATTTTTAGGGAGAGTGGGAAGAAAGAGGGAAAGACAGAATAAAGCATTGATGTAAGAAAAACACATCAATTCGTTGTCTCCTGATGAGGGCCCAGCCAGGGAGGAACCTGCCACTTAAGTACTTGCCCTTGACTGGAATTGAACCTGGGATCCTCTGGTCCATAGGCCAACAATCTATCCACTGAGCCAAAGTAGCTGGGGTGATAGGTTATTTGTAACTAGAGGTCCTGTGCATGAATTAACGCACAGGTGGAATCCCTTGGACTAACCATGATCGGGGCCAGCCAGCCAGGGCACGGACAGTGGGAGGTTGGCCGGCCATGGAGGTTGGCTGGGAGAGCCCACTGACCACCAGGGGGCAGCTCCTGTGTTGGGCATCTGCCCTTGGTGGTCAGTGCACGTCACAGCTACTGGCAGGTCGTGCGGTTGTAATGGTCGCTTAGGCTTTTATATTTATAGACTAGAGGCCTGGTGCACAAAATTTATGCACAGAGAGGAGGTGTCCCTCAGCCCAGCCTGCGCCCTCTCACAGTCTGGGACCCTCGGGTAGGGTCTCTAGGCCTGGCTGGTGATCAGGGCCTATCAGAGCTATCCTTCCCCTGGCCACCAGCAACTGGCTCCACCCCCACCACTACCACTGCTTGTCACCTGTGCGGCATTGTCCTCCCACCCCTGCCACTGGTCACCCCCCTCTGTGGGCAACAGGTGCGGGGTGAGGTCACTTGGTTGGCCGGGGCCCCCCTCTTTGGGATGATTGATCACAGGGATCTGTGATTGATCACCCAGCAGGCAGAGACCCCGCCCACCAGGCTGGGGCTCTGGGATCAGTCACAGCACAGAAGGTGGCCTGGGCCTCCCTCTTTGGGGTGATCACAGAGAACCCCCATTCACCCAAATCAATCGCCCTGTTGGGCAGTGGCTTGGGCCTCCCCATCTATCACCCCACAGTGGGTGGCCTGGGTCTCCCTCTGTGGGTTGATCCTGGGAGGCTGGCGGCTCCCCACCGACCAATCTCATCACACCCACCTCGGGTGGCCTGACGCCAGTGCGTGTCATAGCATGGTCATCCAGAAGGTCGCCCAGTTGGTCGTTCTTTCTGCTGTTTGCTGTTTGGTTGTTCAGCTGATTTTCATATTACGCTTTTATTATTATAGATACGATTATACAAATAACTATCCATAAGCAAAAGTAAAATGAAACAGGACGCCAGCACTTATTTTGGTAAGGACACCGAAGGAAAATTGTGTTTCAGTAGTTCTGTCCAAAGCCAGCAGTAAAAATCTCCAGGAAACAACCGAGGTAGGGATGGAAATCCCGTCTTTAAAGAGAAAGAAACCTCACCGTGTTCTAAATCTAACAGATGGAGCGTCCTCCGTCCCTCTCCACCGAATGGAGATTATTACGGGGATAATGGGGGCCACTCGGAAGGCAGGTGTCGACTTGTCAGTCCATGTTGAACACCGAACAGCGCCCCAACCCCAGACACTTCCCGCATCTGCGTGCTGTCCCTGAATTAATGGTGGGGGAGGCAAGGCAAGTCAATCATCAATCATCATTCATTATCTGTTCACCTGATGTCTGCGCTTTCCTCCCCTTTCATCTTCATCAACACGTAGAAGAGAGGCAATCTCGGAGGGCAGGCCACATGTGTTTTGGGGCTGCACATATGTCTCTCCCAAACACTCAGCAGCTCAGAAACTACCTTGAGCTCCCTCGGAATGCTGCAGATGACACCCCAAGGCCCAGAGTGAGGGGCTGGGGCCCACGCAGGATGCAGCTCTCAGAGCTGAGACCCTGGCCCACTGCCCCTGCGTGCCTTCTCCAGCCCTGGACCCGCCTCCTGTGAGACTCCCTGCCTATGGCATCCACGTGTCCTGAGGAGCCCACAGCTCCTACAGATGTGTCTCCCGCTTTGTCACGGGCTGTTGTGAGCAAAAGTAATTCCTAAGAATGCCCTGGGTGCCTTTAGTTCTTCGTACGTGTATAAGCTTTGTGAGTGCCAGCTAATGGGTAAAAATTGCTTATACAGTGGTACCTCGAGGTACGAGTGCCCTAACATACGAGCTTTTTGAGATAAGAGCCGGCGAGTGACCGATTTTTGCTTTGAAATACGAGCAACAGTTGAGATAGGAGTCATAGCGCAGATCAGCCGGCTGCACACGACCCACCAGTTTACCGAGACCTGAGCATCTCATAGTTTCCCACGCCTCAAGGTTATGGAACGAATTAAACTCGTATCTTGAGGTACCACTGTAGTCAGGTTGCTTGAGATTGTTGACTTGTAAAGGCGCAGGTCAAAATGGAGCTCTTTTTTGCCAGCCAGACTGGTTCAGGGGTTGAGCATCGACCCAGGAAACAAGTGGTTACTGGTTTGATTCCTGATCAGGCTGCAGGCTTGATCCCCAGGAGGGGGTGTGCGGGAGGCAGCTGGTCAGTAATGTTTCTCTCTCATTGATGTTTCTCTCTCTCCCCCTTTCTCTCTGTCTAAAAAAATCAACAGAAACACATTACAATTTCTTTTTAAGTGGAGCTGTTTTGATGAGCCAGGTCACCAATGATGGGTTATGCAGAAGCTTCCATTTTGCCTTGTGCCATATCCTCTAAGAAGGATATCGATGCCAGCCCTGACCGGTGTGGTTCAGTGGAGAGAGAGTTGGCCTGTGGACTGAAAGGTTCCAGGTTCGATTCTGGTCAAGGGCATGTACCTTGGTTGTGGGCACATGCCCAGTAGGGGACATGCAGGAGGCAGCTGATGGATGTTTCTCTCTCATGGATGTTCTAACTCTCTATCCCTCTCTGTAAAAAAATCAATAAAATATATTTTAAAAAGAGAAGGGTATAGATGCCAATGGCATGTGCCACTGTAACCAATGACCAAAGACTTTCCAGTGGACAGCATCATCCTTAACCAGCGGAGCCACCTGCACTGTCCTCCTGGCTGGCGCGGTCTCTAATGTGGGTGAGAGGCTATCCCGGCTCTTCCTCAACCTGTGATGACTCCCCCTCCCCCGTTCCGCCTCTCGGTCATTACCAAGGGAGTCTGCAGTGGTCCCTCTGATCCCACATCTGCTGAAGTAACTTGGGGAGCTCATGTGGGGGGAGCACATGGCTCAGGATGTTCCTGAGGAGACTATGTCTTTCTACGGAAACTGTCAGCGTGTTATGAGCAACATGCTTTCACATACGTGAGAGGGTCTTGCAGAAATCCGCCCCATAGCCTCTCAAAAGCTGGAAGACATTTTGTGCTTATACACACGGCCCAGGAATGAGATTACTTTTATTATCCGTTCTCAAGCTCTTAAAATGTTCTGACATGATTAGAGTAATCTTAGGGAAATTATGCTGTTGCACCCTGATTAGCTGAGCTAATCTTCTAGAACGAGCCTCCAACCTTTCCTCTAAACATCTTGCCTCTAAACGTGGTAATTATTAGAAAAACTGCTTCGCGTGTCGTTCATTAGTGACAGAAACAGGGAGACTCGGTATTTCTTTTTTTTTTAATTTTTTTATTGATTTTTTACAGAGAGGAATGGAGAAGGATAGAGTTAGAAACCTTGATGAGAGAGACATCGATCAGCCGCCTCCTGCACACCCCCTACTGGGGATGTGTCTTCAACCAAGGTACATGCCCTTGACCGGAATCGAATCCGGGACCCTTCAGTCCGCAGGCCAATGCTCTATCCACTGAGCTTAACCAGTTTCAGCAGGACTCGGTATTTCTTAGAGTGCTGAGCTGCTTTAGGAAACCAGTCCACTTGGAGAAATAGATGAATGCCTCATCTGTCCTTCTGTCCAGTCTGCTGCAATCTCAGATGACAGTGCAAGCACAGTTTTCCGAACTGTTTTCTGGGGAAAGATGAAGACTGGAGAGGGGTAGGGGAGGACTGTAAGTAAGAACCGCCTCTCTGATTCAGCGGTGAGCACTATCTCACTGACAAACAAGTGGTTGCCCTTAGACTACGAGGTTGTATCTTCTCTGGGCATTGCACAGCGGTACCTCAAGATATGAGTGCCCTAACATACGAGATTTTTGAGATACGAGCGATTTTTGCTTTGAGATACGAGCAACAGTAGAGATAGGAGTCATCGAGTGGATGGTCCGGTTGCACATGACCCACCAGTTTACCGCGACTCCAGCGTCTCATAGTTTCCCATGCCTCAAGGTTACGGGACAAATTAAACTCATATCTTGAGGTACCACTGTACTTTCTCAGTTCATTCTGAAGTTTAATTTGCCTATGGCCACATGCCCTTGGCCAGCCACTCGGATGGTGAGTTGGAAAAGTGGCATCGAAAAGTGTTCTTTAAAGCAATCTCTGACTCCGAGGGGAACTGATGATCTTCTCCCAAGGACCAGGTCACCTCACCCGGTCCCCTGTGCACCACAAAGCAGTGTTAACCTTCTGAGGTCCCAGCCTCCCTGGGCAGACTTAGAGTGGAGCCACCTACAGTGACAGCCTACAGCCCTGGTTGGCAAACCGTGGCTCGCCAGCCACATGCGGCTCTTTGGCCCCTTGAGTGTGGCTCTTCCACAAAAGACCACGGCCTGGGCGAGTCTCTTTTGAAGAAGTGGCGTTAGAAGAAGTTGAAGTTTAAACTTCTTTTGAGTTTCTCTAAAGAAATCTCAATCATGGTCCTGTTGATATTTGGCTCTGCGGACTGATGAGTTTGCCGACCACTGGCAGGATTCAAGCGTCCGGTCATCTCTGAAAGCCTTTCATTGGAAGAAAAGGAAAAAGGAAACAGGTCTCTGTTGGTTTCCTTTCTTTTCTTTTCTTTTCTTTTTTTTTTTAAGAAACAAAAGGCTGTTCAATGATCTCATCCTTTTGCTTCTCTGTAATTCCACAAGGTTTTCTGATGTAGGCAAAGGTCACTAGCTCTGTCATCCGCAAAACACTAACCTCAAAATCATGCAAAAACATGGTTTTATCCTGATCCACCTGTGAAAACAGGGGAGAATAGTACTCAGTCATTCCCACGGTTTTATGGCTTTGAAGAGCACGGAATTTTATTTTATTTTATTTTTTCATTTCTGCTTGACAAATACGAACCTCCATGGGATCAGGCCTCACCAGGCAGGTCAGGTAAATCAGCGGCCCGTTTCTTGTTGGACTTAATTAAGGAAGAAGTCCCATACCAGGCAAACGTCGTTAGCCAAGGCGTGCGCTGTTCGAATTGACAGAAAAGATGTAAAAGGAGCAGGAAATAAAGTCAGCCTGCCTGGACTCCTCTTCGGGATGGGGGTGAGGTCTGCCATCAGCGGTCCCGGATGCCTGATTTCCATAGGAGCCGAGAGGCTATTTAATTAATAGGTTCCTAGCAGGGCTGAGGCGTCACATTGACTTTTACAAAATCCAGAAGTTACTCGTATCCATATGGCTCGGTTTGACTGATGAATTATCTATGGCTCCCCAGCACACCCCACGATCACAGCCATGTTCTCGGAGATCTAATCATCAAAGAGCATCCCGTGGTCGGGGTGGTGCGCGAGTAGGGCATAAATAATGAAAGGGAACAGGGGCCATTAATTCCTTCTGTTTTGTTTTCAGCGCTGGGAGGTTGCTTCACCAGGTAGGGGGGATAGAGAGTGAGTGGGAAGCTGGGGTGGAGGGAGGAGGGGCTGTGTTATCAGAACTTCCCATTCTGCTTTCAGCCAGTTCTGTTTTTTTTTTTTAGACTGAGAACCCTGAAATGCACGAGGCTTGGGGCTATGACGTTCTCATGTTGGCTGGCCAACCTTTGGGTACTCCTGAGGCACCTCATTTTCATTCGTAGCTAACTACCTATTTCTCCAGCATCACATGATTAGGATAAATTACTTAGCTAAATGTTTATGGTTTCTACTTTAACACACTGTTGAATGCAACTTTATTTTTTTAAATATATTTTATTGATTTTTTTTTACAGAGAGGAAAAGAGAGGTATAGAGAGTTGGAAACATCAGTGAGAGAGAAACATTGATCAGCTGCCTCCTGCACACCTCCTACAGGGGATGTGCCCACAATCAAGGTTCGTGCCCTTGGCCGGAATGGAACCTGGGACCCTTCAGTCCACAGGCCAATGCTCTATCCACGAAGCCAAACTGATTTGGGCTATTTAATGCAACTTTAAAACAGTTTTTGTTTTTCAGTTCAAAAGTGCGGCATGTTATTGCGCCTTAAGAAACCAGAAAAATACAAGACCGGTTTGACTCAGTGGATAGAGCTTCGGCCTGTGGACTGAAAGGTCCCAGGTTTGATTCCGGTCAGGGGCATGTAGCTTGGTTGCGGGCACAACTCCTGTAGGGAGCGTACAGGAGGCGGCTGATCAATGTCTCTCTCATCGATGTTTCTGACTTTCTATCCCTTTCCTTTCCTCTCTGTAGAAAATCAATAAAATATATATATATTTTTTAATTTAAAAAAAGAAACAGAAAAACAGAGGGCATGCATCAAATCCTACAAAACCTGTAGGCCCCTGACTTCAGACAGGGTAGCACTTGGTGATTCCTGATGTCCCTGGTTCTTACCCACTCACTCAGCTAACATGTATGTCAAGGAACCAGAATAGTCCTATCCTTTGGAACATTTTTGGGGGCCTATTTACCTTTCCCATCTCTGTTTGTCTCCACAGTGCATGTTTTCCCTGTATGAACCTGTTAGAACTAAATCCAGGCTGGCCATTGTCCTGAGTCCTCATGTCCCTTTCTGGACGCAGTGGCCCCGCACAGTAGGCTGGCCGTCCTCTCTCCACACTCCAATGGCAGCGGCTGGGTTGGTGCCCTGGTAGACCTAGAAGCTTCACAGGAGGCCAGTCCGCACCCCTCCATCTAGGGAATGAAGAGGTGCCGGGCTCCAGCCCTCAGGGAAACCTAACCCTAACCCTAACACTAACCCTAACCCTAACCCTAGCCTTAGTCCTAACCCTGATCATGGGAGTGCAGGATATTTAGGGGGAAAGTTTTGGGGGTCTCTGAATTCTGGTTTATACCAGAATTGGGTCCTAAACCCAAGTATCCCAAGGCAGCATGGCTCTACCAAGTGCCAGGAAACAAAAAGCAGAGATGGAGTGTCCACCATCATTTCCCTTCGGCATGATCGTCAGTGCAAATGCTCAGTCCATTCCTCCGGTTGAATGAATGAAATTCTGTGAAGACGAAATCTCCTGAGGAGACCTAATCCTTTTTGATTTATACTTTCAATAAATCCTGAAAGCACAGGGGGAAAAGAAACTGATATTTAGAAGCCAAAAAAATTGGTGAGGCAGTGATGAAGACCCCAAAGGGTACAAGCATGGAAGCTCCGAGCTATATATGTTTGACCCTGTGAGTCCATATTTGACAGGGACAGTGGTGTGGTTCTTTTTTTTTCTTCTTCTTCTTTGGGTGTAAGTTCTCCTCCCCTGGATATGCTTAACGTGTAGCCAGAAGAGATTGGGAAATTTTACAATGTGATTAAAGAGTAAAGCTCAGCCAAGGGGAACAGAGTTTGTCCATTTGCCATTTATTTAAGCACTTTCTCTGCTGTCCATCTGGGGTACCGCTAGAATGAGTAGCACCTTGCTCTGTTTTACCTGTTGGGTACCTCTTAACAGTGTTTCGAGGTGCTTTTTGTGGTGGTGTGATTTGTCATTTGTAATTGGGACTTTATAATTAAAGGATTGAGAGTAATTGAACAAGAATTTAGGAAAGAGCTGTTTTTAGTTTAACTACTTTTGCTCAACCCTGTATTATTAAAAATACTAGAGGTGTGGTTCACAAAATTCATGCACCAGTAGGGTTTCTAGGCCTGGCTGGCAATCAGGGCCAATTGGGCCTTCTGACTGCCAGCAGGGGCCTTCCTCGGTTCTGTGCAGTCCCCTGGTGTTCAGTGTCTGTCATAGCAAGCAATTGAGCTCCTGGTCGAACTCCTGAGGGGACAATTAGCATATTAGGCTTTTATATAGATAGATAGTTTTATTGGTTGAACACTATTCTATTCTGTTGTGACTCTATATGCCACAATGCCTAGCCCCATATGGTATTTAAAAATAAAGCCATCTGACTTCTACAATGCATTCATTATAATAAATGACTTCTGGGCCAAGTATTGGTATAAAATCATTACTTTTAACCCTACAGAAGAAACATTCTTGTCTGTATAAAAATAAAGATTACTACTTCTACTTTGATAGATTAAAAAGGTAACCTCTATCATAATGCTTGGCTATAAGCAAAAAAAAATTCAAAAGATTTAGAGATATGAGTTATGACCTTGTCATATAAATGTGTTTCAGAAAGCATAGGAAAGTCTAAATTAATGACGTTTTATTATGCAACAACACTGATAATAGCTAATGCGAATGGAATTCTTACTAGTGTCAGAACTGGAATTGCTTTCTATGCATGAAGCCTTCCAATCCTCATCATAACCCTAACAGGTGAGTTTGAATTGAATGTTAGAGGGATGCTGTTTTACAGTGAAGGGAAGTGAGGCCCCAGGAGATTCGGTAACTTGTAGGGAGATACCCAGCAGTGCAGGGTCCATCCCAGGAAGCTTGGCTCACATCACTGCACTCAGAACCCCAGTGCTGCTCCTCCACCCCCCACAGAAGTTTCACAAGTGAGCATGCACAGAGAGCTTATTTGCTCCAAAAGTAATGGGTCTGAGGGTCTTATATGTTATAACGCAATGAAGGACTTACAACTGAATATATAGGCATATCCTATATAATAAAAGGCTAATATGGAAATTATCCCCTCAACTGGGAGTTCAACCAGGGGGTGAGGTCGGCCAGCCAACTACCCATGGCCGCACCCCGTGACTCGCCCCACCCCCAATTGGCCCCTGCCAACTGCCTGAAGCCCCTCCCCCCAACTGGCCCTGCCCAATCATCCCTCCCCACCCCAGTCAGGAGTTAGGGCCAGTTGGCCAATCTGCCACATCCCTTCCCCCTGGCTGGCCCAGCCCAATTGGCCCAATAGGGGCAGTCTGGACAGACCCAGCCCATACACGAATTCATGCACCAGTCATGAATTATACATATATGTTGTATATTTATATAAATGTATGTATATATTTGACTCTATGAGTAGTGTAAATATATTTAGATTTATAGGTTTCTATGTTTAATAAGTTGAAAGAGCTTTTATGTACATTTCCCTTTCTATGGGGAGGGCACGGCAGAGCTAGTGAACCCATTTTACAAATGAAAACAGCCCAGAAGCAATGACTTAGAAACCAGATGTTCTGACCATTGGTCCAGGGCTGCTCCAACTCACTCCTATGCCACCAGCATCCTCTCTAACAGCCCCACAGGCAAGAGCAGAGATGCCTGAGAAACAAGGGGAACAGAGCTGCCTAACCTGTGTTTGGATCTAGGAACCGGAATGGCAGAGTTGCTCTCTGAACATGACAGTGTAACATTAACATAAGACAGAGAAAGGGTGACCACTCCATTCTTTTTTTTTTTTTTTTGCTTCCATCCATTCTCCTCAAATAAGAAGGATTAAATTTTCAAACAGAAACCTGAAGGGAAATAGAAGTGGGTATTGCAAGTATCCAAGCCATAAATCCATTGGAGAAACAGGAGAACATACAGAGAGCCCAAGATAAATAAAATCATACTTGGTGAGGGAATACTTGTTATTAACCTCAGGATAATGTAAGTTATTTCTAATGATACTAAATATAAAAAGAGTTGCAGTTATGATGTTTCACTTGGAAATGCAGATACTGCTTACTGACCAGCTAACATGAGGCCGCAGACATGGAATTTACAGAGTCCATGCAGCGGCCCATTGAACACCTCCCCATTGTGGCCAGGGGCAAACAGTGGTAAGAGCAGTGCTTGGGACCAGGGTTTCACTGGCTCAGAGCTATGTACATAGTAGGTGCTTTAAAAAAAATCCCTTGCCAAAACCAGTTTGGCTCAGTGGATAGAGTGTCGGCCTTCAGATTGGAGGATCCCAGCTTCAATTCTGGTCAAGGGCATGTATCTTGATTGCGGGCACATCCCCAGTGGGGAGCATGCAGGAGGCAGCTGATCGATGTCTCTCTCTCATCGATGTTTCTAACTCTTTATTCCTCTCCCTTCCTCTCTGTGAAAGATCAATAAAATATATTAAAAAAATAGAAATCCCTGAGTTAGGTAGGATTGGACAGGACTATTTCATGAGGTTGTCCATGCACAGAAGTTTTTCTTCTCTAAAATACAAACATCCTAGAGGACCTTAAGGAAATACCTGAGTCACTCAAAATGTGTCAGGAAACGAAGAGAAAACAGTAATTATAAATAGGACACATCAAATCCAGTCTGATGCCATAAAGACTTGCTCTTCTCGTACTACTCCAGCTTTGGGAAACTAGAAAAATAACTGCGTACAATAGCATTTTAATGTATGCCACAGATGAAAAAGTACTTTTTACCAGTAGCATTTATGTGTCTTAGAAAAAAAGCATATTAAACTATTATTTCTTTCCTAGGGATTATAAAAAACACACATTCTGAAACCAGGACAGCTAGATGCTTAAAAGCCCTACATATAGGGTAATAAATACGATGAATGAATAATTGAAATTTTGCATTATGTGGCACCAATAGATTAATTTTTACAAGGGAACTTATTTCCAGTAATGATCTTCGGAAGTGATCCCTCATTAGTAGCTGTCAGTGAATGGAGTGGGGGGGCAGTCTCTACACAATGCAGGGGCAGAGCTGAATTCTCACTGGTTTCTCTGCAGAAGGTTTCACAGGAAACTCCCGTCCACTCTAACACCACGCCGATGTGAGAGTGGGCATGATGTTGCCTAAGGTAGATCTTGTGGACAGAACATATAAAGCTTTTTTTATCTCATTACTACCAAACATGGAATTTGTGCATTGAAACCACTGTTAATGAGCTTTAAAGAGAGACAATGCATAACATGGAAAATACTGCATCTTCCTTGTCAGATTCTGTAAAAAATTCAATCCTCAAAACAGACATAACCATAAAAAAAACCTGGACTTTTATGGATGTTGATTCAATAACAAAGCTATCCCCTATTCAAAGCTTATTTTCTTTGAGGACTAACTCAGTTGTGTGTACGCACACATGTCCATTCATGTGAGTGAGTTATGTATTTCTTAAAAGCAAACTGGTCTAAGAAGTGATAGTTGCTCATGAGACCTTAGACACCATCCCATTTCTGTGTTTCACAAATAAGAGGATCATTTCTGCTACTCTCTCTGCCTCTTTCTCTCTCTCTCCTCTCTCTTTTTCTCATGTCAAGCCTAATTGTTTAGGTCTTACTCTGGTACCATTACAATGACTTTCCGAGTGTATCATGCCTTTTCATCCATAATGAATGACTATTAACATCAATTTTTATTACATTCAAATAACCATCAATTTCTCCTTCAATTACATGTTTAAATTTCATGTGGTTATTTTCTGCCTTGCAGATTAGATAGTAATCAGGACCAGAGTGACTTTAACTTGAACTGACCCATAGCAGGAAAGTGGTCTGAATCAGAGAGAAATGAGTTAGAGAGTAAGTTGAGAAGCACTTACTTTCTCAGCTGGGAGGAGAAAGAAGGTGGGTGTGGGAGGGGCTTCTAAGGCAGAGAGGGCCCGAGAAGATCTGTCTTCCTCAGTTCTTTTTTTGTTTTTTTATATTATTATATTTTATTGATTTTTTACAGAGAGGAAGGGAGAGGGATAGAAAGTCAGAAACATCGATGAGAGAGAGAAACATCGATCAGCCGCCTCCTGCACGCCCCCTACTAGGGATGTGCCTGCAACCAAGATACATGCCCTTGACTGGAATTGAACCTGTGACCCTTCAGTCCGCAGGCCAACACTTTATCCACGGAGCCATGTCTTCCTCAGTTCTTGGCTGAGTCTTGGCGCATATACACATCACTGGGACTTGGGCATACCTGCCCCAGAGCTGTGTCTACCGGTTTATCGGGCCCATGCCCCTTCTAGCCTAAGCTCTCCCTCTTCCAGATGGGAGCACATTAGAAGTGCTGTGACATTACCTTTTAAATCATGAGTTCACACGTAGGGTGTCCATTGCCGCCCATTATTTATTGAGCACCCCCCCTCCCCATTCCCAGACACTGTGGAAGGCGCTGGGGATTCAGCAAACAAGACAGCTGGGAGTGTGACTTTATGGGGCTTTCAGCATAATGAGGAAGAGTGACATTAAACAAATAATTGCGAACCCTAAGTGCTGCAGAGGAGAAGCCGGGACGCGGTGGAAGTGGAAGAAGGCAGGCCTCAGCAGGGTGTGGAGATGCATGTACACAGGGTGGCGGGGGGAGGGAGGAAAGATTCCCGCTGGCTCTGTCCCTGGGCAGAAACCTGGAGGATAAAGCAGAGCTGTTGGCACTGCAGCATTGGGGTTCATTCCCAACTCCAAATGGTGCCTTTAACTCAGACCCCGGTAAATACAGTGGTACCTCAAGATACGAGTTTAATTCGTTCCATAACCTTGAGGAGTGGGAAACTATGAGACGCTCGAGTCGCGGTAAACTGGTGGGTCCTGTGCAGCCGGCCGGCTGATCCACGCGATGACTCCTATCTCAACTGTTGCTCGTATTTCAAAGCAAAAATCACTCGCTTGATGGCTCGTATCTCAAAAATCTCGTATATTAGGGCACTCGTATCTCAAGGTGCCACTGTATATGTCTCACCCCTTGGCAAACTTTGAGGGGCCATCCATGGTGCATCGCACAAGCAGGCATTCGCTCACTGATTATAGGGGAGATGCTGGGAGGTTGTGTTCCAGGAAGAGCAGCATTATGACCCTGTGGTTGGGGTGCGGGGGGATGGGGAGTGTATTACCATAGAAGAAGAGAGTGGCTGGAAAAGAACGTAAGGGACCCCGTGGCTGAGTTTTGTATGCAAAGAAATGCAGAGCCACTTGTATGAAAGGCGCTGAAAATATTACTCAGCATTAAGACCTAATGGCAGAAGGGCAAAACTGGGTATGGGGACTAGGAATTAGACTCTGTCAGCAGTGATCACGTGAACTGCTTTTGGACAGGATTACGACTGTGGCAAATTCCAGCGACATCTGGGGAGTAGAATGGACAGCAGGTGGGTGTGGGAGGTAATAAACAGGGAGAAGTCAAGAACAACATTGCGATGACTGGCTTGACTGAGATTGCTTCTACTGTGTCCTGGCATAAGACACAACAGTGGTCAGTTTTTCACATGTTGAGTTCCAGATGCGGCTGGGACATGCTAGGAGATGATATGTGATTCTGGAGGCTGTTATGCCCAGAGTTCGGGGTCCCCAATAATCAACCACCAGGGAGCCCTTTTCCGATGCAAAAGCAAAGAGTCTTCATTCAAACCCGGGTTTGGCTCCCAGCCTCTTTCTGGCGCAGCAGCGAGACGAGAGAGCGAGCCCTGGAAGAACAATGGGTTCTATGGGGTTTGGTCATTTGGGTGGGATGAGGGAAGTGACGAGGGTGACAGAGATTGGTCACTTGGGTCAGGGTTCTTCTGTGGTCTAGCCTTATTAGGACCCTCGCTCTGTTCCTGGAGCTTCATTGGTCCATTCGGGCGGTGGTTGGGGAAGTTAGGACATGGCTGGCACACCTGTGGCCCCTCCCAGAAAAGGGAGGACAAGATGGAGGAGAGTTCGTTTCTGCTTTGTCCTTTCAGAGGCAAGAAGAAAGATCTTGGTGGCAGATAGAACTATTGGAATAGAATACCCTGAGTATAGTCAAACCTTCTTGTATCAAGACCTGAGTGTAGCTCTATCAGCAAAAGGGAGCAGAAATCAATACTATTACAATTCTTCTGAGCTTTATGAAGCCACCTAAATGGAGAAGACATCTCTATTTTACTTGCTATTTTATTTCTACAAAAAATGATTGTGAATGGCCATCTAGTATTCCAAGTGTTCCGATCTTTACATTTGTCTCGTATGCCATAATTTCTATATTTAGAGCATATAACATGTTTCTGGCATTTCTTTACATATTTTTTGAGAACATTCTGTATAGAAATGTCTGCATCTTTGATTATCTCCTTCTATTTACCTTTAGGTGCTTGAAACATTCGTTAAAGACTTTGCTCTATTTCCAAAATTCCCTCCATAGCCGCTTTATGGATTGTAACTGCCAACAGCATCTCACAAACAAGTGAAAAATCTCTCAGCCCAGAGTTTGAGGGAGAGGGCTTTGGACCAATTTCCTCAGACTAGAGGTAACCTCCCCTTTAATCCTGGAGCACCCAGCCACCAGAGAAGGACTCTGAGGGGAAGGAGCAAGGACTTGGCCGCTCAGAGCCAGATCTGGGTCCCCAGGGGATGGAATAGTGTGGCCCTTAGATTCAGTCCGACACATTGCATCAAAAAGGGGTATTTCTTGCTTAAACCGGTTTGGCTCAGTGGATAGAGCGTCGGCCTGCGGACTGAAAGGTCCCAGGTTCGATTCCGGTGGAGGGCACTTACCTTGGTTGCGGGCACATCCCCAGTAGGAGGTGTGCAGGAGGCAGCTGATCGATGTCTCTCTCTCATCAATGTTTCTAATCCTCTATTCCTCTCTGTAAAAAATCAATAAAGTATATTTTAAAAAATAAAAATAGGAGTATTTCCGGCCAGAATCCCTGCTCAGGATTAAAGAGTTTACCTGTGCCTGCCTTACTGTATAGCAGCACTTATAACTCTACCTCCCAACTGTATTATGGACACAGGATTCTGATTTTTTTTTTAAATGAATACCACAAATCATCATACAGAACAGTTTATCCACTCTAGCCCATGCTTTCCACTGGGCATGATGGGTGATCAGCCACCATCTGTGAAGGAGAGGGGAACAGAAGGTCCGCGTACTCCTTCTGTTCTCAGTGCCAACATGTGTTTCCATACTTTTCCCTGGTTCCTTAGAGACTGCCTGCTTTCTGGCTACGAGGCTCCCTAGAAGAGAGGGAGCAGCCCCCCCACACACATCCCTAACTTAGAAAATTCCTCCGGGGTCTCCCTCCCTCCCCACAGCCTTTTTCTCTGCTCCAACCAGCCCCTCAACACTGGGCACGAGACTACCTCAAGCGACTGCCAAATCCACAGTGTAGTTCTGAACTGTTGCCAGAAAACTCATTTGCATAGTTATCCCTTTACTTTTAATCTTTCTTCTTTACGTCTCCCATGAATTTTGCAGGGAGAGACAGATCTTCCCTCAGAATCATTCTTTCTCATTTTCCATGTCATTCCAAACCCTTCCTGGTTGGATCCACTGGAGTTCTCCATCATTGGTGACAACGTGAACCATGGCTGTGAGCATGGATGGAGAGAGACATCCGCCTTCAATCTGAAACATGGCCTGGGCCCTGGCACACAATTCACGGAGGACCCAGTGAACATTCCAGATTATTCTCAGAGTCACACAAAGACTATCAAAAACTAAAGGTTAATAATGACTTGAAGACAAATGGCCTATACGTGCAATAGATGTCTCAAAAGGATTGCATTCAGTGTGTTTGAAGTTATAAAGAAGATAGTCTCTGAATTGGTGTAAACCTTCAACAAGGAGCCTTGAACTTCTTGTCTGAGGAGGTCAAACGTGTTTACCAGTCATCAGTGAAGCCGAATGATGAAGATACCGATTTAAATAAAGATTTCAGTGCTCATGTGGTCTGTGGAGCAGATGCTGACTTCCCCTGAGTTCAAGGTGAACTAAGCTCTGCTCTCCACATCAGGCACTCGCATAGCGACACTGCACCACTCAACATTGGGCATGTAGCCCCCGCTCCCCCCAACCGCCCTCCAATGCTCTCTGTCCTCTGAAGACGGGTTAACATCACAGCCAAGCGATCCTCTCTCTGCTAGACTCTTGCAATAGTTCTGCCACCACCTGCCACCCTGGCCCCTGAAGTCCATTATCACAAAATAAGCAGAGTAAATCCTGGATAATGGGAGACAGATCACATTACCCTGGGCCCGAGCCCCTTAAATGTCTGCTTCCTAGCTCATTCCAGATAGAAGACAGATTCCTTGCAAAGGCTTACCAGACCAAAGGACTCAGCCTCACCAGTTCTATCACCTAATCACCCCACGCTGCTCCAGTCACAGTGCTCCCTAAACACACCCAGCATGCCCCTGCCTCAGGCCCCTGCCCTTTCTGTCTCCTCCAGCTGCATCAGTGCTCAGTGCTGCTTTCTCAGACCCCACTCCCACTCAGCTTAATCAGGAAAGTCTCCCCACATCCCCACATTAGATGTCACCCCCTCACCCTCGCCCGCTGCTTTGTTTTTCTCATTTGCACTTATCATCACCTTACATGGAAGTGTTTCTTTGCCAACTCTATAAACTCACACACTCACCAACCCATAAACATGCAAACATTCAAAACTAAGCTTCGTGCATGCGTCAGGGACGTCGCTTTGTTCATCTCAGCATTTCCAGTGTGGGCGATATTACCTGGAAGAATGAAGATAGGTCATCAGTAAATATTTAGTTTCAATCAGAAATGAGTAAGTCAGCTAGTTAGTAATTAATCAGCCAAGCTATTGCCTAAAATAGATCAAACGAGTGGAATGGCTGGCTCGCCTTCATGTACAAGACGCACTAGTGTCCACTAACTTTGGAGGAAAGGTTTACCCCTCCCGCACCTTCCTCCGCTGGGGAGGGAAGCAAAGCCTTAGGGAGGAAAGCATTCCCGATGGGCACAGGGTCCCCGTCTTTCCTCCCTCCTCGCTCTCTTCTTTTTTTTTTTAAATATATATTTTTTATTTTTTACAGAGAGGAAGGGAGTGGGATAGAGAGTTAGAAACATCGATGAGAAAGAGAGACATCCATCAGCCGCCTCCTGCACACCCCCTACTGGGGATGGGCCTGCAACCAAGGTACATGCCCTTGACTGGAATTGAACCCGGGATCCTTCAGTCCGCAGACTGACGCTCTATCCACTGAGCCAAACCAGTTTCGGCCTCACTCTCTTCTTATACACAGTAGAGGAGTTGGTGAGACAGCTTTGCCAGCCTCTTAGCAAACCCTGGGGGAAGGAGAAGTCTGACTCTAACTATCTGATATTCCTAGAGTTATCTCTAAAATGAGAGGTATCTGCTCATCTACTTCTCAACTTTGGAGATTAGCCATATTTCCGGAATAAAAGGAACATTTCCATCCCACATCTTATCACAGACTTCTAAGCACTTGCTGTGTGTCCCCCTCTCACGAGATCGTATGAAGTGCAAGCTACACAAACACATCGGGCTTGCTTGCTCCCGAATCCCATGTGTCTGGCACAGTTTCTGATAAATACTAGGTGCTCACGAAATTCAATCTACTGAGCCCGGCCAGTGAACATCAGTATCTTTCAACTTGTGTCAACTAGATGCTCTTTCTACTTCTGTTCATTCTGAAGCCACGGCTACCTTCCGGATGGGCTCTTCATTTTCTGGTCCTGCATGAGTGGTCATTGCAGTGCTCAGCCATTATGAAGGTCATGAATGATTCATATTTTCTGAACAACCTTCTCCCTCCTCCCGAAACTCCCTGAGGTGACATGACTGCAGTCCTATCTCCCAGCAAAAAGCGTTCCAAATTTTAATTATAATGGATTTGCATAGACATATACAAAAAAAATGTATACATGAGAGTTAGAAATATTGTCACATTAAAAAAAAAACACCCCCCCACAATAAGATATTTTATTCTATGGCACCCTCCATTGCCCTTTGGATGATGGGTAGTTCTAATGAGAAGCTGCTGAATTAGAAATAAATTCCCATCATTCCAATGAGGAAGTGGTCAATTTCTTTATTTCTGCCATGTCATTAGTTCTTTAGACACTTGGGCCATTGGCTAATTTGATTCTTCCAGGACCCTCCCTGGCATTAGCAGTTAATAGATCTTTGAAATAGCGTTCATTATTCTGCTCTACTTGTATGTTCTACGGCACAGAATTATTCAATAAAGGATGTCTTTAGAGAGTAGGCACATGGTTTTTTTTCCCCCCATTGGATTAAAAAAGGGCAGTGTCTCATGAAAGTATGGCATTAATTTGCAATAAGAACTATGGAATGAGGAAATAGAAAGGGACCCCGTGAACTCTGCTCTGTGTTACAGATTGCCTCATAAAAGCGTAATCAGAGCTTCATCAACTGCTAACTCCAGGTAGGTCAACTGGAAACCATAAAGACTTCTCTTCAGTAAGTTAAGGGGACCTTTTGCAAAGGTGATACAAGTTTTTATGTTTATGTGTCTCTTTCTTGAGTTCAAAGTCCTTTATAAACCAAAGCCTCCTCCAAAAGAGGTAGAGAAAGATGACCTTTTCTGAAATCCTGAGGCACAGAAGGCTGGGCTCTGATTAAGAAAGGGAGTCGACAGCAGAGTCAGAAATCACTTTCAAGTTCCCCAGTTCCCTAGTTCAGTGATCAAACCAGAACTTGATGTTGCCATTAGGAGTAAGTTTACCCTGGGGAACTGACCATGTGTTTTCTGAGAAGAGCTTGGGCATGAGACATGCTGTCACTTCATAGGATTATCATTTGCAATGTTAATAAGCTGTAAGAGGAGAAATTGCTGAGCATCCAGGCCCTTTGAAAATGGGAACAACTCAGTAAATCTCACTAGTTCAAGTCCATTGAAGAAAGAGCCAATACTTTTACTTCAAAGTACACCAAAAGTCCGGCCAGTATAGATCTGTGGTTCAGTGTTGATCTATGAACCAGGCGGCCATTGTTCCATTCCTGGTCAGGGTTGTAGGCTCGATCCCTAGTAAGGGGCATGAGGGAGGCAAACAATCAATGATTCTCTCTCATCATCGATGGTTCTATATCTCTCTCCCTCTCCCTTCCTCTCTGAAACTAATAAAAATATTGGTTAGGAGAGTTGCCTACAATATTTAATAATGTACTACCTCTGTGTTATTTAGATTTTATCTTTATATTAAAGGTTAGGAAGCAAAGAAGCTAAGTGA
This sequence comes from Lasiurus cinereus, assembly GCA_011751065.1. Classification (NCBI taxonomy): domain Eukaryota; kingdom Metazoa; phylum Chordata; class Mammalia; order Chiroptera; family Vespertilionidae; genus Lasiurus; species Lasiurus cinereus. Next base: position 3,366,510 of record JAAGEH010000026.1, read on the forward strand.
TTCTCCCAAAGTCATTCAGCTAATAAGAGACAGTGCTTATAAAAGTCTGTCTTTCATTGCCCTATACCACAGCATTTCTACTTATAGTAACACAAGAAGTAAATGGATGCAGCCAAGGTAAATCCCTATTTTTATTCACATTAATTTACCAACAGTAGCACATTTATAATCAGACTAGAGGCCCAATGCACAAATTCCATGCACTGGTAGGGTCCCTAGGCCTGGCCAGTGATCAGGTCGGTCTGTGGGGCGACTGGCATGGTGATCAGAGGGCCCCCTTGCCCACCCCATCCCCTGCCGCCACCATGGGTCAGGGCCTGCGGGCTGGGGGCAGCTCCTGAGTTGAGCATCTGCCCCCTGGTGTTCAGTTTGCATCATAGTGACCAGGCATTCCCCAGGTTGTTCTGCCATTTGGTCAATTTGCATATTAGGGATCTAGATAGATTTTTTTTTTACAAGAATTCTAAATGTAAAAGTACTTAAAATATTCTTACTTTATGATGTGAAATATATTCTTTGTAAATCTAAGTGTTAGGAGAAGAGACTTTGGCATCGATATAACTGGTCAGGATTTTGTTTCAGCCCAGGCTGTGTCATATTTGGAAGAATCAAGATTATGGAGCATGATATTTTAAACTTTATAATTGCTGATATCTATAGAAAATGGGCAAAAATATAGAAGAGAAAGAGTACAGAAAAGAAAAATATGATTCAAGATAATATTTGAAATGATAAAATGTACTTTATTTTATAATATATTTTATTGATTTTGTACATAGAGGAAGGGAGAGGAATAGAGAGTTAGAAACATCGATGAGAGAGAGACATCGATCAGCTGCCTTTTGCACGCCCCCTACTGGGAATGTGCCCGCAACCAAGGTACATGCCCTTGACCGGAATCGAACCTTTGGCCTTTCATCCCACAGACCTATGCTCTATCCACTGAGCCAAACCGGTTTCGGCATGAAATGTACTTTAAATCTGTTATCAAGCATACACTTTTAATACATTTTTATTTATTTCAGAAGAAGTGAGAGGGAGAGAGAGAGAAACATCAATGATGAGAGAGAATTATCGATTGGCTGCCTCCTGTACTGGGGATGGAGCCTGCAACCAGGGCATGTGCCCTGATCAGGAAGCAAACCCTGACCTTCTAGTTCATGGGCCATTGCTCAACCACTGAGCAACACTGGCTGGGCTCCAGCAAGTATGTTTTAAATACTGGGTTAAATTCGCCTACTTTCACAGCGTGACTGGCACCTGGCTTGTGGCAAGCATAGGACAAGTGTGCTTACATCCTTCATTCTTTCATCACTCATTCATGCATTTAATGAAACATCCATCCAATCAACGCATTCATAGACACTGAATACCAAGATGAACGAGACAGGTGCTGGAGTTCACTGTCAAAGGATGAGGTGGAGGGGAAGGAGATGGTGGTAAACAGAAGGAAAGGTGATCACAGTGTAGCATGAGCATGTGATGGGTGTGGAGGAAATGTCATGGGACTGGGGTCAGGTGCTCAGAACACCGGTGGGACTTTGGTTCCATAAAGCTCTCCAGGAAGCACTGACATCTAAGCTGAGTCAGAATCTGAATAGGCACATACAGTGTGTGTGGAAATCAAAGTATAACGTAAAACAGAAAGAACGTCCTGCATGGACTGTGGCTGCTTTAGTGCCTGGTCAGAATCAGCCTCGCGGTACAGTGTACCTCGAGATACGAGTGCCCTAACATATGAAATTTTTGAGATATGAGCCATTGAGCGAGCGATTTTTGCTTTGAAATACGAGCAACATTTGCGATAGGAGTAATCGTGCAGATCCAGATCGGCCGGCTGCACACGACCCACCAGTTTACCGCGACTCGAGCATCTCATAGTTTCCCACGCCTCAAGGTTACGGAACGAATTAAACTCGTATCTCGAGGTACCACTGTATTTCCATTTGCCTCCCTCTTTCTTCCCTTTCAGGGCAGTTTTTTTCTTACGACTTGCCTTTCTTCAAACCTGACCCCCAATACTTGTCCTTGGGGTACATAAATCCCGAATGAACACAGGTGTCATCGAATTGGCTGGGCTGTTTAATTATTACGATGAAACAAAGCCAGCTCCTTTCTTTGTCTGGACAACCTTCCAAGCAAAGCCGGGCTTGGGAGGGAAGCCTGTATCCCTGGTGCCTGCTGGCGACTGGAGGGAAGCCCAGGTCCCAGGTGCCGAAGGGGAGCCAGTGCAGGCAGCTGGGCGCAGGAAGGCCTACTCTTGCGTGAATTTTGCGCATCGGGCCTCTAGTTGAAGGTGTAACTTTAGATACACAGTTGCCAGAGTGCTTCATCTTTTCCTTTTAGAAAGAGATTAATTTCTGGTTCATAGTTAAATCATGAAGCTAAAATGAAAATCTGACTTTTACCTACTACTATCTTAAAAAATATGGTCTTCTGCATTAAAATATTTCCAAATGATATTTTTTCTCTTTAGGAATATATATATGCCTTATATAACCAATTCTCAATTGCCCACATTTGGAAGAACTCCTATGGACAAGTCTTCATAAAAATGTTTAAACCCAATCTAATATATCCCTGCCGTCCCCTTCTGGGCTGCTCCCCACTGCTGCTGATTGTCACGCGCTCGAGGAATGCAAGCGTATTTGAATATTAGTTGGAGGGAAGCATTAGCAGGCAGGCAAACTGCCAGGGAGCATTCACAGAATGTATTTGAAAGTCAAACATAAAACGATGCCGGATTATCGGCCCCTCCCTAGGTTTCCATTCGGACAGATAATTGAGAATCGACTGCACTACTGTGCTCGTAAGCCATGTGCCGCACGTGGTCCAGGAGAGAAAGATGTCCCGCACAAATGAGCGTGCAGAAGCCGGAAGGAAACAATGGGTCTCCCTAACGTGGGAGCGGGAGATGACACGTGTCCCTGCTCTTTCTCTCTCCGGGAGAGAGCGGGGTTTTAAATGATATGCAGCTCGGAGCGGATGAAATGATAGCTCGCAGACACTTGATAATTCTGAAACAGATCCGTGATTGATTGCACGCGGCCGTCACCGCCGGCGGTTTTTGTCGCCTCGTTGCGATGCTACTACCTTTCTTAGGTGAACTCCGAGTACATCAGTGACACGCGCTCCGCCGCAGACAGGTTGAGTGATTTTGAAGCTAATAATTTATGAGAGCTTTTGGAGCAAGTTATTAGGCCGGAGTCAGGAGAGATTTATTTTGTTTAATCCCAGAGTCCTGGCTGTATGTTGTGTTTTATCGCATCTTACTCTGCTGGTAAACAAATATGTAAAGCTTTAATGTAGATGTATCTTCTTCGCAACAGTGCACCATCCACCCCACGGGGTCTCCCGTTTGAAGCACTTTCACTGGCCGGCGGTTATGTAGCCGCTAGAGGCCCAGTGCCTGAAATTTGTGCGCTGGGGTGTGTGTCCCTCAGCCCAGCCTGCACCCACTCCAATCTGGGACCCCCTCAAGGGATGTCTGACTGCCCTTTTAGGCTCAATTCTAAACGGGCCTAAATGGGCAGTTGGACATCCTTCTCACAATCCAGGAGTGCTGGCTCCCAACTGCTCGCCTGCCTGCCTTCCTGATTGCCCCTACCTGCTTCTGCCTGACAGCCTGATCACCCCCTAACCACTCTCCTGCCAGCCTGATTGATGCCTAACTGCTCCTCTGCCAGGCTGTTTACCACTAACTGCCCTTCCCTGTGGGTCTGGTCACCTCTAACTACCCTCTCCTGCAGGCCTGGTCACCCCTAACCACCCTACCCTGCAGGCCTGCCCCCGCAACTGCCCTTCCCTGCAGGCCCAGTCACCCCCAACTTCCCTCCTCTGCTGGCCTGATCACTCCCAACTGCCCTCCCCTGTTGGCCATCTTGTGGTGGCCATCTTGTGTCCATAAGGGGTAGTCATCTTTGACCACATGGGGAAAGCCATATTGTGTATTGGGGTGACAGTCAATTTGCATATTATTCTTTTATTAGATAGGATAGAAGTCTGCACAGGTGTAGGCTGGCTGGTTTGCCCTGAAGGGTGTCGTGGATTAGGGGGTTCTCTTGGGGCATGGGGTGGCCTGGGTGAGGGGTCTGTGGTGGTTTACAGACTGGCAACCCCTTTATCCAACCGCCCCTCCCCTGTGACACAAGTGGAGGCCCTGGGATTTATTTATCTTCTATAATTAAAACTTTGTAGCCTTGAGCAGAGGCTAAGGCAGGCCAGGGCTGTGAAAGTTTGGCTTCCTCCATTGCCAGGGAACAGGGAAACCCAATCCTCCTCCTGCTCTCTCAGTGGCCGAAGCCAATTAATTTGCATAATCACTCCTGACTGGCTGGTGGGCGTGGTTTGTGGGTGTAGCAGAGTTACGGTCAATTTGCATACAACTCTTTTATTAGAGAGGGTTGTGTTTCTTTAGAAAGTGGGGCAGCCAGGCAGCCTGGATGCCTCAGTGGGTTGAGTGTAATCCTGTGCACTGAAGGTTAGGGGTTTGATTCCCTGTCAAGGCACATACCTGGGTTTTGAGTTTGGCAACTGATCTCTCTCTCTCTCTCTCTCTCTCTCTCTCTCTCTCTCTCTTTCTCTCTCTCTCTCTCTCTCTCTCTCTCTCTCTCTCTCTCCCTTTTTTTTCTCTCTCTCCCACCCCCTTCCTTTCTCTGGGAGCATATCCTTGGGTGAGCATCAAAAAGAGGACCGATAAAATGAGCCATCTCAAGATGGGATTCTATCAAGGATAAACAGACCAAATTACATTATTTGTCTTTTATTAAGAGCCTAAATGATCATCTATCCAGAATTCGTTACATTTCTGATATTTCTTGATATGTCTATGTCAAGCGGAGGATAACAGTAGACTTTTAAAAATGCAGGGTCCTTCTGAGCTGTAAGGCCAGATAAAGAGGAAATGTTATGAGGCAAGGTCTAAATCCCATTCCTTCACAGCTCTCTTGTGCCACATTCTATTTTCAGAACCCGCTGGAGGCTGCATAGACCAAGTTTTGTTTTTATTAAATTAGTTTTTAATAGGTATACTTCACAGCTGACTCACAATGAAAAGAATTTCAAGGTGTGAAAGTCTCTCTTACGCAATATTCTTAAATCATTCCCTACCTATATTTTTCTTCTGCTATATTACTGCTGGACTGATTTGGAGAACAAAGTGTAACAGGGTGTGTCTCTGTGTATTTCTCACGTGTCCTCGCCCGTGCTTTTGCATAAGGAAGACCCACCGAGAAGCCCTTGATTCTTCAGAACAGTGCGCACAAGTACGATGTGTAAATGTGGTCCTGGAATGTTCTCCCCAGCTCATCTCCAGAGCACAGCCAGGGAGCCTGCATGCGCACCTGGCCTGGAACCACCCTCTCGGCCCTCTGACATGTCCTCTCTAGTGGCCACTGCACCTGTTTGCCCCTAACTGCCCAGGCTGGTCCTCAGATCATGCCTTCAGAGGACTCAGGTGTGATCTCTCCATGAACACAGGCAGCATCGTTTTCCTTCCTCACGCCTTTCACTGAGTCCAAGTGTATTATCTCAGAAATACGTGCACACAGACAAGTACATGCTCATCATTAAACATGAGCATCCTGGCCCTGGCTGGGTTTGCTCAGTGGCTAGAGCATTGCCCTCCAGACTGAAGGGTCCTGGGTTGCAGGCTCGATTCCCAGTAGGGGGCATACAGAAGACAGCTCATCAATGATTGTCTCTTATCATTGATGTTTCTCTCTCTCTCTCTCTCTCTCTCTCTCTCTCTCTCTCTCTCCCTTCCTCGCTGAAATCAATAACAATGTATTTTATAAAAATGATCATCCTGGTGATTCATTTATTATCGAAAACATTTAATACTTAAAGATTATTTTCCTTTAAATGGCACCTTGGACCTGGTTAGGTCTTTATAGCTAGAGGTTATTTTCTACTTTACTAAAAAATGTATTTTCATTGATTTCAGAGAGGAAGGGAGTGGGAGAAAGAGAGAGGAACATCAACAATAGAGAAACTTATTGATCAGCTGCCTCCTGCATACCCCCCACTGGGGATCGAGCCCACCACCCAGGCATACACTCTGATTAGGAATCAAACCATGACCTCTTGGTTCATAGATTGTCACTCAACCACTGAACCACACTGGCCAGACAAATAACCCCAACTGACCTTCCGGCAGGATTTTAGCAGAGAGTGGGTCCTTCTGCTCCTGCACCTCTCATTGCATTTTTCCTGAACATTCTTTGTGGCAGCAAGTTCTCAGAGACATCTGGATTCAAACCTTAATCATCTGTCAGGCCTCCCTCCTCTCTGCCACGCTGACAGATGCACCAAATATTGTCAGTTCTTCCCTGGAAATCCTGCTCTAAATCACTGTTTCCTTCCCATTACCAAGGAGAACGCCTTCCTAGTTCAAGACCATATGTCCAATGTGTTACATTTTTCATTCTTCATTCGAGTAGGTTATCATAACGCAGGCTTTTTCCATCGTACGCTCTTCTTTTGTTTTTCTTAAGAATACTAACAAGAAGAGGGGTCCTTTTTGTTACAATTTGTGTGTCGGTTGGTTTTACTTGATTTCAAAGACAGTGATGTTGGGGAGTGAAAGAGCACAGTCCTTGAGGGTGAGGCGATCTAGGATTTCATTCTGACACTGCGTTGGTCATCTCTGTGCACCTCGCTCACACTGCCTACTTCCATACATGTCATTATGTTTCTCTGTAAAAAAATGTTAAATGAGCTGTTCAAAGGGCTGTTCTTGGAGTCGTTGTAATTATTAGATAAAACAGCATTCATATTAAGCACTGGCAGAGTGCTCAACACATTGAAATTGTTTAATAAATGGTAAATCTTATGATTTTAAAAAATCTTTTGTAGCCGAAACCGGTTTGGGTCAGTGGATAGAGCATAGGCCTGCGGACTGAAGGGTTCCTGGATTCAATTCCGATCAAGGGCATGTATCCTGGTTGGGAGCACATCCCCAGTAGGGGGCGTGCAGGAGGCGGCTGATCGATGTCTCTCTCTCATCGATGTTTCTGACTCTCTATTCCTCTCCCTTTCTCTCTGTAAAAATATCAATAAAATATATTTAAAAAATATTTTGTAGAGAGATACGGTCTGAGGATACTCCTCCAAATAACCACTATCTAACTTACTGTGACCTTTGCACTCTTCTCTGTCTCTTGCCAAATTATCTCAGAGAAATTCTATTTTTCTATGGATTCCTCCTGCCATTCATTTCGTGAGTCTGAAAGAAAATCTAAATATGATACATAGGATTATTGTGCAACACCTGCCCTCCACAAAGGTCAGGAATAATTTCTTGAGGTGAATCTGTACATACCTGAGCCATTATTCCTATAAATTCAAAAAAAAAGTATAAATTTGAACCGGTTTGGCTCAGTGGATAGAGCGTCGGCCTGCGAACTGAAAGGTCCCAGGTTCGATTCCAGTCAAGGGCAGGTACCTTGGTGGCGGGCCCATCCCCAGTAAAGGGCATGCAGGAGGCAGCTGATGGATGTCTCTCTCTCATCGACGTTTCTAACTCTCCATCCCTCTCCCTTCCTTTCTGTAAAATATCAATAAAAATATTTTTTTAAAAAAGTATACATTACAAGAAGAAGACTAGGCCTAGAAACCAAGAAGGGGTAGTTCTCAGATGAAAAGCAAATGCAGAAGTGGCTGCTTGCTTCTCAGAACAGAGGAAACTAGAACCAAGATGCTAGAGAGGGACACTGTGAGGAGGAAGCCAGGTCGTCCCCAGAAATGGCCTGGGATCTGAAACACCCAGTTCTGGGGGTCAGGGGGTGGGGAGAGTCTATGCAGAGGACAATGTGATGCCCAGGCCACTCTGCACCCTCCCCAGCTACGTGTTTGTCCTTCCTCCCCGCATGGGAGGGGGGAATGTAGACCGGACATCCTCCAGAAGGGCGTTCTGTTCAAACCTGGGCTCCATCATGAAAGGAAGCTGGACCCCATGCTCCATCAGTATCTTCCCGGCGCTGACTCTCTCTGATGCTGGTACGCCTCATCCCCAAATGCGGTTTTAAAAAATCACACTCCCTTTTCCTCTTAACAGCTTCAAGATGTAGCGCGGATAATGTGTCCCGTCAGCATTCCCCACGGTGACAGGTGTGTGGGGGCTCATTTTGCACCTCTGCTTTTCCAATCAAGTGGTAGGTAACACGTTCAATTGACGAAGAAACGTGGTAACCTAAACACGGCGGCGTGTGGGAGACGGTGTTTTCACGGGAGCCACAGGATGTCTCAGCGTAAAGTCCACAGAAAGGCGACAGAAATGCTCCCGAAAAACAGTTTCTTTTCTTCCAAAAGGAATGTGCATGATACCAACACCAATTCCCGGCAGTTAAATCACTTTCCTTTGAGGGATTCAAGTCCTGGTTGATGAAGATTTCCTAATTTGATCACAGCAAACAACTAGTCCCACTTACCTGCAGAATAATGATAATAATAATAATAATAATAATAATAATAATAATAGTAGTAGTAATAGTAATGGTAATAATAAATGACCCCAACCAAAGGGGGCCTTGAATTGGACATCCAATTCCCACATGCCTGGACTGGAATGCTCTGGAGTGAAATTATTGAAAATCCTCTTGCAAGTATGCTTTGGTTATTGAAGACTCGAAGTGGATGAGGAGTTATTAACTCCATCTGCATGCCCAATGGGTGCTCACTCTGAAACACCGGTGCATACTGGTTGCATGCAGGGCATAGGAACCTGGGAAACCCAAGCTTAGGCCTACGTTATTTGTATGTGTATACATGTGTGCAGATAACTGTGTGTGTGTGAGTGTATTTGTGTGTGTGTGAGAAGAAGAGAGAGAAAGGAGAGAGTTTGAATGTAAAGAATTTATATATGCCATATATATATTATATATACATATATATTATATATAATATTATATATATATTAAAAATACATCTTGCTGGTGTGGCTCAGTTGGTTGAGCATCTTCCTTTGCACCGAAAGGCTGCTGGTTTGATTCCTGGTCAGGCCACATGCCCTGTGGTCTAGATCCCCAGCAGGGGTGTTCAGGAGGCAGACAATGGATGTGTTTCTCTCACATTGATGTCCCGCCCCTCTTGCCCCAACTCTCTCTCTCTCCCTCTATCTCTAAAAAAAATCAATAAAAATATTTTAAAAATACATTAATGCTACCATAAAGTTGCTGAACAAGGAAGAGAATGGGTATTTAAGGACAAGCCTCGTTCATGCCCAAACTTCTTATTTGTTATTAGATCTACCCCTGGGCGTTCCTCTCAGTGGTACCTCTCAGCCCAGTGTCAGAGACATATCCCCGGAGGCTTTTAAAGACTGAGCAATAGTCTCCGTATAGTACAAGGATAGTGACAGTTGTGGTAGGATTTGAATTCAGATCTGACACTAAAGTAATCTAACCATTGCTATGACTCCTTCTTCTATATGCGTGTGACTCCTGCCCATGACTTTCCCATGATCAGTGATGCTCAGAAGCCAGAGGTCCAGGCACGAAGCAGAGGAACTCTGCAAAGGTTGATGGTACCCAAAGTCTGGATTCACTTTACAAAATGACTGCACAGGAAGGAGACAGTTTTGTTTTCTCTGGAACACACGTGATGGTGTCGTGTTTCTGTCCCCCCTCGACAGAAGTGGAAACAAATTCTTAAAGACAGATATGGAGTCACCTCAACTCCATACCTGGGTTGAGAAGCCTGGGTGACGTTTCTGCTCTTCCTGGAGAACCTAGTACTTAGAGCGCCTCTTGAGAAAGAGCCTCTGTGGGTGTGGCTGTGACGAATAAAGGCCTCACTGGAAATGGATGGTGCACTGTGTGCAGAGAATACACACTCAGACACAGAAAGTCCCACATGGCACGTTCACAGGATGAGTGTGCGTGCAGGCTGGTCTTTGGATCTGCCTGGAATGTGTTTCCTCCCTTCGATCCCACGGATAATACACGGAGGCCTTGCCCCATGGGGGGCAGTTAAAGCTTTATCTGAGCTGCAGAGACCTTCCTGGGGGGAGATCAGAGCGTTTTTATTTTTGTCCAGTCCCTCCGCCAACTTCATGGGGAACAGCTTCCGTCTGGGATGCAGGGCGGCGGCTGGCACCAACAGCAGCTGAAAGGTGAGGCCCAGCCTGTCACCAGCCCGAGTTCCGAGACGGTGACTGAGCACTTCAGGCTGAGCGCCCCCTTCCCCGGAGCGGGAGCTGCTGGGGTCTTACCTTGTTTGAGGGGCGTTTGCTCTGTTTTACAAATGAAGCTGTTAGTATGTTTTTAGCCATAGTGTTTCTGGCAAATAAATATTCTAGCAGGGTAGTTTTCTTTAAAGTAATTTTCAAGATGCTTTTCCTGATCCTTGATTCAAATGGTTAGGCCTATGTTATTTGTATGTGTATACATGTGTGCAAGATAAGTGTGTGTGTGTGTGTGTGAAGAGAGGGAGGGGGAGAGGGGAGAGAGTTTGAATGTAAAAAGTTTATATATACCATATATATATATATATATATATATATATATATATATATATATACATATACATTATATATATACAAATTTTATTCCTTTTGTCAAATACCAAATAAATAAGGGATGCTCTTTAAAATTCACTCAAAAACGCTCATGATCTCTCAAAAGTCCACCTGGCCACTTGTTCTGGATGGGAAACTGCACTCCTTCCCTTGTTAGGAGTGGCTCCCTAAGTCTACGGAGGGAGGAGACTAAAACACATAGCTCAGCGGTTCTCAACCTGTGGGTCGTGACCCCTTTGGGGGTCCATTAACCCCATCATAGGGGTCGCCTAAGACCATCAGAAAACACAGATATTTACATTACGATTCACAACAGTAGCAAAATGACAGTTATGAAGTAGCAAAGAAAATAATTTTATGGTTGGGGGTCACCACAACATGAGGAGCTGTATTAAAGGGTCCCGGCATTAGGAAGGTGGAGAACCACTGACATAGCTGCACATCACCTTGTAAGCATTTCCTGTGTCATCACTGTTGTCTTTCACTATCTTTCTTCCTTCTTTCAAAAACATTGGTGCCACAGGAAACTGATTAGGCCTGAATTGGAAAGCTCTAATTCCCAATCAGAGTCATCCTGGCACCTCCCCCCTCACCCCCACCCTGGCCTGGGCACCTCCAAGACCCTCTCCGGCCCTGTCACCCCGGAATGATTTTCTGTAAACCAAAAGCGGCCCTGAGTCACTATTTTGAGAATGTGCCATTGCACAGGCTGTGGTTTAGCTTTGTCTGTTTTCTGCCTTCTGAGTCACTGGGGGGACAGGGGACTTGATTATTATGTTCTTCTTGGTGGTTGAAAAGAAAGAGATTTACTGTCGAAGAGATTAAGGGAGGGAAATAGGAGCAACAGATGAAAAGGCAGCAGAAACACTTAATGAGAGCTAAAAAGAAGGTTCTGGAAGTGTTTCCATATGCAAATCCGGGCCTTCCCAGACCAGTTTCTTTCCAGCCAGTTTGCTGTTTCATTGACTGCCATTATGCAAGGACCTCCCTGTGTACATGTGCAAGCAATTATATTTAATTAACAAAACAAAATTAATCGCTGGAAGCCAGTTGGCTTATTTATAGTTTCATATATGACCTTCGCTTCCACCTCGGGCTTTTCTTTATGTATGAATCAGGTCAAAGCAACTCTGTAACTAATATCCTTAAAATCTCAACTGCTGAACATCACACAGAGCGGTGCAAAGTGCTGGTCGTTGTCCAATGCAAATGGATCCATTCTCTGGTCTATGTAGGAATGGTCATTTGCTCTTTCTGTCTGAGGCTCTGCCATCTCAGTTCTTGGAATTCTTCTTTGTGTCCTGTGCATTTGGTCAGATACTGAATGAAAAGAGTGTGGAGGTGAGAAAAGAGATCAGGAACAGGTCTACATCATTTCAGCTTACATACTAGTACTTTTGGCCAAAACACTCAGTTATAAGACCTTACCCAGCTAGCTGCAAGGGAGGATGGGTAATGTAGTTGGGCAGTGAGGCTGGAGGAAGAAGACCATAGATTTTGGTGAATAACTACCCAGTGTATGCCATGCCTTTATAGAACTTAAGCTATATTGACTGACAAATTCAAAAAGTATTTTTGGCAAAAAATAATTTTTTTCAGGTTTTTGTGTGTTTATTATAAACTTAGGGATCATTTATCCTTAATGTGTGTTTACTTATGTTTTTTTTTTTCTTCTTTCTTGGCTCTGAGTCTGTAGACACTGTAATTTACATTGTCAATAGCTCGACTGGTAATATTGAAAGAATATATTGTGAATTTATTTGTATTTTTTTTTTCTTAAAATATAGAATTTACCATGTCTCTTATCCTGACATATATCCGCAGCACCTCGCAGAATATTTTGTTACAGTAGAAGAGGGTGATATATAGAACTGAAATGGAATTTCATGCCTGATGGCTCACTAATTAGATGTTGAGTAGATTCTAATTTGTGATAATTTTTTCAAATTGTATAATGTTCAGTATATCGTTTCTACAATATAATCTAAAGAAGATTTGACAGTCATTTATAAGCTTTAATTAACATTAACACACACACACACAATTATTCAAAAGGTGAGATAAGAAAGTAGAGGTGAAGCATCAAACTTTTTAATTGTTTTAGAATTTATACTCTTTCTTTTAAGTGTGTATTCTGGACCCTTTTGTCTCACAGCTGATATTAAATATGTATTCCTGGGCAAAGGCATTGCTCGGCAGAGAAAGATAGCCAATAAAAACTCACCTGCTGCCTTCTCTGCTCCTCCACCCCCACCTACTTGCTTTACTTTGTTCTCACGGATGATTTATCCTGACGTGTTGATGCATTTTTGATAAAATTAATCTGTTATTCTTTTCTCAATGGATCATTACCAGGAGACTTTATAACACTTTCTCATTTGTTCTTTGGAATTTTGCATCGTCTTCATTTTTTTTAAGTTGAGACTTTATAACTTGCAACATCTCAAGTGCCTAGTATACCAACTTCAGGATAATGAGAAAATATAACCTTTTTTACCCTGTGAAAGCTCTCCAAAATTTTTGATTTCATATAATATTACTTTTTCCCCCTACAGCCTCGATGTGAAATTTCTTGTTACTAATGACGGTTTGGTCATAGTGGTGTCTCTGCAAATCTCACTCGGGTGATGTTAAAAATTCCACATTCTGAATCCTTTCCCCGTTAACCCTCTTAGTGGAAACTTAAGTAGATGTGGCCAAAGGAGTGATATGGGGAGCACATACTGCTATTTCATATACAGGATTTTAGAGGCACGTGATACTATTTGTTGAATGAGGAAATAAGAACAAGGAGACATGGCTGTATTAATCTTTATTACTGTCTTCACTGTGTGTGCAGAAAACAAGGTCAGTGGGTCAACATGTCAGTAGGCAGATGACCCTGACCCTTACATAGTCACCTCAGGCCGATTCCTTCTTTGCGGCTGTGTAATGTTTGCATCAGATTGAAAGATAGAGGCGCTGAGACTGTTTGGGCTCAGTGAATAGAGCGTTGGCCTGCGGACTGAAAGGTCCCAGGTTCGATTCTGGTTGGGGGCATGTACCTTGCTTGCAGGCACATCTTCCACTGTGGGGCGTGCAGGAGGCAGCTGATGGATGTCTCTCTCATCACTGTTTCTGACTTTCTATCTCTTACTCTCTGTAAAAAATCAATAAAATAAAATAAAAAAGATAGAGGCTTCTTCTGAGCTTTTCTGTAGAAGACTGTGTTTAAGCTGCACACAGAAAATATCTTATACATTTTAAGTTAAACATTTTTCAAGTTACTCCGTAGAAGTTGCATGTAATGAATAAAATATACATATTTCTAAATACTTAGATTAAAATTAAAATCTGAAAACTTATATTCAAGCAGAGATTCTCAGTGGATCTGCAGAAGTGAAGGCCTTAGAAGAGAGGGAGGAACTTTCGAGTCTTATTGAAGCTTAGGTGTCACCTCCCATGACCACGATGCTCTCGGTTTTCTTCCTCAAACAAGAGATTGTAAATCTGTTCTGTTTAGCGGTTTCCCACATAGTTGGAAGATGAGAACCTCCAGGACTGCCGCGATTTGATTTTTGACGCTGAAGTGCTATTGAGAAAGTCCAGCTATTGAAAGAGCGTCGGGGAAAATCTATAGGAGAGATCAATCCCACAAGCACTAGTACTTTCTGAAAGCATCAGACAGAAGTCTCACTTGACACATCATATAGAAGCTCTTTGCCAAAAGTTTGTCAACACACCCGATCTTGTGGACAAAAATACAGATTGCCACTTAAAGGGTCTGATGTCCCCTCAATGCGCCCATCAGTCTGCAATTCAGTCCCCCAATAAATTCCAAGAGGCTTGTAAACCCCACCGTGATGGGATCCCCATAGGAATTAGTCCCCCCACAGCTCTGCTAAGATATGAATGTGAGTTATAACATGGGTGCTAACCTTAGTGTCTGAGCTATTCCATACAGAACAATGAACCCTTAGGCAAGCGTCTCTTTCACAAACCATCCTATAACCCAAGCAGACCGGTCCCTGTCAGTCTACATGGATGCACTCAGGGCATAGCAGGTGTGCCTGGGAAGACTCTGCTAGATCATTAGTCAGGACAGCAAATGCCTATTTCACAGATGGAATTTATCTGGAGTCAAAGACCATGGATCCACCTGGCAATTCTCCAAACGCAAAGCAGAGCAGATCTAGAGAGCTGACTGCAGTGTGGCGTGGGTCAGGCAGAAGATATTGGGGTTAATCAAACGTTTTGCTTAATAGACGCCTCGCATGCATGGATGATTTATAAGGAATTGACATACAATACAATGCAATGCATGCAAAAATAGTCTAACCAGTAGTGATCATTTGCAAAGCTTTGGGCGAACTTACAAGGCCTAAGGGATGTAATTCTGAATCGAAATTACTATTTTATTGTAAATACGTTGTGCTGGTTACTAGAGTTCCTCGCAGAGGGCACGCTGGACCATCCAACCTCTGTTTACCTTCGTGGTTGATATTTCAGAGGGCGGAAGTGAAGTCTTCACACTAAGCATTAAGTCAGAGATAATCCAAATCCCAGTGAGTGCGGATAAACAAAGGCTTCCTAAAGAGTAAGTGGAGAAATGGTTCACTAATAATGAAGGGGAAAGCGAGGATTTAAACATTGTTTCTTCAGCCGAAACCGGTGTGGCTCAGTGGATAGAGCGTCAGCCTGCGGACTGAAAGGTCCCAGGTTCGATTCTGGTCAAGGGCATGTATCCTGGTTGCAGGCACATCCCCAGTGGGGGGCGTTCAGGAGGCCACTGATTGATGTCTCTCTCTCATCGATGTTTCTAACTCTCTATCCCTCTCCCTTCCTCTCTGTAAAAAAATCAATAAAATATATTTTTAAAAATAAGTAAATAAATAAAAATAAAAATTGTTTCTTCAGATTCTTCTTGGTAATCTACTCAATACTCCACGATTTAATTCTAAGAACCGAGAAGAAATGTTATTTTATTGAGTAGTAAAGAAAGTATGTCTCTAACTACTCAGAATGGGTCTAATGTGCCTTCTGACCTATTTTGCATGGTGACTTGGATTTTGCTGTGAGATTTCACACAGGTGGCAGAACAGAGTAGGAGTTAAAGTGTGTTTAGACTCAGAAAACCCACGTTCAAGGGCCAACTTGATCAGTTACTACCTTTGTGACTCTGGACAACACAAAGCTCTCCCAGTCTCCATGGCCTCGTTCAAATATTTGTGGAAATAATCATCCTTTATGACGGTGAAGATGCAGAGAGTCAGCACCTGCAAAACATTTAGAACCAGGCCTGACACGCCCCAAGGGCAAACCCCTAACACTGCAACTTTGCAGCCACGCCATTCAACATGTGCTTATTTTTTTTAATACATACTTTATTGATATTTTACAGAGAGGAAGGGAGAGGGATAGAGAGTTACAAACATCGATGAGAGAGAGACATTGATCAGATGCCTCCTGCACGCCCCCTACTGGAGTTGTGCCCACAAGCAAGGTACGTGCCCCCGACAGGAATCGAACCTGGGACCTTCAGTCCACAGGCCGACGCTCTATCCACTGAGTCAAACCGTTCTCGGCTGCATGTGCTTACTTTTTAGCTTATATTTACTGTTGTGAATATTACTGATGTCCCCACTTTTTCCGCATTAACTCCCTTCCCCTGCTTCTGCCTTTCCCAGGCCTTCCTGGCACTGCTGTTTGTGTCCATGGGCTATACATGTATACATACAAGCTATTTGGGTGACCTCTCCCCTCACCCCTCTTCCCTCTGTGATCCATTGGTCTCTTCATGCATCCATGTCTCTGGATCTATTTTGTTCGTCAGTTTATTTTGTTCATTAGTTTCCATATATGAGATTATATGATACTTGCCTTTCTCTTACTGGCTTATTTAGCTCCATGTTATCTCAAAGGCTGGAAGAGCCTTCTTTTTTTACAGCTGCATAGTATTCCATTGAGTAAATGTACCACCGTTTTTTCATCTATTCATCTACGGATGGGCACTTGGGCTGTTTCCAGATCTTAATTCTTGTAAATGCACTGAGTGGCCAGATTATTATGATCTCTGAATGCATATATATTAGAGGATTAGAGGCCTGGTGCATGAATTCCTGCATGGGTGGGGTCCAGCCAGCCTGGCCAAGGGGCGGGGACATGGATATGGGAAGTCCCTGCCTGATGGTTGAACAAGGGGACAATTTGCATATTAGCCTTTTATTATATAAGACATACACTGAGTGGCCAAATTATTATGCGTTCGGAGATCATCATAATCGGGCCACTCAGTGTAGTGCTGCTATCGACATAGGGTGCATATATTGGTATTTTAGGATTGTTAGGCTATATTCCTAGAAATGTGATCATTGGGTTGAATGTCAGTTCCATTTTTAATTTTCGGACGAACTCCATTGTTTTTAACAGTGGCTGCACCAGGCTGCATGCCCACCAGCAGTGCACCAGGCTCCCTCTTCTCCACATCCTCGCCAGCACTTGTCATTTCCTATAAAAATAACACAGGTTCAGGGGCTTCCTAAACTCACCACTGACTCACCAACTGGGCACTATTGTTTGCCATGTTTAGGGAATGAGGATAATGAGGTTGGATGGCCCATTAAAGTCACAGAGCTATTAAACAAGTAACGGCACGGATTGAAATCCAAGCGCATGTAATTTCAGGACCCGTGAGATGAAACCCCATGGGCTGTATCTCGTGGCCTCAAATATAAAAGGAGACCCACGATGTCCTCTTAAAAGTTTTCCACTTAGCAAAGTGTACGCAACTGGCACCCTGGCTCTTGCGTGAATAGACGTTTCATTAAAGACATCTTTCTTCTCCGCTCCGTCCTTCTCGGTGGTCAGATCAATTCTGCAGTACGAGCCTGTGCGGAATGTTAATGAGAGAGTTCAGAGGTGAACCCAGTCAATCACTAGCCTTGACCTCCCATAATTTGCAAAATATCGCGGTGCTCTTAATGAAGGCACCATTTACATAAGCCGGGGTCCCCCGCTGTGAGAGTCCTCTGCATCAGGCAGGTTCACCTTTAAAGTATTAATGAAGCTCCACTCTTTGCTCGGTAGCATCTCAGTGGGCACTTTGTGGCTTTTTGATCAGTCTGTTCTCTCATTGAAGGAACTGTCAGTGGGATTCATCAGTGTACGTCTGGTCTGGTACTACAACCTTTTATCCGAGTACCTCCAAATCCTCTGTCATTACCACAAATGCAGAGACCCGCTTAAGGCTCCAGCTTGCTTGCTTATTGGTGAAGATGCCACTTTATAACCAGAGAATGCGCAGCTGGTTCAAACTATTCACATCGGCGCGCTTTTTCTGAAGAGGGCTTTTCGTTACTGGTCAGGTGATTCCCTGGTTTGCAGGCTGCTCTTTCTCCCTGTCCCTCATGTCCTTCATCAGAGGGCAGTCTGCAGGACAGGAGGCTGTGTGTACCTGGGACTTGGTCTCTTTCCTCCATTAGTCGAGGACTCTGCATAACTTCTACTCACTGTCACTGATTGGGATTGTATGTGCATATTTCAACACAGCCTTTATAAAAAACTAGAGGCCTGGTGCAATAAATTCCTGCATGGTTCGGGGGGAGTGTCCCTCAGCCCAGCCTGCACCCTCTCCAATATGGGACCCCTCGAGGGATGTCTGACTGCCTGTTTAGGCCTGATTCTGAATGCACAGCTTATTCATACTATTCACAACATAGCGTTTTTTTCTAAAGAGGGCTTCTTGTTACTAGTCAGATGATCCAGGACTGCTGGCTCCCAACTGCTTGCCTGCCTGTATTCTTGAATGCCCCTATCTGCTTCTGACTGTCAGCCTGATCACCCCCTAACCACTTCCCTGCCAGCCTGATTGATGCCTAACTGTTCCCCTGCCAGCCTGTTTGCCCCTAACTGCCCTTCCCTGTAGGCCTGGTCATCCCTAACTGCCCTCCCCTGCAGGCCTGGTCCCTCCCAACTCTCTTCCCTTGCTGGCCATCTTGTGGTGGCCATCTTGTGTCC
Organism: Lasiurus cinereus; assembly: GCA_011751065.1. Taxonomy (NCBI): domain Eukaryota; kingdom Metazoa; phylum Chordata; class Mammalia; order Chiroptera; family Vespertilionidae; genus Lasiurus; species Lasiurus cinereus. The sequence continues at coordinate 3,385,021 of JAAGEH010000026.1, forward strand.
ATATAGGGCAAGATCTTTGGCCACATGGGGGCAGCCATCTTGTGTGTTGGAGTGACGGCCAATCTGTATATTGCTCTTTTATTAGATAGAATAAAGACCTGGTGCATGGGTGGGGGCCAGCTGGTTTGCCCTGAAGGGTGTCCCAGATCAGGGTTGGTTTCCCTTGAGCTTGGGGTGGCCTGGGTGAGGGGCCTGTGGTGGTTTGCAGCTGGCCACGCCCCTCGATGACCCAAGTGGACGCCCTGGTATCTGGGATTGATTTATCTTCTACAATTGAAACTTTGTAGCCTTGAGTGGAGGCTTGGGCCTGTCAGGGTGTGTGGCTTCCATTCCTTGGCTTCCTCCATTGCCAGGGAAACCCAAGCCTCCCTCCTGCTCGCTCCATGCCCATAGCCATCTTGGTTGGAATTAATTTGCATACTTGCTCCTGATTGGCTGGTTGGCATGGATTGTGGGTATAGCAAAGTGATGGTTAATTTGCATATTACTCTTTTATTAGATAGGCTGTTTAGAAAATACATTTTACTGGATGGTTACTGTATGATAAGTATTATGCTCAGAGGATTAGGAGCCCACAAAATGCTTGCCAAAGCAGTTCATTGAAAATAATGCAAAAATCAACCATGGATATGCTCTTTTAAGTTGAAGAGACAAGGAAGGAAATTATATGTTCCTATAAGCAGAACAGCATTGCCAAACTTTTCTACAAAATACTGATTTCTTCTAAAATGTTTCTTGATATTTGACAAATAAAAATATGTTGTATTGAAATGATCAAGGGAAGTATTTGCTGAAATAATGAAAAAGCAGTGTGTTTCTTGTAAGAATTCTGGGAATGTTAATACATTTTCCTGAAGTTATTAATTAGGGAAATTGTTACTTTCTTCAGAACATCTAGTAATATGCCACAGTGCTAGTGTGTTCACAGAACATTGGGATATTCTAACATGAGGAATCCAGGGGAAATTTCCAGAAAGGAAGTGTACATTTGCCAAGGAACTAAATGTCCTCTATATACATCTTTTAAATAATAGTTCTTTTTGTCTTAGTAAATTGAATCTTTATCCTAGACTATTTTACTTGGTGGAGGAGATTATTTTTATTAAGTCAGCTCCAGGGAAACTTCAGATTAGGTTATAATACATTAATCACATCAGTTGAAGGGTCCCCCTGGCCCCCTCCCCAAGTGGCATCAGAGGGCTGGTAAGCCTGTGTAGGACCTTAGCATTGGGGTTGGACATCTGGTTGTCATCCTATAACAGTCTCACAGCTTCCACCTGTGGTTTACACAGTCCCATCTGCTTCCCAGTTGTTGTTATTCTTCTCTGCAGTGTCTGCCCCTTGCATCTCCCTCCCCCACCACATGTCCGCACCGTATCCTCTACAACATCACCTCCTCATGACCAAATGACTCCTTCACATCAGCCAGCCCCTTTCTCTGTTAATCCCTGCGCCTTCTCAAACGAGGTCGTCCCACCATGTCATTCTGAGTCCATGGAAATTTGATTAGGCCGCCAGAGGTCATCTCAAATTGTTTCCTTGTCAAATGAGGCAAGGAACTGCCTGAGAGGCTCCAAGTAGAGTCCCCATTCCAGCATCCCAAATGTACCGAGGCGGGGAGCCACTCCACCCTGTGAAAGAAAGCTGGGTCCTGGGTGTGGGACTGTGAGATGATGGCTGTTGCAAAGGACCTCACTCCAGAGGCCATGCTTTGACCAGTAAGAGTGGCAACGTATGCAGTGATTTTCAATGGAGAGACTATCAGACCCTGCAGGTAGAGGGGTGTATCTAGAATGGCATCTTTTAAAAATATATATATATATATTTTATTGATTTTTTACAGAGAGGAAGGGAGAGGGATAGACAGTCAGAAACATCGATGAGAGAGAGACATTGATCAGCCACCTCCTGCACACTCCCCGCTGGGGATGTGCCCGCAACCAAGGTATATGCCCTTGACCGGAATCGAACCCGGGACCCTTTAGTCCACAGGCTGACGCTCTATCCACTGAGCCAAACCAGTTTCGGCTAGAATGGCATCTTTATCACCTTTAAAATTCAGCAGTAAAAGCCTGTGTACTATAAGCTTTTTGCCCTTAGTTCATTTAAAAAAATTCAAGATACAGTTTATAAAGAACTTTTCAAAAACAGAATGGCTTTTATTCTATTTTGTATCATTTGCAAATATAGAAAAGTTGTCTTGACTTGGATACTTTGAGCAAAAATGAGGAGGAACCTAATTAGCACTAACAGAAGTTATTTACTCACCACATTAGGCAGATACTATTGAATGGACAACCTTGTGAATAAGCAATATGAATTTCTGTAAATAATGCAGGTCATTTAGAAAGGAAAATCCTGTTCTTAGTACAAAACAAACAAGGATACAGTGAAACAGCCCATGTTTCTCTAAGGCAGCGGTTCTCAACCTGTGTGTCGAGAACAGCTAGCAGGGTCTCCTAAGACCATCAGAAAACACAGATACTTACATTAAGATTCATAACAGTAGCAAATTACAGTTATGAAGTAGCGACAAAAATAATTTTATGGTTGGGGATCACCACAACATAAAGAACTGTATTAAAGGGTTGTGGCATTAGGAAGGTTGAGAACCACTGCTCTAAGGGCACCTCTTCCCTTAAAACATATTTTTAATTTATTTCAGAGAGGAAGGAAGAAAGAGAAAGAGATAGAAACATCAATGATGAAAGAGAATCATTGATAAGCTGCTTTCTTAGTGGAGATCAAGTCCAAAATCTGGTTATGTACCCTGACTGGTTATTGGATCGTGACCTCCTGATACAGCAGCCATATAGCTCAACCACTGAGTCGTACTGGCTGGGCTCTAAAGACACCTCTTTCTGTGGAACTGAGAATAAAGCAGAAAAGTCACAGTGCCCATATGTTCAGGAGCTAGAAGTTGATAGCAACCCATAGGCCAAAAGGAAATGGATATGTTCTGGGTTTCTGTTATATTCTACTAGAGGCCTGGTGCATAGATTTGTGCACCAGATGGGTGCCTCAGCCTGGCTTGTGCCCTCTTGCAATCCAGGACCCCTCGGGGGATGTTGGGCTGCTGGTTTTGGCCCTATCCCTGCAGGCCCGATCCAGACAGGAGGAAGCCTAATCCTGGGCATTGCATATTTGTCTCCTGGTAGTCAGTGCACATCACAGCTACCGGTCAAACGGTCATTTGGTCCTTTAGGCTATTATGTATATAGACATACATATTTCCACATGCAGTATTGACTCTCTGTAGGTACTACTATTATTTATGTTGTAGACAGGGAAACTGAGGTTCAGAAATGTGAAATAATGGTCCAGGGTCATAAAATTCTAATGGTGACTCTTATCTATGTCTCTCTGTCAACACAGCCTTCACTTTTCCATATCAGAGAAATACATTCAAATACACATCAGAAACTAACAATTCTTTACAGTTTTAAAATTCAAGTAAAGGAATTTCCAGGCATCTGCACTCTTTCTCAACCATTGTATGCATGTTATAAGGGTCAAGGCACATGTTTTACCTGTATGAAGGAATAAGGGTTGCCATTTATGTGCCTTCCCTAGTTTCACTTTTCTCACCTGGAGCATCATGCATCCTCCTGCCCACCCTTGTCAACTCAGGGCAAGTGTGACAGACCCTTCCCCACCCAACTCTTCAGGGAATTCTGGGACTTAAGGCCTTTTCCTCCTCTTGGAAAATTTCATTTTCTACCTCATTTCTCAAGCAATAAAGCCTTCACCAAAAACATGATACTTGCGTCCATCTTTTGGAGCAGCTGCTTCACAAAGTGGGCTTATGGGAAAACAGCCCCACCCCCCCTTCCCGGCTCCTTTCCAAGCTATCACCATTCCCAAGGGGAGGCTTCGTCCTCTGCCCAAGCAGATGTCCTGCCAAGGCATCCGTAGAGTCCTAGGCCTTTCGAAGAAAGAGGAAAAGAGATGAGTCCTGAGGACAGGCACTATTATTTCTTCCATTCCTTGGTGCATCCCAGGAGCCTGGAATAGTGCCTGGGACATGGCTGGCACTTACCTGCAGGAACAGAAGGGAGAAAAGTAATAGATGTGAGTTTCCCCTGGGGCCCAGCTCTTCTCATTTTGCTCTCTGGTTATCCAAGTTGAGAACATGGTGTGAATATAGCAAGTCCTTGTTTGCGATTCTTGTTGAGTCTACATTTGGCCATTGGGGATGTGGGAATGGCAACCTCACACCTTGTCCATCCTCTAGGAGCTGTCACTGCTATACTACAACTTTCAATATCTGTATGTTTTATTTTTATTTTCATAGTTGGGTGGAGTAGGATGCCAGGATTGTAGAATCCTGAGATGGTCAGATTTAGCCAGCTTGCTCAATCATGTACCCAGAAAGACTGAATGGCCCTATCTCACAGGACCTATAACCTGCATGCCAAATTTACTGGCATTTTCACCAATAAATACCTAACCTGTTCCGCATCTCAAAGGTAGACCAACCCTAGAAGCGTTGTACATGCCTTGAAGACTAAGTCTTTTGACGCTTTCTATTCTTTGGATGCCAGCCAGCCAATGAAATTCCTTCAGGTCTCGGGCTAGTTTTTCGTCCTGCCACTAGATGTCAGGAACAATAAGAATCGACTGGCATCTACATGGTCAGAAAAGAGCCGCATTCCAAAACTATGTTTTTTAGTCTTTCTCAGAAACACGTTATTTCAATATATACTTACTGAGTACGTACTAGGTGTCCACTACAGTGTTAGTCATTCAGGATATAGCAGGCTATCGCAGTAACCAACCTAAAGGAGAAAGAGAGATATGTGGCATAAGGAGGTACATACAGAGAGGCAGGGGTTGGCAAACAGAGTAAGAAGAAATCAAAAGAAAGCCCTGGTAGGCAGTGGCAGGGAAAGCAGAGGAGAGTAGCAAGGTCCTTAGCAGATGCCAAAAAGGGTTGCTGTGCATTGGGGTCTTCCTTCAAGCAGACACTCATCATAGGACAAAGTCTGCAAGAGGTTTAGTGGGGGACAGAGTGAAGGGAGAAGGAGACAGAAACAAAGAAGACAGGGACAGCCTTCAGACCTCCAGGAAGTCTGGTCCCTATGGAGTGGAGGGTGGCGCCAGAACAGGGGGGAAGAAGTGGCTTACTTGGTGATGCGCTTCTGATGGCTGGACCTTGAAGGCAGATGCTCAGCTGAGGAGTCCTGTAACTTTTAGGCATGGATCTAGACCAGTGGTTCCCAACCTTGGTTTTGGCTATGCCCCACCTAAGCATCTCTAAAACCCTGTTGCCCTTGCCGAAACAGGTTTGGCTCAGTGGATAGAGCTGAAGGGTCCCAGGTTCGATTCCAGTCAAGGGCATGTACCTTGGTTGCAGGCACATCCCCAGTAGGGGGCGTGCAGGAGGCAGCTGATCAATGTCTCTCTCTCATCAATGTTTCTGGCTCTCTATACTTCTTCCTCTCTGTAAAAAATCAATAAAAATATATATTTTAAAAAAATCCTGATGCCCTCCCACCCCACCCTGTGATATATAACTCTTATTATTAAAAAAGTGAACTCTTACTCAAATGGAGAAAGACTAAAAGGCCATTAACTTGGTCTAAACTAGCTTCCAAGAAACACGGCATCCATGAAAGAGGAAAATAAAAGAATAAAAGAACAGTTGATGTACTGAGGAAGAAATCCCTAAGAAATGTTTAAAAAACTAATAATATGAAGTGACATGAAAAAATAGCAAAGTTTCAGAATATTGATCAGAGAACTGAAATGCATAAATATGCCTCAATATACTTTTACATACTGTATATGAGGTTTCTAAAAGCATAATAAATGCCAAAAAAAATCACTGTTGATAATTCATTAGAGATTTGCATTCCTTAAAAGTCAAATTGTCCCCCTGGGGGGCATATGCCTCATGTTGGGAATCACTGATCTAAACTCTGACCCTCCTGTGCTGGCTGAGGGTGCTCTTGGGGTTTATGGACTCAGGCATGAAGGCAGTAGTGGAATGAGAGGGGCAAAAGTTAGTGCTGGTCAATCATGTCACCAGAGCAGGATGTCTCAGTGGTGATTTGCATAGTGGCAGAAAGGGGAGGACTGGAGAGGAACCACATGCATTTACTGAGAAAACCATTCTGAGTCCATGAACAGCACATAGTAGGCATTCATTTAAAGCTATTAAGTTTTTTTTATTATTTTTGAAATTTTTCTTATTGATCCTCAATAATAAAATGATATATTCTTGACTATTCATTGAAATAATAAAATGAAGAGATCAGCTTTCTCTGTAATATCAATCTTTTTTTTCTTTTTAATTTTTACCAGGATATGCTTTTTAAATTGATTTTAGAGGGAAAGGTAGGGTAAGGGAGGGGGAAAGAGAGAGAGAAAGGAAGAGAGAGAGAGAGAGATTGGGTGAATTCCTTATACGTTCTGACTAGGTATAGAACCCACAACCTAGATATGTGCCCTGACCAGTAATCAAACCCCAAACCCTTTGGTTCTTGGTTGGATATTCCAAGCAACTGAGCTACACCAGCCAGGACAATCTCTACTTTTCTTAGACACTAGAGGCCTGGTGCATGGAATTCATGCATTGAGGGGGGGCAGGGAGGTCTCCCTCAGCCCAGCCTGCCCCCTCTCCAATCTGGGACACCTTGAGGGATGTCTTGACTGCCCACTTAGGCCCAATCACTTTCACAAACCAGGACTGCTGGCTCTTTACCACTTGCCTGCCTGTCTGATTGCCCCTAACTGCTTCTGCCTGCCAGCCTGATCACCCTCTAACCAGTTCCATGCCAGTTTGATCAATGCCTAACTGCTCCCCTACCAGTCCAATTGCCCCTAACTAGCCTTCCCTGCCAGCTGGATCACCCTTAACTGCCATCCCCTGCTGGCCTGGTAACCCCCAACTGCCCTCCCTTGCCAGCTTGGTCACCCCTAACTGCCATCCCCTATAGTCCTGGTCACCTCTAAATATTCTCCTCTGCAGGCCTGATCATCCCCAACATCCCTACCCCTGCAGGCCTGGTCACCCCTAACTGCCCTCCCTTGCCAACCTGGTTGCCCCTAACTTCCCTTCCTTGCAGGCCCGGTCCTTCCCAAGTGCCCTCTTCTGCTGGCCTTTTCACCCATAACTGCCCTCACCTACTGGCCATCTTGTGTCCACCTGGCGGCAGCCATTTTTGACCACATCTTATGGGTTGGAGTGATGGTCAGTTTGCATATTAGCTCTATTATATAGAATAACTGACACCATATTCTGCTCCATTCTTTATAGCATATGAAATCTTTACTAGATGTCGGGCATCGCAGACATGTCAATGATTCTAATTTCTTGTTATCCGTATTATTATTATCTTTCTTAGATAAGAAGAGAGCACATGCATCTATATTTGATCATCGTGCTATGAGTCTTCCTGGCATACATTGTCTCAAATAAGAAGCAGGCCCTCTGGCCATAGCAGAATTTATGTCACAAAATGTTATCCTTAGAGATGCCGCAGGAGCTGGTGAACAAAAGGCAGGCCATCACTGTGAAAAACTAAGAAATTTAACAAGTTTACAAATATCTTTCCTCTCAGAAACTCCCACCAGCTTTCGAGACGTGGTGTAGCCGTTCCAAGAGTTTGAAGGCTGGAGTAAAACTTTCCTAACAACAAAGGTTCTAAACAGATGGACTGAGAGCCTCATGAGAAGTAACCTGTGGAGATTTTCTGTTCTTCTTCACAGTGGCTCCCAGAGAAAATCCCAGCCAGATATGCTATTTATTTTTAATGCAGTGCTACATTTACATTCTTTGTGGAGACTTTAAAAGTAAGAAGGTATATGGAATACAATAAACAAAAAAATTACAAAGCTGAGTATGTCTATATTGGAAAAATGGGACAGTCATACCTCTTAATAGAAGCAATATAGCCTCCAATACTTTTTTCTTAAAGAAATAGAAGTCATAATTTTACCTTAATTTATATAGCCAGATGACTAATCAGTACTGTTTTATTCTAGTAGGACATTATGTGCTAATAATTACATAAAACCATAAAGCCTTGCTAATAAGAAATGAGTTTGTGTTAGCATGAACTATAGAAAGGGATGCTTTTTGTGTGTTTGTTTTTTATATATTTTATTGATTTTTTTACAGAGAGAAAGGGAGAGAGAGTTAGAAACATCGATGAGAGGAAAACATCGATCAGCTGCCTCCTGCACACCCCCCACTGGGGATGTGACCGCAACCAAGGTACGTACGTGCCCTTGACCGGAATCAAACCTGGGATCTTTCAGTTCACAGGCTGACGCTCTATCCACTGAGCCAAACTGGTTTCCGCTAAAAAGGGATGTTTAAAGGATTGAAGGAAAACTAATGAACAACCTGGCAAAGACTTCTCTTTCTCCTCCTCTTCTTCCCACTCCTCCTCCTCCTCCTCCTTTTCCTTCCACTCCCTTTGTCTCTCTCTGCCTTAAGGCATAAAAAATACAAATACTTTACTGCTAAAAATGTGAACCCAGTAACAGACTCAGGTTATGTTAGAAAATAAACACCCTAATTTGAAAAAGACACGTGTTTAGTGCTTTAAAATAGTTTGTTCTTTTGATGTAGACAAGCATGAAAGTTACTCTGATCCACTGCTTCTACGCGCTGAGCAAAGCCCCATTTCTGGTAGGAGTGAGTTGTTCAGAATAAACCTGTCCCCAAAATCTCAAATTAAAAATTGGTGGTCAGAGAAAAGTACTTACAGAATCAGGAGGGGAAAAAGCCATTCAAGATCTCCTCTGGATATAGTTTGCGCACTGAGATATATTCATAAATCCTACAGAAATGGAAGAATCAGAAACAAGGTTATTAAGAAGTTGAAACTCCCCACAGATTTAATATTGAGGACGACACAGTCAGTATTCCCACAGCTCTTTCTGATACCTGATTTTATGGGCGGTTCAGTTAAGGAAAAATTCTTTTCAACCTCCTGACCAATTACTTCTGTGGAGGTTTCGGCTAGAAAGGCTGCAAATATCTTGGAAATATTATCTCCTTTATTTGAACATAATGATGGATTCCGAAGTACATGGGCTCAATAAAGGTCTGAGTAAGTAAACTTGACCTGAAAAGATGAAAGAAGACACCACCCCAGCAATAAAATCCACTGCTTCTCTTTATTACAGTGAGAATTATTTTGTTTTTAAATACAGCATCATTGCCTCGAGGTCATAAGAACCTAGAACTGGAGAGCTGGAAGGTAGGCATGATTTAAATCAAAGCCTTCCTTTTACAAAAGTGCAAAAAACCCTAAGCCGTGGTTTGCCATTCTGTTGACTAATGAGTTTGCCGACCCCTGGCCTAGTGCCACAGAATGTAGCGATTAGGTAAACATTATGGAGATGCCCATATATTATTAAGGTTTTCTGAGAATTCTACATCTGGCTTTGTTTTGCACCATTTAGAATGTTACTATTTTAAAAATAAATTGAATGGATTTCGGGGATAATTTTTATTATAGACTACTTCCTTTTCTTTAAATGCTAGCAATGCAGAAATACATAGAATTGTAAAATAAAATTATTGACCCATTCAGTCCCCTTTTTCCTAAACTCCTTCCCCACAGAGGAATAGGAATACAAATTTCTCGTTACTCTGTATTTATTTTTCTTCTTCTTAATTTATGAAATTTAGGAGGAATCTATTGTCCTCCAAATACAATTTTCAATAATTGAGTTTATCAATTCTACTTTCTGATTTTTAATTATATACTTACTCTTCATGTTTAACCTGTGATTGATTATTTCCCATTCTAGCTGTGGGTTGATTTAAAATGAAGCAAAGAGCATTTACAACTCTGAAAATGTCAATGTTTAGCTCCAAAACTAAATAGAATAATTGGATCCATGAACTATAAAGTGTAATTCTAAATAATTCCACCTAAAAAAAGGTATTACCAAGTGTCCAGTATACTATATCTGCTATTATTTTCTATCTTCTGAGTCATTCCCACTGTTCTCTTTGAATTCATATTGTAGCCTTTGTTAGAATTATGTATTTTTGTAAATATAGTGAATATGAAAAATAAGATTTTTTTATATAGACTGAGTGGTTAGCAAACTTTCTGAATTATCACTCTTATATTCAATATATTGGAGTATATATTATCAAATTAAGCTAAAGTTTTTCAGTTCAAATCCCCCTTTCTAAAAAAAATTATAAATATGGCCTTATTCTCTTTTATTTTTTAATATATTTGTATTAACTCCAGAGAGGAAGGCAGAGGGAAAGAGAGATAGAAAAAGCAATGATGAGAAAGAATCCTGGATTGGCTACCTCCTGCATGCCCTGCTTGAGGATCCCATCTAAAACCCAGGACATGTGCCCTTGACTGGAAATTGGTTTGGGTTTGGGGGATGGATGCCCTGACTGGAAATTGAACCATGACCTCCTGGCTCATGGGTCCACACTCAGCCACCAAACCATGCCACCTGGAACAGAAGTCTTTTTGATTGCTCCAATAAGATGGTTATAATCATGCATTGGCTGCCTCCTGCATGCCCCAAACTGGGGATGAAGCCCATAACTTGGGCATGTGCCCTGGTCAGGAATCAAAGAGTGACCCTCCTGGTTCGTGGTAGTCCAACACTCAACCACTGAGCCACACTGACCAGACCTTACATTGTTTTAATATATATTTTATTGATTTTTTACAGAGAGGAAGGGAGAGGGACAGAGAGTTAGAAACATCGATGAGAAAGAAACATCGATCAGCCGCTTCCTGCACGCCCCACACTGGGGATGTGCCTGTCATCAAGGTACATGCCCTTGACCGAAATCGAACCTGGGACCCTTGAGTCCGCTTATTTTTTTAATACCACTGTTCCCTTTCAGCAGCTGGCCAGCAGAATGTGGCTAGACTGTCATCCTGTAACAGAAACTGCTCTTTAACATCTGCTTTTCCCTCTAAGGACACACAGTAGGTTGCATTTCCCAGTCTCTGTGTTCAGCCAGGTTTCCACAGCAGAAGTGATTCACTTCTTTTAGGGACCAGGGCTCTCAGGAAGCAGCTGTGGTCTCTCCACACATTCTTTCCTTTCAACAAGCTGAACCGCTGGTGACGGAGCCACAGACGGAGGTGGTTCCTTGAACCACTGCGGGAAGGAAAGCCACCCCAGGTTCCCCTTGAAATGGGTAAGCGCAGGAGAAATAAACATCGAGGTGGAAGGTGGAAGGACACTTCCACTGCAGCTCTCTCTCCTCTTTTCCTCTCTGGGTGTCTGAGGATTTCCTCTTTGTCTTTGGAGTTCTGAAAATGTACCAGGGGGTGTCTAGATGTGGGAGATTTTCCTGCATCCTAATCCATAATGGTGGGTCCTTTCGGTCAAAATCTTGAAAGTAACAATTCTGCCGAAGCCGGTTTGGCTCAGTGGATAGAGTATCAGCCTGTGGACTGAAAGGTCCCAGGTTCGATTCTGGTCGAGGGCATGTACCTTGGTTGCCGGTACATCCCCAGTAGGGGGCGTGCAGGAGGCAGCTGATGGATGTCTCTCTCTCATCGATGTTTCTGGCTCTCTATGCCTCTCCCTTCCTCTCTGTAAAAAATCAATAAAATATATTAAAAAGAAAAAGAAAGTAACCATCCCACTATTCCTTCTTACATCTTCTTTTACAATATAATTTCTGTTCTCCCTTACGAAAGTTCCCACCTGGTCATTGTTGGACTTCTTCGAATCTGCCTCCATCCCTGTACTTTTCCCTCGCAGCCTCTTCCCCTGGTCTTTCCTCTGGATTTATGAGGCACCGACTACAGTGGTCCTCCCCTTACCTACAATTCCACTTTCCATGTCTCTAGGACTGAGCTCCAAAAAATATTAAAAAATTGCAGTAATAGCCAAGACTGGTTTGGCTCAGTGGATAGAGCGTCAGCTTGAGGACTGAAAGGTCCCGGGTTCGATTCCGGTTGGGGGCATGTACCTTGCTTGCGGGCACATCTCCACAGTGGGGCGTGCAGGAGGCGGCTGATCGATGTCTCTCTCTCATCGATGTTTCTGACTTTCTACCTCTCTCCCTTCCTCTCTGTAAAATAATCAATAAAATATATTAAAAAATTCCAGTAATAAACATGTTTTTTCTTCCTTTTTTTTCAGTATTCCTTATAGTTTATTTTATATAATGATATAAACCTTAGTACATAGTAATTGTTTTTTTGTTAATTTGTTTTATTTTATTTTATTTTTTTATTTTAATACATATTTTATGTTGGAAAAAGTTCAGATTTACAGAAAAAATGGCAAAAACATGAAGTACAGAGTTTTCATAAGGCCACGTTCAGTTTCACTTGTTCTCTTACATTAATATAAACATGCTTTTTCATTGCACCCATTGGGATCATCCCGGATCATTGTTTCCACCTGAGTTGAGACACTCCCTGCCTGAGCCTCACAGTGCCAGCCGGGTGACCAGAGCAGAGTGGAGGCATCGCAGTGCTTGCCTTCAGTCGCCCTGCTTTGACTTAATAACGGCCTCAAGACTCAATAGTGGTGCCAGCAACTGGGAATAAGCCTACTGTGTGTGCATTTACCTACTGTGAGACGGAAAAGGGGCTGGTCAACAGCACCCGCCATCCACCTGCCTGCATATCATCACAGGCTGCATCCTCCCTCCCAGCACACGAGGGTGAGTACCGGGCAGGAAGGTGTTTTGCAAGAGGCCTCGGTATGTTGCATCCCAGTGTGTGGTTATGATGGTTCTGTTTATTAGTGGTCACTGTTGCTCACCTCCATGTGCCTAATTTACAAATGAAGTTATAGTATAGATACGTGTGTCCCGGAGAAATCACAGTAGATCTAGGGCTCAGCACCGTTTGAATCCTGCGGTTCAGATCTCCCTTGAATAAGGGGGAACGATGGTACCTCGGCTCTCTCGGCGACCTCCAGCCACTCTGTTAAGTGAGTGTTTACTATGTGCATCCTGCACTTCGGTGGGAGGGTGTGGGTGTGACCACGGTTTTCATATCCCAGAGCTGTTTTCACTTCATGTTTATAGCCACTGGGTCTATTTTTAGTGAAATACCCTCCTCCAGAACCTGTGTAAGAATGCTAACTATTTTGTAAGGGACGTTTTTCTCTTCAGAGTCCACTCTTTGAGGCTGTCTCTCGTGGCTCCTGGTGAACAGATAGGTCGGCTTTCTCTGCTGTTTGCAGGGCTGTTTCCTCCGCAGGCCTGTGGGCAGGTGGGGGAGGTGCAGGTAATAGGATGAGTGGCCACATGAGCATCAGGCCTTGGCGTCGGGAAGGTGGACAGGCGGCAGGCAGGAGGGCCAGGGACCCTTTCCGCAGCCACAAAGGCAGAGCCTGGCCAGGGATGGAGACCTTGGTGTATTTCCTCGTGTGCAAGTTGCCTTTTCTTTCTCCAGCTCCCTCTGGGCCTGATGTGGAGCCAGCTTCCCCCTGAGGTCCTCGCTGTGTCCCCCTGAGGTGTAAGCCCTCTCTGTGGGCCTCTCTGCGAGCAGTCTGCTTACCCCCGGGAGACAGCCCTTTTTGCACGTGGCAAAAGCAGCAGCAGCAGCTGAGACCAGTTTGGCTCAGTGGATAGAGCATCGGCCTGTGGACTGAAAGGCCCCAGGTTCGATTCCGGTTGGGGGCATGTACCTTGCTTGCGGGCACATCTCCACTGTGGGGCGTGCAGGAGGCGGCTGATTGATGTCTCTCTCTCATCGATGTTTCTGACTTTCTATCCCTCTCCCTTTCTTCCTGTGAAAAATCAATAAAAATATGTTTTAAAAAAAGCAGCACCTTCTAGTCCAAAGCCCAGCGTGTCTATGGTCATCCTGCCTGCTCTCAGCCCATCTCTCAGCCTCAGAGGCAGTGCCCCGGGGGAAGGCATGGCCAGCAGTCCTCACCCACAGGGGACTCTGCCAGCTTCCATGGATGTGACCTTCACAAGTTCCTGGTCTCCTGGGCGTCAGTAGACAGTTACAGCATCTCCATGGCAGGATTGGCAGGTGCAATAAACTACTTAATACTTATGATCCTAGCTTGTGAAGGCTGCCAAAAGCAAAATGCCTCAGGCTGGGTGGCGTATACCACCGAAGTTTGTTATCACCCAGCTCTGTGGGCTGATGTCGAAGGTCAAAGTGTCCTTGTCTTGTAGACAGCCACCCTTTCTCCCTGTCCACTCTCGGTAGTGCCAGGTGAGTGCTATCTGTCCTAATCTCTTCTGAGAAGGATGCCAATCATGTTGGAAGAGAGCCCACACATAAGACCCTGTTTTACCTTAATGACCTTGTTTATTTTCCCACATCTCTTCCCTTCCCGACCATCAGCTGATTCTCCGGTTCTATGAGTCTTGTTTTGTTTTGAATTCACGCGTTTTATTTTTAATGCATTTGTTTGTTTTGTAGATTACATATATAAGTGAAGTCATACAGCGTTTGTCTTTGCCTGACTTCTTTCTTATTTAGCCTGATATGCTCTAGCTGTTGCAAATGGCCAAATTTCCTTCTTTTTATGGCTGAGTAGTATTCCGGTATATCTATGTAGCACTTTGTCCTTATCCGTTCATCTAGTATGGACACTTAGGTCGCTTCCATGTCTCGGCTGTTATACATAGTGCTGCGATGAACACAAAGATGCATGTATTATTTCCAATTGGTGTTTTTATTCTGTATGAAAAATTGACAGACGTGGTATTGCTGGGTCATGCAGTAGCTCTATGTTTAATTTCTTGAGGAATCCCCATGATAGTGGCAGACCAATGAGCAATTTCTCAGACAGTGCACAAGGATTCCCTCCTCGCCACACCCTCGCCAGCACGTGTTCCTCATTGACTCATTGATGATAGTCAAGCTGACAGGCTTGAGGCCATATCTCGTGGTTTTAATTTGCAGTTCCCTGTTGCTCACCAAATACAGTCACCATCTGAGGCACCTGAGCTTAGGCCTTCAAATTACAGATCTGAGGACAATACAGTTCCACCTAGAACATTGGGAGCCGTGGGGGAAGTCCCTGCATATAGTAAGCTCCCCGGAAGTGAGAGAGATTACTATAAATTGGATTCCTATGTTCCTGATCCTTTGTTGTCTTTGCTCTACATAGAAAGCTTGGAAAGACGCCAGCTGTTGGCCAAAACTGGTTTGGCTCAGTGGATAGAGCCTGCGGACTGAAAGATCCCAGGTTCGATTTCGGTCAAGGGCATGTACCCAGTGGGGTGTGCAGGAGGCAGCTGATTGATGTTTCTCTCTCATCAAAGTATATATATATATATATATATATATATATATATATATATATATAT
>JAAGEH010000026.1:3400283-3481248 GCA_011751065.1 Lasiurus cinereus
TATATATATATATATATATATATATATATATATATATATATATATTGTTTTAAAAGGAGCCAGCTGTCACCAAGTTCAAGTCAGGAGCCTGCCCACTGGCTGCCCAAGGATAGGAAGGTGGACATCGGCTGGGAGAGGCTGACCTGTCCTCCCTGACGCAGACAGCAGAGGACCCCCACCCAGAATCAGGCCTTTTATACCAGGAGTTCCTCAATGGACCCTTCCCATTAATTCTCACCCCCTTTCCAATCTACTTTAATACTGCAGCCTTAGGAATCTTTTCAAAATACTTAGCTTGAATTTTTTAACTACAGAAATCCTAAGAAGAACATTCTATTTTTTCCCCACATATTATTCTTTGATATGCTCTTCTTTCTGAGAAAATTCTGGAAAAAAAAAGAAGTAGAATATTGCCAAATGCTTCCAATTCTTACATATAGTTAATATTCTATGTATAGTTAAGTAGGCAGGCAATGGGCTGGAAGGTTGAATGCATTTCTTGGATAAATTATGATAAGCTATGAGTTTTTCAGTGCATCTTCGTAACTATACCAAATTGGTCACTTTGAATTTTGAAATGTAAATTATCATCAGATCTTTGCAGTAACATTCAACTCAGCATCTTTTTCCAGAAACACACAGATGGCCGAGGACTAGTAGCCTTCTGCTTTCAGGAATGCTGGAGGCTGAGGGGAATTTCCCAGCCAGAATTTCCAAGTACCTTTTCCTGTAGGTCACCACCATGAGGAGAAGCCTCAGTCTGTCCAATGGAAGACTTTTCTCGCTTCCTATTTAACCTCTTGCTCACCTGGGTTGTCTTAAAGGTGCTCACAGACATTTCCATGACTGTGCCTTTCCGGCAGGTTAAAGAAGTCATCAGTAGACCTACCAGAAGCTTGAAAGGAGCACACAGTGTGACTTCTTCCTTTATAGCCTCCTCACATGCTAGGACTCCACTCACCATTGCCAACCCCACTGGCAGAGGACCAACTAGCTTCTCTCCACACCAACCTTAAGAGAGGGAGTCTATGTGAATAAGTGATGCTTTGGAAATAAGACCATCTCTATCAATAGCTCAGGTGGGAATATGAGGCCCCAAGCTCCTGACTCTGGTTAAGATGGGCATATCAGTTTCTTTAAGAGAAAGGTGAAAGGGGAATCTTGGGGGTCCAGGAACCCCCAGGAGGAAAAAGTCTCAGCATCCCTGATGAGAGAGAGAGAGGGAGACACTTCATCAGTTGAAAAGTGCTGAAATAAAGAATAAATCCTAGCAGTATTGATCAGGCAGAAAATAATCTGGGCTTGGTATCTCCCCATCTTGTTAATAAACTCTAGATTCTCACTGAATTTGGTGGTCCCTGTGGTTTCAGAACTTTTCAGCGTCAAGAAATGAAGAGTTTTTGCCATAGCATCAATGAGGGAGCAGGAAGTGTGTGTGGTTACAATCCAAGTGGCCAGGTTGCCTTATATTACTCTGTTTTCCTTGAAAAACCAGGGACATACTAACATTTCTGCCCATGTTTCTCAGCCCAAGGCACACAGGAGAAATTGTACACATGGCAGAGGAAGAAGAGTGTAGTCCCCGAAAAATAATGAGAAGGAGGAGGAGTTAGCAGCAAGAAAAGCCACAATTAGATCTTTAAAACCCCACTTTCCTACTGTCTTTCCTTTGGCAGTCTTTTATAATAAATACTATGGAACCCCAGACATTTCCCTGCACAAACGTAAAACCCCACCGCATTTATTAAAAAATTAGAAAAGGGAATCATCGGCTCTGAGTAAGGCCCCGGAAAAAGATTCCACCTGTTCTGTAATGAATTCTTCCATAGTGCGTGCCCCTCATGCATCGCACTCCTTCCTTCGATGCCCTATCGCTGAACAATTCATTCTCAGTGAACACAGGCTCCCGCTGCAAACACATATGTTTGCTTTGGAAATAAAGTTGTTAATGGCCCAATGTATTCATTGTCCCTGATTTCCACACGCTCCTGATGGCAGGCACCATAGTGTTTTCTCAGTGCCAGTGGCTGTTTCCCTTTGCACAGGGCACTGGCCTGTCTCTCATATTCACAGCTGTGCACCTGCTTTGCATTTAAGAAAAGAGAAGGGGAGGGAATCACTTGTGGTTGGTGTGTGAACAGGAGCTGGCTTATAGTCACCTGCTCTGTCTCAGGAGTCAGTCCTAATTGCCTGAGATGGATGCCCTTCAGTGGGATGAACCGGGTTAATCAGGACAATGTGGCAGTGACTTTCAACCACCCAACGAGTACTCCCCGTGGTCAGGGACCTGGTATCAAACTCCTTCGCTGTCAGAGGTGAGAGAGGAGCTGAGAGTAGCAGCCCAAGGTCCTGGACCCAGGCTTCACGGGGCCTCCCCACTGGTGCCACGGTCATCAGATTCTGAAGAGGGAAACTACCAGCAGCCTTTGGTCT
Source organism: Lasiurus cinereus (assembly GCA_011751065.1). Lineage (NCBI taxonomy): Eukaryota > Metazoa > Chordata > Mammalia > Chiroptera > Vespertilionidae > Lasiurus > Lasiurus cinereus. The sequence goes on from JAAGEH010000026.1 coordinate 3,402,717, forward strand.
TAAAGGAGGAAATATTTGAAATTTCATGTCCTCAGCAATAGTTATTCATTCTAATTACAGTGGTACCTCGAGATATGAGTTTAATTCATTCTGCAACCTTGCAGCGTGGGAAACTATGAGACGCTTGAGTCGCAGTAAACTGGTGGGTCCTGTGCAGCCAGCCAATCCGCGTGATGACTCCTATCTCAAATGTTGCTCGTATTTCAAAGCAAAAATCGCTCGCTCCATGGCTCGTATCTCAAAAATCTCTTATGTTAGGACACTCGTATCTCGAGGTACCACTATATGCTTATTTTTCAAGAGATGCAAACTACCTTATCACACATGTGGAATTACATACATATATGCATAGTCTCTCTCTCTCCCTCCCTCCCTCTCTCTCTCTCTCTCTCTCTCTCTCTCTCTCACACACACACACACACACACACACACACACACATACCCTCAGGTAGATAGATATTCAAGAAACAGTTAGCAGTGGTTACCTCTGGGCAGTGGGACTGGGTAAGAGTTTGGAGAATATTATGTTAGGTTTCATACCCTTCCATAATGTTGTGGCTTGTTTGTTTGTTTGTTTAGTTATTACTTTTGTAATAAAAGGAAAACCATAATAACCAGGAAATTTCCCTTCTAGTTCTCATATATGGTGTGTGGCAAAGGGCAATTTAGAATTGTTCAGTATAATAAAAGCCTAATATGCAGATTGACCATCACTCCAACACACAAGATGGCTGCCCCATATGGACACAGATGGCTGCCACAAGATGGCCAACAGGGAAGGGCAGTTGTGAGGGACCAGGCCTGCAGGTGAGTGCAGTTGGGAGGGACAAGGCCTGCAGGGGAGGGCAGTTGGTAGTGACCAGGAGATCAGGGGAGGGCAGCTGGGTGCCACCAGGCAGGCAAGAGAGAGAAGTTAGAGGTGATCAGGCATTCCGGGCAGTTGGGAGCAACCAGGCCTGCAGGGGGGACAATTAGGGGTGACCAGGCCATCAAGGGAGGGCATTTAGGGGTGACCAGGCCAGCAGGGGAGGGCAGTTAGGGGCAATCAGGCTAGCAGAGGAATAGTTAGGGAATGATCAGGCTGGAAGGCAGAAGTGGTTAGGGGCAATCAGGCAGGTAGGCAGGCAGGCAAGTGTTTGGGAGCCAGCAGTCTTAGATTGTAAGAGGGTTGTCTGACTCTCCATTTAGGCCTGATCCCAGTAAAAGAGCAGTCAGACATCCCTCCAGAGGTCCCAGATTGGAGAGGATGCAGGCTGAGGGACACTGCCCCTCCTCCCCGTGCACAAATTTCAGGCACCAGGCCTGGTATGGAAAATGATACCATAATTAATAAATAATAACACAAGAACAAACTCTGTTTTATGTACTCATAACTATAAACTTCTGCCCCTCCCCCCTGTATTAAGTGATCCAAGTTCTCAGAGTTGTGATATGTCAGACTATTCCAGGCAGGGTTCTGCCGGACTGGGTTCGGAAGCGTGATTTTGAGGGATTTGGCCGTACTCTGTGTTGCAAAGTGGAATTTTTGCTGGTTGCTTTTCTGCAGCATCTCTGCTAGGCAGTGAAGTACAGCTAGGGTGCCCACACTTTCCGGTTTGCACTGCTTGCCCTGGCACTTTCAGTGTTCAAACTGTCCTGGTCTGAACAGTACATTTTAAAAACTATTTATTAAATTGATTGGGATGACATTGGTCAATATGAACATAGAGGTTTCAGGTATAGAAAGATTGTATATTGCACCATGTGCTCACCACCCCAAATCAAATATTCTCTTGTTAGTTTATATTATGACCCTCTTTCCCCCCCACCCTAACGCCCTTCCCTCTGGCAGGTACCACAATACCTTTGTGTGCACGAGTTTTAGTTTTATATCCCACATATAAGTAAAATCATATGGCTTTTAGCTTTTTCTGACTGACTTTTTTCACTTAGCGTAATGTTCTCAAGGTCTATGGACTTTGTTACAAATGGCGCTGTTTCATCCTTCCAATGGCTAAGTAGTATCCCATGGTGTAGAAGCACCACATCATCTCTATCCAGTCCTCCCTCGTGGGGCACTTGGGGTGTTTCCATGTGTTGATCACTGTGAATAATGCTGCAGTGAACATGGGGATGCATATACAGTGGTACCTCGAGATACGAGTTTAATTTGTTCCATAACCTTGAGGCGTGGGAAACTATGAGACGCTCGGTGGGTCCTGTGCAGCCGGCCAATCCGCGTGATGACTCCTATCTCAAATGTTGCTCGTGTTTCAAAGCAAAAATCGCTCACTCGACGGCTCATATCTCAAAAAAATCTCATATGTTAGGGCACTCGTATCTTGAGGTACCACTGTATCTTGGTGAATACATGAGTTTGAGTTTTTCAACTACATACCCAGGAGAGGGATGGCTAGGTCCCAGGGTAGCTCTATTTTAATTGTTTGAGGAATCACCAGACTGCTTTCCATAATGGTCTATATTCCCACCAGCAATGAATGAGGGTTCCTTTTTTTTTCCAAAACCTTTTCAACACATGTTGTTGCTTTGAACAGTAAATTTGATGATCACTCTATAATTAGGGGTAGCCATATGGGCTATTCATTGTGCCTTTAATTCACCCTTCCAAACAATGCTTTAGGTTAAAAACATGAACACAGTACTTACTCTGCTAGTTACTTTAGATCCATTAGTTCACTGAATCTCAAAGGGCTTCCTGAGGTAGATAATTTAATCTAATCTCATATTGAGGAAAGTAAGGTTTGGTAAAGTGCCCGTGATTTTGTTTGGCACTTTGACTGATATCTTGACTGCCAGTTACAGAAATTCAAGCATGCCTTGTCATTGGCAGTGTCTGCCCTTTCAAAACATTTCCACACACGGACATCTAAAGCCCTGGAATTATTTCCATTTACGCCAGTGTCTTCGGATCCTATCCTACTACCAATAATATAAATTCAGTACAGATTTCAGAAACAGACTTGGTTCTTATTTTCAACTCAAACTCCATTCCCTTTGGGAAATGTTTGCTGCTCCCTTAGTCTAGGGCAGTGGTCAAGCAAACTCAATAGTCAGCAGAGCGACAAACCTCGGCTGGCGAGCTGCATGTGGCTCATGAGCCACAGTTTGCCGACCACCGGTCTAGACTCTAGAGCAGGTGCCCTTGTTCCCGCCTCCTGGCCCCTTTGAGAGCAGTTCTGTGTACAAGGATTCATCTGGTTCAGTTCTGTGTCCCCAGTGTTCTACGCTTCCTGCAGGCCCGGAGCCCTTTGTCCAGCTCCAAGCACACTGGAGCAATAACAATGACTCTTTTTTTTTATTTTTTAATATAGATTTTATTGATTTTTTTACAGAGAGAAAGGGAGAGGGATAGAGTCAGAAACATCGATGGGAGAGACATAGATGAGAGAGACATCGATGAGAGAGACATCGATCAGCTGCCTCTGCACTGATCTGGGGATGGGCCCACAACCAAGGTACATGTCCTTGACCAGAATCAAACCTGGGACCCTTCAGTCCTCAGGCTGCTGCTCCATCCACTGAGCCAAACCGGTTTGGCAGCACTGACTCTTTAATACACATTCAATGAATGCTGGTAGAAAGAATTATTAGCAATATCATACTAGAAAAGGCAGAGAACCCTAACCGGTGTGGCTCAGTGGATAGAGAATCAGGTCTGCAGACTGAAGGGTCCCAGGTTCAATTCCAGTCAAGGGCATGTACCTTGGTTGCGGGCACATCCCTATCCCTCGTGGGGGGTGTGCAAGAGGCAGCTGATGGATGTTTCTCTCTCATCAATGTTTCTAACACTCTATCCCTCTCCCCTTCTCTCTGTGAAAAATCAATAAAATGTATTTAAAAAAAAAAAGAAAGAAAAGGCAGAGAAGGGTCCTAGCATCTCACATACACATGGAAGGATCCTGCACAATCAAGGCGGAGGTGGGAAGGGTGACTCCTTCTCTCTGGAGGCTCCAGTGCAGCACTAGTCCAACCAGAAGGCCTGGGTTTTCCAGTGAAGGGAGACTCGCCTGCTTCAGACAGAATTCCAGGTGCCACTCCTGAAGTCTCCATGATGTCACAGAGTTCAGTCCTCCAGCCTTCCTGTCCAGACCCGCTTCCACCCAGTTCCTTGCTTGCTTCTTAGTCCCAATCCCCATCCTTAGTCTTTAGGGCCATGCTTTTGTCATATCGCAATTATTTTCATAGGAGTGACCTGGCATGTTAAATCACGCAGCCCTGCCCACCCCCCGCCAGCCCGCCTTGACACCTTAACCTCTCCACGCAGAGCTCCAGTGCACCTGGCCCTGTCCCTGACCCCTGTGGCCTCCTTTGGCCACTCCCAGCCCTGCCCTTGGTCCAACGAGTTGCCTTGGGCTGGCCCCGCCTCCTCCAGGCACCACCCCACTTCTACCCAGTCTCTGAAGCGATAGGTCGGCTCCACCCCACTGAGTGCAGTCTCCTGCTGAACAGTCGTTATGGCGTGAGGGTGTCACGACCATTAGCATATTAGTTCTTTATTATACAGTGCCCTAACATACGAGATTTTTGAGATCCGAGCCATCGAGCAAGCAATTTTTGCTTTGAAATATGAGCAACAGTTGAGATAGGAGTCATCGCGCGGATAGGCCGGCTGCACACAACCCACCAGTTTACTGAAACTCGAGCGTCCCATAGTTCCCCACGCCTCAAGGTTACGGAATGAATTAAACTCGTATCTCGAGGTACCACTGTATAGGATTTTTAGCATGGTGTGCTTTAGGAATGCAAAGCAGTTCCTCATATGAAAGAGTAGGATGGGGTGGGAGTGACTGGGGTGATCAAGGCCTGGTGAAAAGCTCCTCCCCCCCCCCCCCGCCACCCCGACCTGGCTAAGTCTCATTTTAATGTCAACAGTAGTGTTATTTTTAACAGTATTATTTCCATTTCATAACTGTATACATCATTAAAGAGACTGACATTAATTAAATACCTTCCATGGTTAGAACTTTCTTCTTTGCAATACCCAACTACTTAAATATTTTTTAGTTAATGCAGAAAAAAATATTTCTATTTCAGCCCTGACATGAAATGAGGGGCATTTGGGTGAGTCCTGAACCAGGACTGAGCTTTCCATCCAAACAGTTCTCACAACAAAATCAGTGGCATGCTGCTAAAACGCCTTAAAAAATTACAACTTCTAAAATATTTAAGTTTAGAGTTTTTAAATTGCTAATTAAATTTTAAAAAATTACAATTCCATGTGAATTTTTCATTGGTAATGGCAGCAGTATGCACAAACATTAGTTGCCTAATAAAAAATTATCCTTTGAATTGGCTGGCTGTATAGTTAGCAACAGAAAGGAAAGGCATAAAACATAGGTTGTTTTGGACATTGTTATTAGATTTGCTTAATCCATAGGGTTGCTTCCAATTAAAGGACCATGACTCCTCATACAATAAATTAAGGGCGTGGTATTTAACAAATTTATCCAGTGGCTGGAAATTCTCCCTCCCTTCCCCCACCCAATTATTTACCTAAACAAGGATCTCCAGTGTATACGTTTGGATCTCCAACTACTTTTGCAGCTTTTCCTTGTGTGTAGGAAAAGTGCACATAACTTGGTCAAAAAATATATATGTATATTTCATTTGTTTAAAATGCATTGCTTTAAATGCAACAGCATGCATGGACCTAGAGGGTATTATGCTAAGCGAAATAAGTCAGACAGACAAAGACAAACACCATCTGATTTCACTTTTGTGTTGAATCTAAAGAAGGGAATAAATGAACAAACAAAATTGAAACAGACTCAGGGAAGCAGAAAACAGAGAGGGGATTGGTGGCTGCTGTGGGAGGGAGGGTTGGGGAACTGGCTGAAACCGGGGAAGGGATTAAAAGGTACAGATCCGTTGCTACAAAATAGTCACGGAATGTAAAATGCGGCATAGGGAATATAGTCAATAACCCCTTAATAACTGGGTATGGTGCCAAGTAAGTACTGGAAACGTTGCAAAGTGTGCTATTGTCTAACTACTGTGCTCTGCACCTGAAACTTCTAAATAAAAAAAATAGTAAAATAAAAGTATTTAGAGATATATTAAAAACAAAACACACTATGATGAACATCTCTCCCCATACAAAAATGATTGCTTTGGAAAACACAAAGCGCTTTGCATTTGATTCATGGGTGAACCAAATTTTAAAAATTAAATCCTTATGATTGGTGGTAGTAGGCCGCATTAAGTATGCAGAAAAAAAAAGCAGGCTCTGAATTTAATTCTAGTTTGCATTTTCTTTTATTGCTGCTCTTATTTGGACATCGCAGCCTGAAGCTTTTGACATCATTTGTATATTCATCTTACCAGGCAAGCCATTTGGGGGAGAGGAATCACAAAAGGCCACTAAGAAAATTCATTGAACTTCTGCGACCAGAAGGTTAATTCAAATGGAGGGAGAAAACTCTATTTTAAATGTGATGATAGACCAAAAAATGAGACTATTTAGCATCGTCCTCTCCCTCCAGCAAGGCAAAAAGGGCACTCGGTGCCTGTGTTTTCATTTCTTTTCTTTTGAAAATTATTATTTAAACGAAATGAAAGAATGGAAAGCAGAACCAACACCATTAACTCTCCAAAAACTAAATAGCATATGAAAGCATTGCAATCAACTGCCTAGGATTCTTTTAATCACATATTTATTGTCAGCAAACTGTGTGTGTGACCTCCGTAAACTACTCTTGGCCCATTAGGAGCCTTTATTTTCCTCCTTTTATGTCTCCTGCCTCTTCTGTCTACATTTGTGCTATTAATTTACACGAGAGGGGACCTGGCTTAGTTTTCTTTCTTTGGTGGAGTTTGACCCCTGCACTGACAGAAGCACAGGGTGGCTAAGTGATTCTCCTCGGGTCTCCCTGGGAGTTGGGGACTCAGCAAGAATTAGAATTCAGGAAAATGTCTATTTCCAGCCTTTGCCTTGATCATTACAATGCAGGGCATGGATGTAGAACTTACGAAAAACAAAACAAAACTGAAAAGTAAGCATTTCTTGGCTTGGAACTATTTGGGGTGGACCAAAAGGGAAGACTTGAACTCATGTCGCAACCCAAGTTTCAAGTCGATCTGTCAGCCCTGAACTGGTTGGCTCTTTGAAAGATTTCCCCAGTCCCAAATACCTGTGCCAATGGCCTGAGCACAAAACACAGTAGAAGTCCCTTTAGCCTTTAAAGGGATGTGTCCAGAGAAGGGAGAGACCCTGAAATTCCTCAGATTCCCACTGACAATGATTGTGGCAATGTCCTCACAGGAATAATGACAGTAAAAATATCTCCATCGCCTCCTTGTTGTGAGGACTGACCGGGAACATATATCAAAGGAGAACCAGAGAATTCTAGCCAGGTGTACATGTTGGGCAATATGCTAGCTAATGTAAGTCCAGCAGAAGGGTGACTGTGGAGCCGCCTCAGTTCAAATCCAAGGCCAAGTCCTAGAGTGTCCTTAACAGATAAACGAAAAGAAACAGAAACTTTTCTTTTTCCTAAAGGACATTGCTTAGGCATCTTAATAAGAATGGCATGTTACCAGTAAACTTCCCTCGCTCAATAACACATTAATTAAACCCCACCAGCTTTTTAAAATTCTGATCTGCATTTCCCCCTGCTCTTTCTGGCTGCATTGATTATTGTCTTCTGTTCAACTTGCATCCTGCCCAGCCAGCGAACCACACCATTTTACTTAATAAAAGATTTCTAGGTCAATATAGTTAACATCAAATCAACTCCACCCAACTCCACCCTGAAGTCTTTCTATATGCCTATGCCCATTTCTTCTTCCTGTAGCTAAGGAAACAGCCCCCTGCCAGTTTACCAAATTCAATCACCATGTTTAATTCTGGGCCCTGGGCAAACTCATTAGTCAGCAGAGCGACAAACCGTGGCTTGTGAGCCACACGTGGCTCGTAAGCCGTGGTTTGCTGACCAGTGGTCTAGACTCTAGAGCATTTGCCCTTGTTTCTGACTCATGGCCTCTTTCAGAGCAGTTCTGTGTTTACAAGAGATCTCAAAAGGCTTCAATAATACTATATTATTGCTAGTAGGACAGTATCCGAAGATGCTGGGATAAATGGAAAGAATTACAGCGCTTTAGATGTCCGTGTGTGGGAATATTTTGAAAGGGCAGATACTGTCAATGACAAGGCATGCTTGAATTTCTGAAACTGGCAGTAAGGACAGTCAAAGTTCAAGACAAAATCATGGGCACATTACCAAACCTTACTCTCCTCAATATAAATATAATTTAATCTACTACGGGAAGCCCTTTGAGATTCTTCATCATCTTCGTCTTCTAAGTATTGGAATCCTTATGTTCTGGGAAAGTTGGGAAGAGTCATTCAGTGAGGGATTGACAGGGCTAAGAGGCTGTTCTGGGCAGGTTGAAAGAGAAGGAAGAGCTAATTGTGTTGATTGTGAGGAGTGGGAAGATAGTCTTTGGGAGGGGGGTGTTGGGTAGTGAGTGATGGTAGGAGGCAAGCCAGTTGCCCTCTGGCCATGCTTTTGCAGGCAATAGAAAGGAGGAGTTGTCTGTGGTCACTCTCCAAAGAGAATGAGCTGTGTGCTAATGTGAACTGAACCCTCTAGAAAGGTAACCCTCCCCCTAATATTAAAGGCATTTGAAGTTCATGTATCCTAGTAAGGGGTAGTCCTTAAGCTCTATCCCCTAACATTTAATCACCTGTAAATCCTTTCTAAAGGCTTCCCTGATACCTAAAAGAAATGCAAGAATAAGAATTTATACTTAAACATAGCTACTTTGGAGCATCTGGTTGGAAGAAAGGTGATGATGACAGAGGACAGGAAGTAAAATGGCCTTGTTGAGCATGTGTCATTTTCTACCCCAAGTCCTATGTGGAGGAAGGGAGTCCCCACCCGTGTTAGGAAGAGTAGAGATTCATTCCAGCTAGCATGAAGTCCCTAAGGTCCAAAACTAAAACCATGAATATGAAGTTGATTTTGCGTAATACAATGAGATAATTAATAAACAGACTTAGCAGTTTGCTAAATTTTGTGTTGCTCATAGAAAAGAGAGGAAGAAAGCTCAACTCAGAAGACAAAGTAAATCCTAGAACTACAAATTGAAGGAAATTGCATTTTTTAAGAAGTAAAACGAGTCTACCATGATTCATTTAATTTCCAAATGTCTGTCAGATATTCAGGAGACAATATCCTGTGGAGGGTAAGAATTATAGACTTATAAAGAGGGTGAGAGGTCAGGGATGGAGATGTCGACCCCATCTAGAGCATAATTGAACCGTATGTCTCATTGAAAAATTGTTTAGGTCTCCAGTGCTAGCAGCTGTGGGAGTTAAAATTATCCTTATCCCACTCGGTGTATTTCATTATTAAGACATCATGTATTAGACATAAGGAAGGACATCCTGAGCTTAGAGTGATTAAACACTGCCGTAGACTACCAAAGGAGCTCGTGAAATGATCAACTCTAGAACTTTTTAAAAACAGAAGCGACTGTCTGTCTTCAGTGCTTTTGGTGCTAATCTGCCTTGGAAAAGAAAACTGAACAAAATTAACTTGGTAGGGGAATATTAAGTAAATATTGGTAAAAACTGGGCATAGTCCTAATTTTGTGACCTTATATAAGTGGATTTTACAGTTGCATTGTGAACTTTTCTGACTCCAGACTACTTTTATGACTTTGGTTTATGAACTACTTTAGGCTAGTCCTAGCAGAAATTGTTACATCCTTTATGTTTTATGTTTGATATTATTGTTCCACATCTAAATCCTATTGGGAAACGTTGATTGCTATGTACATTAGACTCTTTGGAAGTGCGTAGTGTTTTGAAACAATTGTGACAATCAAAATCTGTAGGTTAAAGACCTGGATTGGGGACATGAAAGGAAAAATAAAAAGGAATAGATGGATAGGATATTATAAAGAAAGATGTATTGAATCAAAAAATAATAATCATTCTAACTTTGAAGTTCACCTGAAAGAGACCATTTTGAGCTGAATCCCCAAATCCTTTCGTTCTATCATTCTCTCCAGTGGGGCTGTTGATCAAGAAAACAGTGCCAACTGGAATGGGAACAGAGTGCCAATTCATGACTAGCTCAGCAAGGGCCTGGCACTCCCAACAGAGCTCCCCAGAAAAACATCAGAGAAAAACTCAGCTTCGGCCCATCAGCTGGAGCAGAACCTTCTGCTACCCCCTCCCGCGCCATCATCGACAGCTCTCAGCCTTCCCAGCAGGAAAGCACAGCCTCCTGTCCGAAGCATCTCCCGGGTCCCAGGTGGTCATTTGGGAACAGCAGATGCATGACAGATCTGTGCTGGGGTCAGGCTGCCCCAGCCTCAGGGATCTTCTCTCAGAGGAGTAGAAGAGGACCACTGGGCTGTACTGTGCATGGATAGTATCCTGTTACACACGGGGATGCAGTCCCGTCAATGTTGGTCTCTGACCAACCCTATGAACAGTTTCTACTTCTCTGAGGGGAGCCAGTAAAAATGGAAAGACAAATGGAGAGTTCCCTTCCCAACATAAAACTCTATAGCAGGATTCTTAAACAGAACCTACAGAAGAATTTCAGATATTGAAATGGATTTCCAAGAAAATATGTCCTTTTCTTTCTTTCTCAGGCATTAAAGATTAGTCATGTGTGGGAAACCAACAGCACCACAAATCAACAGAACGAATTAGCCTTGTTCCATTCCATTAACTTGTTTTATTCCAAGGAAGGACAGGGATGCGTATGATATGCATGTGGTTACCATGCTCTGTTAGCTAAAATATTTTGAGAGAAATAATCTACCCTTAATATTATTTTTAAATACATATTTTTATTGATTTTAAGGAGGAAAGGAGAGGGAGAGAGAGATAAAAACATCAATGATAAGAGTCATTGATTGGCTGCCTCCTGCACGCCCCCTACTGGGGATCAAGCCCACAACCTGGCCTGTGCCCTTGACTGGAATCAAACCTGGGACCCTTCAGTCTGCAGGGCAATGCTCTATTCCCTGAGCCAATCCAGCTAGGACAGTCTACCCTTATTATATATGATGTTGCTCTTTGGTTTACATAAATCCTCGATTATATGGTATAATGTCAGGGAAAGCAATGAATCTTATGCACCTTTGATTAATCTGCATTGGCAAACATTGGAATGCCAAAGTCTCAACACAGTGTATGTAACAAGGTTCTTGCTAATCAAAATGTAAAACCAAAGGCCAAAACTATAATTGTTCTATGCATTAAACTGTACAAAATTAAAAAATACACAGACCATACCAAGTATTGATGGGCATGTGAAATAACTGGGTCTCTCATACAAGGATAATGGGAATGTAAAATGGTATGTGCACTCGGTGAAACAGTTCAGCAGTTTAGTGAAAACTAAAGAATGACCTACCCTTACCCCAGCCACTTGACTCCTAGGAATTTGTCCTAGAAAAATAAAGGCAGGTGTCCCCACAAAAGTGACTATGCCAAAATTCAGAGCAGCTTTATTCATAGTAGTGACAACTAGAAACAACCCAAATGTCCATTAATAAATGAATGGATAAACAGATCGTGGTGTATATCCTAGCTATAAAACAGTAATATGCAAATTAACCATCACTCCATCACAAAGCTGGTGGAGCCCAGTCTCCTCATCCCCACCAGAGTCCCCAGTCCTGTCAACTCTGTTGCTAGAGACCCTGGTCCTGTTAGCCCCACCGGAGTTAACTAGTCCTTTGATCCATGACGCTTGCCTGCTGCTAGAGCCTCCAATCCTTTCGGCCCTGCTGGGTGGGGGAGGGCAGCTGGAGTCCCCCGTTCTTTCGATTTCTGGGTTTCTGTGGCCCCTGGACCAGAAGGAAACCAAGAGTGCGGGGAGCACCAAGAATGCTGGGAATCGCAGTGCTAGTGGTGAACACATTGCGTGATCTTCTAGAGACACTCAAATGAAGTGAGCCTGGAGCAAGTTACTGTTGTGGGTGTGGGATGGAGAGAAGCAAAGGTGAGAGACATACGTGAAGTCAGAGTGTCGAGGAAAAATTAAATGGAAGATACCTTGCAACTTCTCGGAAATCTCCATCAATGGAGTAAAGAGAGAGAAAAAAAAAGCACTATTATCCGTGAGCACCAAACCAGAGTGGGCTGGAGTCGCACACAATTCACTCATATGATTGCAAAGACAGCCAGAAACTTCACTCTCTCATGTACCCAGGCAGCTACAAAGTACGACATCCATGTTTTCATGGAAGAGGACTTAACAGCATCATTTGCTATACAGTGGTACCTCGAGATACGAGTTTAATTCGTTCCATAACCTTGAGGCTTGGGAAACTATGAGATGCTCGAGTCGCGGTAAACTGGTGGGTCATGTGCTCAAAGCAAAAATCACTCGCTCGATGGCTCGTATCTCAAAAATCTCGTATGTTAGGGCACTCGTATCTCGAGGTACCACTGTACACCCTTTGGTAAGTCACCTTTTTGGTGGCCATCTGTGATAGTTAATTGCCATAATCAAGAGTAAAAATTAAAACTTTTCTGTCTCTATGACAAGCCTAACCACTTGCAGCAAGGCAACTATCTATAATAATCTATAATAATAAATGTATAATATGAGGGGCAGTCAAGCAGGCAGGCAGAGGCAGTTAGGGGTATCAGGCAGGCAGAGTGGTTAGGGGCAATCAGGCAGGCAGGCAGGCAGAGGCGGTTAGGAGCGATGAGGCAGGTAGGTGAGTGGTTAGGGGCAATCAAGCGGGGTGGCAGGCAAGTGGTTAGGAGCCAGGGCTAAAGACACCCCCGTGCATAAATTTTGTGCAAGGGGCCTCTAGAATAAACTATATAATATTACCTAGCAATAAAAAGCAATGACCTATAGACCCATACAACAATATGGAGGAATCTCAGAATAATTATGCTGAGTGAAACAAACAAACAAAAAAGAACATAAGAGTGTGTTTCTTGATTCCATTTATGTGAAGGGCTAGGAAAGGTAAGCTAATGTAAGTTGAGGGAAACATATTGGGGATTGCCTGGGAAGAGGACTCTGAGAAAGATGGAAAGGAAGAAGTTTAAAGGTCATAGGAAAGTGTTAGGGGTGGTGGATGTGTTCACGGTCTTCGTTGTAGTGATGTTTGTATGGGTATGCTCATGTGCCCAAATTCACCAGAGCATATGTTTTCAATACACACCATGTATTATATGTCAACTATACCTTAATAAAGCCACACACACACACACAGAACTAGCAAAGTTCAAGACCTTATATATTTCCCCTTCTCTTCCTTCTTTCCTTCCTTCCTTCTTTCTTCCTTCCTTCCTTCCTTCCTTCCTTCCTTCCTTCCTTCCTTCCTTCCCTTCTCCCTTCCCTTCTTTCTTAAGGAGAATACGTTTGGGGAGTTCCTCAAACTCTAATTTCCCTGTTCACAGAAGCCTAACCTTCAAACACTCTACAAGTCGCACCCCGGAGGCCACATTTCAAAGCTGCTGACTGAGCCCCAGGCAGGTGTGCTGTTTGTTTAGGAGGAAACGGAGCCCTTCTCAGGACAGCAGACAGTGAAGAGCGTGCCCCTGATTCGGGCATCTGCCTGAAGACAGTGACCACATCTGCCATCCCTAACATTTCCATCGGTAAGGATGCAGGGCAATTGTTGGTTCCAGTGCCTAACCTTGCTCTTGGATACCCTCTGTGTCAAGTAGGGGTGATGAGGCAGGCAAGCAGAGTGGTTAGGGGCAGTCAAGCAGGGTGGCAGGCAAGTGGTTAGGAGCCAGGGCTAAAGCCCCCCCCCCACCCTGTGCACAAATTTTGTGCAATGGGCCTCTAGAATAAACTTCTGATTACATAGTATGACATGGGTAACATGCCTAGACTCAACCCATATAGGTCTTTCTGCTAAAGAATGACAACTTCCTAAACACACAATGAGCATCCGTATATGGAGGTAGAAATTAGACCCACTCTTACTACTTGGCGATTGAAGTCACTTCCCCGCAGATCTAACATATGCATGCTAGCTTTTCCTCCCCTGCACTTGAACATGGCCTGGGCAGGAAGGATGCTCTCCCATCTCAGGAGCAGCTGACAGCTCTGGGCTTCGACACGCTACTCTTTTTGTCTGTTCCTCTTTATCTCTTATCTGCCAACAGATCTCTATCTTATCTTTGATTAAATTTGTGCCTGTGGAGGGAACATTTTTCTTTTTCTCTGTTTAAAGTATTAGCATATCTGGGGCTACATTTTAATCCTATTTAAATATTCCCTAACAGTTGTCGATAAAATATTTTAGTGTGCGGAGGCTCGCCTAATTGATATGCCACTGAGTCTGCCTGGAGAAAGAGCATTGCAAACGCGCTCGCCAGCCATCCTCTCGATAAATCAGCGCTCCCGTGGAGTGGGGACCCGGTGGGAAGTGCGAAAGCCGCAGTTCTGATTAACACACGGGGGTCCAAAACGTTTCTCAGCTTTGAATGATTCCATTCATCAATAATTCAGCTCCAGCATTGCCATAGGAGGTTCCAGGGAAATCCCCGCCCGTGCTTTTCCAATGCCAGGCAGAGAGCTGTTCTGGAAGGTTCGATGTTTCCCAGCCTGTTTCTAAGGTGTATCGCCTTCTGAGTGATGCTGGTAATCGCCAGCAAGCAGGCCCAAAGGATGACGTTGATACCTTCCCGTCAGCGGTGCCCAGCTGAGGGCTCTGTGTGCGGGCTTCGGGCACACACTTGACAGAGTGAGGACACCGGAATATTTAGCTAAGGTCTTAGCAGAGATTGTCGCTCTGCCACTAAATGGAAAAATATTGACATTGTCCTAACCGGTTTGGCTCTGTGGGTAGAGCATCAGCCTGCGGACTGAAAGGTCCCAGGTTTGATTCCTATCAAGGGCATATATCTTGGTTGCAGGCACATCCCCAGTAGGAGGTGAGCAGGAGGCAGCTGATCTATGTTTCTCTCTCATCAATGTTTCAAACTCTCTATCCCTCTCTCTCTCTCTCGGTAAAAAAATCAATAAAATATATTTTAAAATGCTGACATTAATCCTCATTAGATATTTGTATTAAGAATGTTTTTAAAAGGATACATTTTTTTAAAATCATTTTATAGGAAAGGTTAATAGGTGAAATTTAGGCAACGTATTTTAGGTATTGTCTAAGTTACCGTAGTCCATTATGAAAATGCCAAATATTGAACATAACTTGATTTTATTATTAAAGAAGGATAGACTGGCCCAGTAACTCAGTTGTTTAGAGCATCATCCCAAGAAATGTATTTCTCACCGTTCTGGGGTCTGGAAGGTCAAGTTCAAGGAGCCAGCAGGGTTGGGTTCTTCTGACAACTCTCCCCTTCACTTGCACGTGTCACCCTCGGGCTGCCTCTTCCCAGGGCCGCCCCTCAGTGCATGCTGTCCCCTAAGATCCTTTTCTGCCAAGAACACCAGTCAGATTGCACCGTGCCCGCCCCCTGCCCCCAAGAAAGCCTCATTTCAACTTAATGACGTCTTCAAAGGCTCTTTCTCCAGATGAACTCCTGTCCTGTGGCGCTGGGAGGCTAGGGCCGGACGACATAAATTTGGAGGACACACAATTCAATCCATAGTTCTTGGCATTTTGGGCTCATAGACATATCATTCCAGTTTCTGCCTTGTCTTAAGTCTCGATGTGACTTCTCTTCTAAGGACATTGTCTTTGAACTTTGTCTTTGAACACTTGGGCCGGCCCTAATCCAAGATGATCTCATCTCAAGAGTCTTAACTTAATTACATCCAATAAAGCCCTTTTTCTAAATAAGGTCATTTTTTTTATTATTATTCACAGCGGACATATCTTTTAAGGGGCCACAATTCAGTCTCACATGATGCCATTTTTATAAAGTGAAAAGCATTTGGAACTAAATGATATAGTTAAAATGCAACTGCTGGGTAGAAAGATAAACAAATGTTCCACTATACAAGCTAAACTGTTTTTCCAGAACCGATGCACCGGTTCGTACACCTACGGCCATATAGAGGGGTTCAGTTATTTCCGATTCTGTCACTGATTAAGCAGTGTTTTGTCATTGAATGCTTTTGCCAATAACATGGAGGTAAAGGGAATTTTATTGTTGCCCTGGTTTGCATTTTCCTGATGTGATTGTTTTTGAAGAGTTTTTAAATTATTATTATTATTATTATTATTATTATTATAGTTAGTATTAGGTATTGCAAATCGACACTTGTACAAGGTTTTGCCGAGATTTTATTTAGTCACTAGTGACAAGTTTTATATGAAGTACAACCTTGAAATAAAAATTTTACATCATCAGCAATTGAAATAACCTTAATATCTGTCAGAAAAATCTTGTATAATTCAGGGCAAGTCATCTACTCTCAAGAACTGTTTCTCTCAAAGTTTAAAAAAGGGGAAAAAGCAAGGAGGAGTGGAATAAGAGGTGGCAGAATCAGACTAGTGGTTCCTTGTCCTGTACTTCTACAATTTGGAGTTTCGGTTTTGAAGGACTAGATTTCAACATCTCTCGCTCCCTTTCGATACATGGACGCTGCCATAAGGGCTTGTCATCAATGTATCTCTCCATCCCGAAGGAAAGAACATCTGACCGCACGTCATTGTCATATTTCGGATCAGTGCACATGCCACATCATCTGCCTGAGCTCACCATCAGCATCTTCTGCGTCCTAAAGTTAGAAGGAGAAAAAAAAGAAGAACCGCAGACGCACAATAGGACAATCAGCGGGTGCTCATTCATCATGCAGCCTTCAACCGCGCTGCCTAAAGGAGCCTCCAAAACTGCAAATATGTTGGCCCACCTGCTGGAATGGCTCTCTCCTCCTCCGTTCCAGGCGATTATTAGGGACAGAAGCGGGCTATCGGGATGACTCACCACGAAGCGGCCAGGAAATGAAGAGGCTCTTAATGACCAAGTGCCATCCATCGTGGGGGAAATTATAGCAGGAGTCATTTACTGACTGGGTAGGAAGCAGCCAAACGTTGAGTTTCCAGTTGAGACAATCAGCTGATCTTGCATGTCTCGTGGTGTAAGAACAGCAAACCCCGATGGAAGAAGCTAATACATCAATAATTGCTTTTTTTGTTGGGGGGGTAGGTCTATGGAAGTGAGTTGATTGTGAAAGACAATGGTGACCCTTAAAGTGTAATGTAAATGTTTAATATTCTTATTATTGATAGCTTCAGTTATGACCTGTTTGCTACAAACAGAGAAATCAGAATTCTCCTAAGAGAAGACAAATAGCAATACCCATGTCACATTCCAGAGCCTCTTGATCCTGAGCACTAGTCCGTTCAAGTTCAAGAAGAAAAGCATAGAGGCTGCACCAGTCTAGAGTGGCGCCAGCCTGCAGTCCCACCAGCAGTGCACAGGGGTTCTCTTTTCCCCACACCCTTGCCCACACTCGTTGTTGGTTGATTTACGGATGGTGGCCATTCTAACAGGAGTGAGGTGGTACCTCATTGATGTTTCAATTTGTATCTCTCTGATTAGAGACTCGGATGATTTTGTCATATGCCTCCTGGCCTTCTGTAGATCCACACTTAACCTTTACAGCAGAATGAATGGCCCTGGAGAGCGTCATACTAAGCAAAATAAGCCATAAGAGAAAGATCAGTATCACATGATCTCACTCACATGTGGAATCTAACGTAAACTGATGAACAAACATAAATTCAAATACATGGAAGCACTGAATAGACTGTCACCTCACAGGGAAGGCTGGGGAGGGTGGATGGGTAGAAAGAGATCAACCAGTGAACTTGTATGCCTGTATCATAACCCATGGACACAGTAGGGTGGTGAAGGCCTTGGGTAGGGGGGCAGGGCAGGCTGGAAGAGATCCATAGGAGAAAAAGGGGGGTACAGTTGTACCTTGAGATACGAGTGCCCTAACATACGAAGGTTTTTGAGATACGAGCCGTTGAGCAAGCGATTTTTGCTTTGAAATAGGAGCAACAGTTGAGATAAGAGTAATCTCGCGGATCGGCCGGCTGCACATGACCCACTAGTTTACCGAGACTCTAGCGTCTCATAGTTTCCCACGCCTCAAGGTTACGGAACAAATTAAACTCGTATCTCGAGGTACCACTGTATATATAATACTTTCAACAATAAAGATTAGAAAGAAAAGAAAACACAAATGCAGGGGACACGGAAAATTAGACCCTACATGTTTCCTCTGAAGTTTCAGTAAAAATGAAAGGAAATCCCACAGAACTAATGAAATATTGAAGTGCTTCTTCCCTTCCCGCTGGCACCTACCACATACAAGGAACTGCAGACACTGAATAAAGATATAACTCCTGTCTTCAAACCTGTTAAAGCCCATCGGAAATAAAACCAGAGAGAGAAAGATGCTTGCGGTACCAGCTTCAGAAGAGGATCTGCCATCACCAATAAACCGCCTGAAAGAAGCTGAGACATAATGATGACGTCAGCTTGCCTGAAGAAATGCCTGCTGTCCTTGGAGCTGGGAGTTGCCTGGATCTATCAGGGAGGCAATCAAGTAGAAGTCTTCATCCATAGAAGGGAAGTTCTGCTTAACGTTTGAATGATCTCTCATTGACTACAGTGAGTCCTCTACTAAATATCCTTCAAAATAAGGGAAGAGAAGGCACCTCATCAGAAATTTCACTCTACAGAGAGAGAAAAAAAAGGAGGCATTAGGATATCCTTCAAAATACATATAAATTTTCTTCCTACTGTGCCTTAAAGGGTACTTCAGTAACCCCTGCCTCTCACTTTAGAAGCACTGTCCCCTGCTTTTAGCCCTCTGTGGGTTCCCCGCAGAACGCTAAAGGACCCCCTAGAGCCCACACTCAGTGCCTCCCTCCTGAGTGCCAAGCAGTGTTGGCTGCTCTGGCCATCCCTCACCATCCCACCCACACGCTGAACATGAAATGAAATGACAGCCAGCGCATCAGCGCATCTTGCTCTCCTGCCCCAGCCAACCTTGTGGAAAGGAAATGTTCCCGAAGACCTTCTCCATCCATGTATTAAAATCTGCGGCACATGATGCTTTTATCATGAGGTCTGAGATTCCGCCATCATAGTAGCTTTTTTTCCCAAGTAAAAAATAAAGGTGTTTTAGGTGTCGCTTTTCCATTGCTCTGCATTTTAATCAAGATTCCGGTCACATGATCTTGGGGGCAGCACAGAATCAGACTCTGGCTTCCGGATGCAAACGTCACGAGTCAAATTTCAGCCATCTGTGGTCTAGGGGAGTTATGTCACCTCTGGGCACTTCAGTGTTGAATCTGTAAAATGGAGTCATAAGACAAAAACTCATGTCATGATTGTGGAGGTTGATTTACTACACGCGATTGCAGAAAATACCTAGTAAGTGCTGGCTGTTGTGTAAACTTAGATTCGCCATGTGGCCAGGGATCATTGGACTACGGACCCACTTGGTCATGGGTAAGCAAAGACATGACTGAATGAAGAAGACAAGTGAACTCATGCAATAGAAGCCAGTTATGGGAAGCCATCTTAAGCCTAAGAGAAGGAGTACAGAGCAAGAGTTCTAGAAAAAGTATCAGAATAGAATCAAACTTCCACATTGGAAAGGATATTTTTGGAACACGATTAGAATTTAATAAGTGGTACCCTAATTGTCCAAAAACAAGTTAGCAGTTAAAAATCTTCTGATAGTACTGGGCCTATGGGATTTAGGCATAAGTTGAATTTTTGGACTCGGTGTTTCCTTAGGGCAATTTCCAATTCTGACAGTGTGGAATTCATTTGTAAATTTGAATTTAATTTGGACCGTCCACGTTAATCATTTTCATCAAATGACTTGGGGGGTACAGCTGTGAGTCCCTTTTCCCTGCCTCCCTCAAGCGCTCATCTTGTCAATGCTGTCACCACCCACACAGGTGCTCTAGCCCCAGAACTTGATTTCAGGTCTTTTGGGATTCTGCCCCCAAATGACATCTTACATCCATGTGGTTTTCTCCCTCCTCCTGCCCTCTTCCTGGTCCAGTCCACCAGCCTGCCACCTGAGTTTCCTCTCTGGACTCTAGGTTTCCAGTCCGGGCTCTCTCCAGTCTCCGAGAGCAGCCAAAGAGATGTCACCCTTCAGAATAGGGTCACCTCATGTTTTCTCAAGGCTTGTGAAATGAACCCCCATCTCGAGGCCATGACTCTGCTTGTCGCTGGGCCACTTCAACCCACCTAGCTTGTGACTCTCCAGCTATGCTGCCTTCTTTTGTTCCTTCAGTTTTCCAGATGCTTTCCTGCCTCAGGACCTCGGCTGGTGTTCTCTCTGCTGGGAATACTCTTTACTCCGTACAAATTTTATATCTGTGGCATAGCATGTGCTTGTCTGTGTTTGTGTGAATATACTCGCTGATGAGAGAGAAGACTGTGGACCACTTAGAACTGGAGAGAATTGTATTAACCCGATAAAGCTGTCTCTGAGCTTAATGAACCCAGTGCTGGCAGGCAGTCCCCCGAAGCTGTTCTCTCACTGGCTCTGTGTCCTCCTTGTGGCCATCCCTCACAAGCAGACCTGCTTTTGTGCAGTGAGATGGTTGCTAATCTTGCCGAAACTGGTTTGGCTCAGTGGATAGAGTGTCGGCCTGTGGACTGAAAAGTCCCAAGTTGGATTCCGGTCAAGGGCATGTGTCTTGGTTGCAGGCACATCCCCAGTAGTGGGTGTGCAGGAGGCAGCTGATCGATGTTTTTAACTATCCCTGTTCCTTCTTCTCTGTGAAAAATAAATAAGATATATTAAAAAAAAAAAAAGATGGTTGCTAATCTGATGTGTCTTTCTCTCAGCTAGTCCAGCAGTCCAGGAGGCACATCTCCTTCCTAGCCACTCAGTAGCCACAGGCCCTCTAATGAGATCTGATTGGCTAAGCTTCCTGAGGCGGGACCATTAATATATATATATATATATATATATATATATATATATATATATATCTATATTATTGATTCCAGAGAGGAAGGGAGAGGGGGAGAGAGATAGAGACACTCATGTTGATACAGAATCATTGCTCGGCTGCCTCCTGGACTTGCCCTACTGGGGATCAAGCCCACAACCCAGGCCTGTGCCCTGACTGGAACTTGAATAGAACATGACCTTCTGGTTTAGAGGTCAGTGCTCAGCCACTGAGCCACACTGGCCAGGGGGGACAATTTTTATGTATTACTGTGGCTAGGGGTTGGGGACACTCTAGTCTGCCCTCCCAGGGTCAGTTCCCACAGCCAGGGGCAGAACCAGCCCCACTCAGAGCACTTGGTGAGAAATTGTGCAAGGATCATTGATTCCAACATTGGGTACCAGTGAGCCAACGCATGGGTAAAATGAACTAAGTCTGTCCAACTCCGTGCCACCAGGAAATAAAAGATGCTCTCAGTTGTGCTTCCGGGTGATGCAAAGGGCCCATTCTCAGCCAGAGGAGGAAGAAGTCCACTGACTCTCTCAGGCTTGTCCTGCCTGCTCTGGGGCCATTCCCCATCTCTTACACCAAGAATATTTCCATGTGGATATATATGCCCTTCACTGAGAACATGCCATGTTGCTGAGTCTCAGGGGTATCCAAGGGAGCTGTCTTCTGTGACAGAGATATTCTCCCTGCGCTGTCCAACACGTACTCCCTCCCCACACCGGAATGCGGAACACTCCAAAGGTGGCTCCGGTGTCTCAGGAGCTTCTAGATCCTTCCTTTCATCCTCACTCCCAAACTTCCCAAGGGAACAGCCAAACTAACCTGCCAAATCAATCCACTATAATGCATGAGAAGTGGCTTCATGTATTAGTACTTTCCAATGAAGTGCTTATATTGGATCCGGAATTTTGAAAGCCTTAAAGGAAAAGGGTGCCACACGGTGATACTTGGGACATTTGTCTTTGATGAAGGAGTCTTCTTAACTGCCTCTCAAATAATATCAGATGTTTTGCTGCCTGCAAAAGATGCTCCCCAATCAATCACCGGGCAGCTGGCACGGAGATTTGGAGGGCGTGAGAGCATCTAATAATCTGTGGCTGCCGTTGGTTGGTAAGCTCTGTAGATTTCACCTACTCATTTCTTTTGAGTGAAACGTTAGCCGAAAAAGACCCTAAGTTCTCCTTGAAATGGAGAGGGGGGGAGGAGAGGGAGCGTGTGAACAGTGAAGAATCAATTGAAAGGAATTTTAAGAGATGAATGGGCACAACATGAAAGTAAACACGCCTAATTGGAAAATAATTTGGAAATTTACATTGTTTTGACAAATGGAAATCTGCCTCCCTCCATGAGGTTCCAGGGAGACCAGATGGCAGTTGGGTGTGTTGGAGGGGGGCCAAGGTGGCTTTTGTGCTAATTGACATGGTGCGCTAGGAGAGGTCTCTGCAGAGCCGGTCCCGGGGGGCTGATCGCGCTGGAATTCCAGTGACAGAGAAGGGGCGCCAGCTATGGAGGATGCGTGCCTCATATTGGACCAGCTCATTTCACTTCTAATTCATTATGGAATGAATTGGGGTAGCACTGGTTAAGCAAATGATACAGGCTTCCAGTGTGCAGTCTCTAATAGATCATCTGTATATTATATTTTACTGGGTGTTCACCACCCCAGGTCAAGTCTCTTTCCATCACCATCTATCCTCCCTTCACTCCCTCTTACCTTCCTCCGCCAGCTTTCCCCTGGCAATCACCATGCAGTTGTCTAAGGTTTGTTTTGTGTACAGTGGTACCTCGAGATACGAGTGCCCTAACATATGAGATTTTTTTGAGATACGAGCCGTTGAGCGAGTGATTTTTGCTTTGAAATACGAGCAACATTTGAGATAGGAGTCATCGCGTGGATCGGCCGGCTGCACACGACCCACCAGTTTACCGTGACTCGAGCATCTCATAGTTTCCCACGCCTCAAGGTTACGGAACAAATTAAACTCGTATCTCGAGGTACCACTGTATTTGTTTTGGCTTAATCCGCCCTCACCCTTTCCACCCAGCCCTGCAGCTCTGCTCCTTCCTGACAGCTGTCAGTCTGTTTTCTGTATGTGTGTGTCTCTTTCTATTGTGTTGGTTCGTTTATTTTTATCATTAGATTCCACATATAAGTGAAAGCATAGGTTACCTCTTTTCTCTAACTGGCTCATTTCAGGGAGCATAAAACTCTGGGTCCATCCATGTTGTCACAAAGGGTAAGATCTTTTTCTTTTTTCTGCCAAGGAGTAGTCCATGATGTCAATCTGTCACAGCTACTTTTTTTATTCACTCACAAACTGGCTGGCACATAGGCAGCTTCCAATTCTTGGCTATTGGAAATAGCACCTCAATGAACATAGGGGTGCATATGTCTTTCAAATGTGTGTTTTAGGTATCTTCAGGTCTCTTCCAGAAGTGGAATGGCTGGGTCAGAAGGCAGTTCCGTTTTTAATTTTTGGAGGGAACCCCAGACTGCTTTCCACAATGGCTCCACCGGTCTGCATCCCCACCAACAGTGCGTGAGGGTTCGCTTTGCTCCACATCCTCGCCAGCACTTGTCGTTTATTGACTTACGGCGATAGCCATTCTGACAGGTGTGAGGTGACAGCTCAGTGTGGTTTTAATTTTGCAGTTCTCTCAATTTAGGGACATTGGCCACCTCTTCATATATCAGCTGGACACTTCTCTTTGGAGACGTGTCTATTCAGGTCCTTTGTCCACTTTTTAATTGGGTTGTTTGCCATTTTAGTGCTGAGTTGTAAAAGCCTTGATGAATTTTGGGTATTAACCCTTATCAGATGTGTAACATTGGCAAATATGTTCTCCGATTCAGGGGGCTGACTTTACATTGTGTTGATGGTCCTTTGCTGGACAAAAACCTTTTAGTCCGAGGTAATCCCATTTGTTTATTTTTATCTTGTGTTCCCTTTGCCTGAGGAGATACCTTTGCTATCAGAAAAGTTCGAGATTTTACTGCCTCTGTTTTCTTCCAGGATTTTTTATGGTTTCAAGTCTAACATTTAAGTTTTTAATCCATTTTGGGTTTATTTTTATGTGTGGCATAAGAAGGTGGTTTAGCTTCACTTTTTTTTGTGTGGGGGCGGGGGGGGAGGCATGTATATGTCCAATTTTCCCAACACCATTTATTGAATAGACTATCTTCACTCCATTGTGTATTCTTGCCTCCTTTGTCAAATATTAATTATAAAGTTATGGGTTTATTTCTGGGATCTCTGTTCTGTTTTATTGATCAATGTGTATTTTTGTGCCAGTATCATGCTGTTTTGATTAATATGGCCTTGTATAATAGTTTGATATCAGATAGCTCAATTCCTCCAACTTTTGTTCTTCTTTCTCAAAATGGTTGTAGTTATTAGGGCTCTTTTGTGGTTCCATATAATTTTTTTGAATTTTAGTTCTGTGAAATATGCCATTGGTATCTTCATAGGAATTATGTTGAATCTGAACATTGCCTTTTGATAGTATGGGCATTTTAATGATGTAAATTCTTCCTATCCATGAACATGGTATATGTCTTCCACTTAGTTCTATCTTCCTCAATTTCTTTCGTTAGTGTCTTACCATTTTCTGAGTACAGGTCTTTCACCTCCTTGGTTAAATTTATTCCTAGGTATTTTATTTGATTTGATACAATGATAAATGGGATTTTTTTTTCTTAGTTTCCCTTTCTGAAAGCACATTATTGGAATATAAAGATGCAAGTGATTTCTGGATACTTCTTTGTATCCTGCTACTTTACTGAATTCATTGATCGGTCCAGTGGTTTTCTGGTGGGGTCTTTAGCTTCCCTATATGCAGTGACATGTCGTCCAGCAGAGAGGGACTGTGTCAGATGAGAAGGGAAACAAGGCCTTAAAGGGGAATGCCTCAGATTGGACCAGCTAATTTATCACTGGGAGTTCAAGACGATGCTTCAAAACATATCAAAAGGATATGTCTGAGGCAGGAAGAGGACTTGGTAAAGAAACGAAGTAAATTAGCGGCATGCAGGCCCAGTTTGACTTCCCTTTTGTGTGGGGAAGATCCTTTCATGTTAGAGGATGTCTAGAACAGCGGCGAGGGGTTCAAGGGCTTTGTTTTCTAATTTGAAAGTGCTGACCGCCATCAGCTGAGTGAAGAAAGGTAACGGATTGGGAAAGTGCCTCACATGGCAGAGGATCTTCGCATTGCCTCTCAGAGCTTTTGCTGTTTAATTGGAACATTCACACCCTCTAAATAGCAGTTGTTTAAAATGACACATCGAGAAAGACATCAAGGGTTTGGGGATTTCCAAAGGAGAGGAAAACTCCTGCACTGCTCAACCAACGCCAAGGTTTTACCTCCTGGGAAGTGGAGTTTGTTTAGTCCTAGGGGAAGGGATGCTCATCCTTCAGCCTGCCTTTTTTAAAAATCTTTGCGGAAGGAAGGAAGGAAGGAAGGAAGGAAGGAAGGAAGGAAGGAAGGAAGGAAAGAAGGAAGGAAGGAAGGAAAAGATGGAGGGAGGGAGGGAGGAAGAGAAGGAGGGAGGGAGGAAGGAAGAAAGGATGGAGGGAAGGAGGGAGAGAGAGAGGAAAGGAGGGAGGAAGGGAGAAAAGGAGAGAGAGGGAAGAGAGAAAGTGAAGGAAGGAAGAGAGAAAGTGAATGAAGGAAGAGAGAAAGGGAAGGAAGGAAGGAAGGAAGGAAGGAAGGAGGGAAGAAGGAAGGAAGGAGGGAAGAAGGAAGAAGGAAGGAGGGAAGGAGGGAAGGAAGGGAGAGGGAGAAGGAAAGGAGAGGGGGAAGGAAGGAAGGAAGGAAGGAAGGAAGGGAGGGAGGGAGGAATGGAGGGAAGGAAGGAATGGAGGGAAGAAAGGAAGGAATGAAGAAAGGAAGGGAGGGAGGGAGGGAAGGAAGAGAAGAAAGGAAGAGAAGGAAGGAAGGAAGGAGGGAAGGAAAGGAGGTAGGGAAGGAAGTGAGGGGAGGAGACCTTCATTACGAGCTCTTCTTTCTTCTACATTCACACTTTCAATGGTTTTCCTCCTTATTTCCTTCCTTCCTGCTGCTTTTTCTATCAGGTTGGCTGGAACTGCTTCCAGCTGAAAAGCAACGTCACTTTTTTTCTCATAAGAGTTAGTGAGGAGGGCTTTTCCCCCCATATCATTCCATAAGCTTTTTAATATAATGGCCTGATAGGATGCCCAGGATATATTGCAGCTTTCTGCATTTCTCTCTCACGTCGCGTTCTTACCATTAAAAGAACAGCCTTCCGACCTTTCTCCGGGAGGTTAATAAAGAATGCACGGCCTCGTGCGCCTGATTCAATTTCCTCCCTGCGAACGGGCCGCCTAAGTGACCATTATGGTGTGTGTCTGGTGCTCGGGGCTGTGGCCCGGTGAATGGCCACATCTGCTGTGCATTTGGCCACAGAAGGTGCAAAAAAAAAAAAAAAGCAAAATAGATTTTCCCGAGCGTTCCATCACATTTCCACACCACGGGCTCTCTCCTGCCGACTGGAAGTGCATCTGGTCATATATTATTTAACCGCATTGTATTCGGGGGTTTTCAAGTTTTCTCCCACCTATTTCCATTTTAATAAATGCATGAGCAGATGCAATATTTGAGCTCTATATCTTCGCCGTTCAACACTTTCCACAGATCCCTCCGACTTCAAAGAATTTAATATTAGTATCATAAAAGGCCTTTTGAAGAATAAGACGGGAACATAAGAAAAATGACGGCCGGCGTGTACCCTATCATTTCCAAAGTGTTTTATTGCTTTAATTTCCTGTCTTAGTAAAGTAACAAGCGACATAATGGAAGATATATGGTTACCGGGCTGGCAATTTATTAGACGGCCCGAGCTCGTGGAAGACTTTATGTGAAGTGGAAAAAGCAGACCGCTCTTCAGCTGAGAGATGGAGAGAGGCCCATCGCAGCTGCAGCCGCGGGGAACGGGCCTGCATCCTAGATGAGGGCTCGCTCTGTGGCCTGGACCCTCCCCCGAAACCTGTCTGTGGGGGTCACTTCCCAGCGAGCCGGGTGCCATGGGCACACCCCATGTTCTTGCATCTGTGAGGTGTGTCCCAGGCGGCTGTGGGTGTTTGGATGCCTTCACATGAAAGCAGAAATGACCCAGGACCCACATCTCCACTCACGTATGACCTTGTGTGCATGCGCGGCTGGGTTTTGATCCCAAACTTTGTCCACCTCGCCTGGTGAGAAGAGGCTTTCAAACTTGGTTTTGGGCCCCACACCTGGCTGGCTTTTACCAGGAAAACAAGAGAAGGAGGCGTCGATGCCACGGAAGGAAGGGGGAAGGATAATTCCTCTACAGCAGTCGGCAAACTCATCAGTCCACAGAGCCAAATATCCACAGGACAATGATCAAAATGTCTTTGGAGAGCCACATTTTTTCAACTTAAACTTCTTCTAACACCACTTCTTCAAAACAGACTCGCCCAGGCCCTGGTATTTGGTGGAAGAGCCACACTCCAGGGGCCAAAGAGCCGCAGGTGGCTCGCGAGCTGCAGTTTGCCGACCACAGCTCCAGCAGCTCAGCAATGAGTGGGTGACACCGTCACGAAGCTGTCCACCCACGTTGGGAAATAGCCTGGCCGATGGCTGCAAGGTGGGATGGGGGGAGGGCGGCTGTGGGTGCGGGTGGTTTGGTTGGGTCTCCCATCCAGTGGGGCGAGAGGCAGACTCAGGCAGCACCCCGAGAGGCAGCTGCATGCTCCCCAGGGGAGAGCGGGTGCAAGAAACACAGCCCCCACTGAAAGGTGGTACCACATCTGTCTCTCACAGACTGTGTTTTCTCAGGAAGGCAACCAAGTGGACAGGCTGCCCCCAGACAGTGCCCTTGCAAAGACCAAAACGCCACCTGATCTCATATGTGGGCGACAACTGTCATCCCAGCCACACATGTGGGCTCCAGGTGTCCAGCAGTGGCCTGTACCACTACCGACGATGTTATGGCATGTCCCGCACCATGTACAGTGGTACCTCGAGATACGAGTGCCCTAACATACAAGATTTTTGAGATGCGAGCCATCGAGCGAGCGATTTTTGCTTTGAAATACGAGCAACAGTTGAGATAGGAGTCATCGCGCGGATCGGCCGGCTGCACACGACCCACCAGTTTACCGCAACTCGAGCGTCTCATAGTTTCCCACGCCTCAAGGTTATGGAACGAATTAAACTCGTATCTCGAGGTACCACTGTATTCCCGATTCAGAAGCTAACTTCATTGGCTGGTGGAGCTTCTGTGTGCCAAGGGGGTTGTGAGATTTAAGCCAGTGCAAACTGAAAACTGCACCCTTGTGTAAGCAGCCGCGCAGGCCTACGTGTAGGGTAAAGAAGGAGGATGCAGGAACACAGCCATTGCTGGTGATCTGTGTTCATCCCGGAAAGAGGAAGGATTTGCCAGCTTGATTGCTAGCTGAAGCGAAAGAGATCTCCTCTGGACTTGCCACACACAATCCCCAGGCACCTGGGCAAGGCAGCTAGCGTTAGTGCAAATGGATCCCTTCATTGTCATCCTGATGACTTGACCGGCTCAGTCTATGTGCTGTGATAGCACATCGCCAAGCTTTCATTTCTATCCCTGTCTTCTACTCCTCTCCCTCCTCCTCCTCCTCCTCTCCTTTCTTCTCTTTAAGTGAAACCCAGGTCACTTGATTCCCAGGCATATTTTTTTGAGTCTGTTCAAGATTCACGGATTTAACAGAACTTCAAAATGACTCATCCTGTTTGACAACATTTGAAGTTTTGTTTGGTAATTCTTTTTCCTTTTAATCCTTGGCTAAAATCTGTTAAGATTTTTTTTTTTAATTTTAACAACTGAAGGAGTTCTTAGTAAGAGCTATTGCCAATTACACAGTTTTAATGAGTGCAGACTTTAAAATGCAAATCAATAAAATGTTGCACCGAGATGACTGGAGAGGAAATATTTACTTCCTGCTCATTCCTTCCCCAATAGGAAGCCGGAGTATATGGAGGGCAGGCATATCCTATATAATAAAAGGCTAATAGGCAGATTGTCCCTTTGACTGGGAGTTCAATCAGGAGTTCAACAGGGGTCAAGGCTGGCCAACTGCCTGAGGTCCCTCCCCCTGGCCAACAGCAGACCCTCTCCTCAGCTGGTCCTGCCCCTGATTGACCCCATCCTCCCACCCTGATCAGGGTGGGCTGGCCAGACCCCACAGGTGCACGAATCCATGCACTGGGCCTCTAATATGCATATACAGTGGTACCTCGAGATACCAGTGCCCTAACATAGGAGATTTTTGAGATACGAGCTGTCAAGCCAGCGATTTTTGCTTTGAAATACGAGCAACATTTGAGATAGGAGTCATTGCGCGGATTGGCTGGCTGCACACGACCCACCAGTTCACCACGACTTGAGCATCTCATAGTTTCCCACGCCTCAAGGTTACGGAACGAATTAAACCCGTATCTCGAGGTACCACTGTAATCATCAATTAACTTGTCGGTTAAGTGTTGTTCTGTCATTGGGATCTGACTGTAAAGTCCCTGAGAATCACTCTGGAAGCTTCTGAGGAAGTGTTGCATTTTGCTATCAGACACCAGATAGAATGCATCTACTTTTTCTCACTCTATTATTTCCCCATTAACTTAGTTCTGCAGTGAAAGTTAGTGGGAAGTGTCTTCTTTATCTCAGGAGAGAAGCATTCTTTCGCTGACACTTGCCAGGTACCCTGTGCTGTGTTGTTGCACTACGTCTGTACTTAATTGCCGTCCCACCCCTGGAGCCTCAGAAACGCCAGCCACAGGGCATGTCTCCGTTTCCTTCCCGATTCCTGTGCGTGAGGACCCCTCGCCTGGCACCAGGAAGCACTCTAATTACTTTCATTTCTTGGTTGGCACAGGTGACGGAGCGGGGGTTCATCCTAATCTCTCCCTCTGGACTTCTCTGTATTTATACACCTCCGATCCCCTAACCACCGGGGACCTGGAGGTGTGCTTTATCTCATTCCCGTCTGCTTGGCATTGTTTTAGCCCAGGGGGGAATCACATGAGGGACGAACATGGTAGCCTCACACAACGCTGAGGTCATTAACACCTAATTAGAAACAGCTGAGAGATCCCAGTGACTCCCAGGGTGACATGAGCCACAGAGGAGGAGATCGGTCATGTTTAACTTTTTCAGCACCAGAGTGCTCTGAGACCAGCCCTCAGACTGGGCACCCCCTCTGTTTTTTTCAAACTTGAAGAAGGGCAGGTGGTGTGTGTGGCTTCTTTTTTCTTTATCTCTTTCTACATGATGGAATCAACAGTCTGTTCAACACTGGAGAGCCTGAAGAGAACACCCCTTCCAAAGGCCCTAACATACTAATTGATATTTTTTTTCTTCCCTGGAGGTTATGACTTCCATTTCAGCCTCCATAACCTAAAGATCAAGTTTAAAATATATATATATGGTGTGATGAGAGAGACGTTAGTTGGTTGATTATACAGCCGAAACCGGTTTGGCTCAGTGGATAGAGCATCGGCCTGCAGATTGAAAGGTCCCAGGTTCCATTCCGGTCAAGGGCATGTCCATTGGTTGCGGGCGCATCCCCATTAGGGGGTGTGCAGGACTCGGCTTACCGATGTCTCTCTCTCATCGATGTTTCTAACTTTCTATCCCTCTCCCTTCCTCTCTGTGAAAAATCAATAAAACATATTAAAAAGAAGAAATGTTATGATTATACAAGACAAAATCCTGTGAGACTTACACTGTAGGGAAGCTAAGTAATATGTCATTAAGATCAAGAAAAGGTTTATACCTAAAAAATATGCCCTAGCCAGTTTGGCTCAGTGGATAGAGCATCAGTTTGTGGACTGAAGGGTCCCAGGCTGGATTCCAAAGGCTCAATTCCCAGTTGGGGGTGTGCAGGAGGCAGCCAATCCATGATTCTCTCTCATCATGGATGTTTCTATCTCTCACTCCCTCTCCCTTCCTCTCGGAAATCAATAAAAATATCTTTTAAAAGATAATAAGGAGAAATAATAAAAACATTACAGCCATCTATTTGTATTACATTTTTCATAGGCTTTTAAGTTCTGCTCCACAGCCGCTGTGACTGGTGGGGGTAAGTAAGTCCAGCTGTGCCACTGACTTGGCACAAACCCTCTCCGCCTCAGTTTCCTCGCTTGTGACATAGGGATAAGGATAATAATAATGCATTCCTCACAGGGTTGTTGGGAAGGTTGAATGGCTTAAAGTGCTCAGTGTTGGTTTGATTTGTTAACATAAACAATCTGTTCTCACACTGCAAAGGCAGGGGTGTTTCTGGGGGCGTTCTTGAGATTCTTTGCATGGATCTATTGGAGCAAAGCCATTTTTATGACAAGGCTAAGATGTCATTGATTTTTTCACTCTTATTCCTCATGAGTGGACCAAGGGTGTACGGTGACCTGGGGCTTACAGCAGTGAATGAGGAAGGGGGCAGGAGACCCCATAGATCTTCTCTTCAGCTGGACCGTAGAGATTTGCAAAAATGTAGAGTAGCGCCACTTTTCTCACTGCATTTTTGCTGTGGAAACTATCATTATTCTTCATTAAAACATGTGGTTTCTGTTAACCTATCATGGGTCTATTATTTTTAATGAATTCATACACACACACAGACAGACACACACACACACACATATATATATAAATTTACCACATATATAAATTTCCAATATATGATAAATACCAATAGCTCTTTGGAGTCTTTAGATTTTTTTTTTTTTTAATGAAAAGGAGCCTGAGACCAAAATATGTAAGAGCCGCTGTCAGGAGCTGCTGTAACTCTCAGCGCCTCCAATTCTCATTAACTCGGATCTTGTCCTGCAAACCTGCCTGGGTCTAATGGCATGCTATCTTCACCACCCTCCCTTATAAGAAGAATGGGCCCTCTCTTTCACTATATTTTGTTGTTGTTGTTATTGTGATCAATAGACACAAGGAACCAAGTTTATTTACATTGCTGGTATCTGGGCCCCACCTCCAGAAATTCTGATTGCAAAAGTTTGGGTAAGACCCAAGAATCTGGACGTTCAACCTCTAAGTTTAAATTCCGAGATGTCACCCCATTTGTTAAAGCAAGGATGCTCAAGGAATCTCGTTCCCATCCTTTCAGAGTCTCCACAGTCTCTGTGTTTAGCTGTTCCCCTCTCAGTGTGGGCTTTATCATCTTTCCTCAGTGAAGGTCAGCTAAACCTGGGGTCCTCTTGGCCAAAAGACACAGCGAAGGTCCTCAGTGGGTGCCTCATGGACCTCTGTGGGGGGTTGAAACTTTGAGGATGGAAAAAACTCTATGCTGATTTTCTGGGCCTCTGCGTAATTCAGCAGATATTAACTTTCGGGCCAAAAGTAGCTCCTTCAATTGTGATTTCCTAGGATTTGGAGGAGAAGGAGAAGCTTTGGGGGGAAAAACAGGCTGTGGACAAAGGTCAAGGGAAAGGCGACTCTGGACTCCTCTGGCGTAGAGTGGAGTCACCCTCCTGGCCTGAGGTCCCCCACAATCAGACGTTGTCCATCTCTGGAGATGGAAGGTAGAGCGGAATCCACAGCTCCAGGCTGAAAGCGGGGTTCCCAGGTGCCTAATGATTGATTGTTCCGGGACAGGAATATTTCTGCTTCTCAAATCTCTTCTCTCTGTTCAGAGAGGTGCATCTGTCATTCTCATGCCTTCAAGACCTACTAGACCTGGCAGATGAGAGTCCGTGCCTTCCATACTGTCCTCCAGTGTAATGTGTTGAATAGAACAGGTTAGACCTTGTAGAGTGAATACTATATTTTAAGCTAGTTCTCCACCGCACTCTGATTTGCGACTGGTTACGAAAGCCCCGCCAGGGAAGGAAGCATTTCCCCAGGTAAAATTTACAAAAAGGAGCCAGACCACAACTCACAATTTTTCTAAAGAAAAATGACATGGAAGTGACTGTCACTTTAATGCATACCCCGACCCATACTTCAGCCACCATCCACCACGGCACCCACTCCCCACCATCACACACTAAAATGAACTCTACATCCATCCTTCAGGTGTACATGGGCCTTTGGATGTATTACCATTTTTATTAAGCATGTTCATGATTCCATTTAGAAAGCAAATGAATTACTTCAGTGGAAAGCGAAAGAGAATGGGCACATCAAACATCCAATACAAGTAACTCCCAGCAGCTCAAAATGCATTATGAGGGTTTTATATACCAGCCATGCTCCCACGAAGGCTTAGAGGGAATTTTCCTCCTGGTTTAAAATATAGTATTAATTCTCCAAGGTCAGAGGGCACCTCATGAGCAAAATGCGTTAGCCGATTGTATTCATAGGGATGCGGCCATGAGAGAGCATAAGAACGTGAACATTGGAAAAATCGGCCTCTGGGGAAGATATTTTACCATATGCTGGGGACCCGTGCATTTTTGAGAAAGGCATTTTATTACCCGTATGAAGAAGGACGTTTACCATGAGAAAACTGAGGCAGGAAAATTCTAAGCGGTTTTTTAATAACCAGTGGTCACTAAGAGTCCCATTTCCGGTGTTACTTTCTTGGCTTGTTAGAGCAGGTCTGCTTGATTTGGGCTAAGAGAAGGAGAGGGAGAGAGAGTGTGCCTGAGGACCTATTTATCCCTTTTCTTTTGGCAAGTAAATGGAAGTAACAACGCAGATAAGAAATACCTGTAGTACCAATGATTTGCAACTTGGTTTAATTATTTAGTTCATTTCTACTATAATGTGAATTTACATGAAAGTAAGTTACACGCCCATGATTAAGGGTGGATCAGTGTATTCCATATGCCAAGGTCTCTCAAATCTCAGAAGTTTTCTGCAAACAGGGAGGGACATGTCTTTCGTTTCCTCTGTATCCCCATCATCTCGCTATCCATGTACCTACCATCAAAGACACCAATGCACCCATCTGCACAATACTTTGCCCATAAGGATTGCAAACTGATTCATGGGCAGCTGCATGATGGGCGATCCAGTGGAATTTAGAATTAGAGAAATCCATTTAAGAAAGATAGATTGGCCCTGACTGGTGTGGCTCAGTGGAGAGAGCATCAGCCTGCGGACTGAAGGGTCCCGGGTTCGATTCCAGTCAAGGGCATGTACCTTGGTTGCGGGCACATCCCCAGTGGGGGGCGTGCAGGAGGCAGCTGATAGATGTCTCTCTCATCGATGTTTCTAACTCTCTATCCCTCTCCCTTCCTCTCTGTGAGAGATCAAATATATATAAAAGAAAAAAGATAGATTGAGTCCTTACTAGTTGCTAAAAATTGTTCTCAGTACTGAGGATTCTGTAGGGAACAAAATACGGGTGTAGACAACAGCAAACAGACATGTTTAAAGCTTATTTCAATTTTAGTAGTTGTTATGCAGTAAACATATAACCTTCTGTAGCAGGGAATGTTTCTGGATTAGCTCTGAAGAGTTAACACTCCCGCAGAGACTGGACCGTTAAGAACGAGTCCCGGTGGCGTTTCGCTGCAGTGAGGAAAGCAGCAGGCAGGGTCAAGGTCAGAGGGGAGTGCAGAGTGTGAGAGCCGTGGGAGACATGGCATGCCTGCCCTCGGTCTGAGTTGGTGATTTAGTCTATTGACAGTAGAAAGCTTTGGGAAGGTTTCCGCTGGGAGTGACTTGATTGTCAATGATCGGGTGAACAATTAAAAATATGGAATGCCTAATTATAACTGTACTACTTCTTCTAAAGTCGAGTATCTCCTTATACAGTGGTACCTCGAGATACGAGTGCCCTAACATACACGATTTTTGAGATACGAGCCATCGAGCGAGCAATTTTTGCTTTGAAGTACGAGCAACATTTGAGATAAGAGTAATCGAGTGGAATGGCCGGCTGCACATGACCCACTAGTTCCCACGGAACAAATTAAACTCGTATCTCGAGGTACCACTGTACCTGTGGACCCATCATGAGTAGACCGGATACGCTGCAAACTTCCATAAGTGAACCCGTGTGTCCCCATTGGAAAAGCTTTGTACACAATTCATAGAATGCAAGTGATGGCTCATTTGGTAGACGGGGGAAGTAAGGATTTTCCGGTTCTGCAAACAGTGTCAGCAGCCAGGAGCTGAGGGCAGTAGCCTTCAAGAACACATAGTGTGACGGAGCCTCAGAAGTCCCGTCTGAGTTTCCAGTTCCCCTCCCCTTCCCCAGCATAGTCACCATCCCAGGCATCATCTCTGAAAATGATGCAGCAATGTAGTCACTGGCTTAGGTCTTGATATTTCTTCCCCTGGGGGCATCGGACTCCATGTCTAAGGAGCCCACCCTTGTGGCAAACCATAGCCCTTATGAGTTCCTGCAGGCAGGGCAGAGAGGGAGTCCAGAGCCAATTGATCAACTCACCCCAATTTCAGTCTTGTCCTGCATCTGGGGTAGACCAGACAGCCAGCAGGCAATTAGCTGTGTCCTCACGGGTAAAGCAGCAAAAGCTTTCCAGGACCAAAAGCTCCATGGAGACAGGTCTTCAACAGACATGCCATCCCTGCGCTTACTTGCTGCTGGGAAAGGAGGTTCTGGGGTGCTCGCCTCTCCGTGTTGACCGGGGGGGTGAGTTAGCTCCCCGGCGCTGTCAGCTTTCACTTCCACATTGCCGATGCCTGCAGCCTCCGTGCTGTGGTTGATGTCTATTTTGGGTTGAAGATTTTGAAGTCAATAGTACTTTTGAGATGCCTGGGGCTTCTAAGCCAGTTTGGAAAGTCAGGGGATTTGAATTGAATACAATTCTATAGATAAAAATCATACTACAAATAGATTCTCATGGCAAAGGGAGGAACTAAAATCTATTTCCTCTGGGGGTTTCCTAGTCGGAAGCATTTTAACAAGTTATTCATGGATCTGGCTGGGTGTTTGTGGATGGAATTTTTACACGAGGGGTCTCTGCGGTGAGACACCGGTTAGGAGTTGAGAGGCGGACCGGTTCCCATGCATGGATATCAGCTCCACAAGGAGAATCTCAGCAGAAGGTTCCAAGTTAAAGAAAACTGCTCATTGCGGTGGATGGTGGACATTTTCCGTTTGCCCCCTCAGGATCACGCCCCAGCATCCCACACCTGCTTGGTGCCTGGGATGGACCTGACAGGACCCTTCCACAGTCTCTGTGACCGCTGGCTTCTGCTCGAGATAGGCCAGTAGGAAATCAGAAGGAGCTCAGAGGGAGGGTGAGGAGGCATAGTTCCTATCTATCCCCCTGCCCAGTGGGCTGTGAGGTGGCACAGCTACCCTCTAGGTGGCTCCTCCCCTTGCAGCTGCTTTCTCTAGGGGATCACTGAGAACCCCTTCAGCTTCCAGGCCTAGAGCAGGTTCCCCCTGTTTCGTGCCACACCTTTATAAATATACATTCGTAAACTTCCCCAGCTATTCTGTTTATATCATTTATTTGTATTTCTCATTTAGAGGAGTGGGCAAAAGTAGGTTTAGAGTTGCACGTATACAAAACAGAACGTTTATTCTTGTATTTTTATTTATTAACCATTGTCTTGTGTTCCATCTGAACAACTCTAAACCTACTTTTGCCCACCCCTGTAGATAAGTGATCCTCACCAAGTCATCCAGGGGTAATTTTTACAAAGGAAAAACAATGATAAAAACTCAGTGTTCACTTGAAGCAAATCAGTCTACATGTCAACCTCAATTCGCATTCCATGTACAAGTGTAGACTTTGGAATGTGAGAGGGTAGAAGAATAGGGCATGTCCACCTTGGACATTGCTAGCTCTAACAGCAGTCATGTTCCTCATCCATGTCACTGTCCATAGCCATCTTCATTGTGCTGGTCAGGAAATAAAGCTTTAGGCATTTTACATCTTACCCTGATAGCTCTTTTTATTTTATTTTTTAAATATATTTTATGGATTTTTCACAGAGAGAAAGGAAAGAGATAGAAAGCCAGAAACATCGATGAGAGAAAGACATTGATCAGCCGCCTCCTGCACACCCCTTACTGGGGATGTGCTCGCAACAAATGTACATGCCCTTGACCGGAATCGAACCTGGGACCTTTCAGTCCCTAGGCCGATGCTCTATCCACTTAGCTAAACTGGTTCCGGCTGATAGTTCTTTAAAATATATATATATTTGTTGACTTCAGAGAAGAAAGGCGAGGGAGAGATAGAAACATCAATGATGAGAGAGAATCATTGATCAGCTGCCTCCTGCAGTTCCCCCACTGGGGATTTCCACAACTCGAGCATGTGCCCTGACTAGGAATTGAACTATGACCTCCTGGTCCATGGCTTGATGCTCAACCACTGAGCCACGTCATGGACTGATAGTTCTTTATCTGTATAAGTGTTTACTTGGTTTAGTTACCTTTCAGGAACTTGATTAGAGGTTTTGACTGGACATGAAACACATACTTTTTATCATTGAAATAGGTGGGAACCGGTTCTTCACATTTCCATACGGAAAGTCTGTTTGTTAGAAATAGGTTCTTGACATCAAGCAGATAATGCTATCTGAGGAGAAAAAAAAGTTTCGAGCAACTGAACATTACACTTAATTTCCTCACCTAAAAAGGAATAATAATCTGACCTAATGCATAAGTAGATGAGAATTAATATATGTATGCATTAGCTATGCATAAACATATGAGAATGAATATATTTATGCACTAGGTGTCTGGGAAACATACTTTAGTCAATATTAGTTGTTGCTGTTTATCCTAATTGATCATTTTACCGATTTCTCAAGTGTAAATTTCCACATTACCACTTAGGGGAAAGCGGGGAGTACTGGAGGATGCCTCGGGAACTGTGGATGCACGTTGTACCTGTGCAATGAGTACAATGGCCCTGTCCTCGGGGTTCCTGCAGTTTGCTCGCTCTCTGGGCATAGAAGGGAGGCAGGCAGGACCGAGACGAGCTGCACCCACAAAGTGCTGCACTCTGATGACCATGACCATGACCAATCTAATCAGACTCCTTCCTGTGTGCACATTGAGGAACCGGAAGGAATAAGAAATAAGGAAAACGATGAATGCAGTTTACACTCACCAACGAGACCAAATTCTCAATATAGTTAAGAAATAGGGGGTGATAAGGCCACAGATGTAACACCTTAATAAAGACATTAAAAAAATTAAAGATAAGAAAAGAAATAAGGTGGAATAACGTGTATATAACTATTAACAAAGGACTCAAATGTCTTTTACTGCGGTGATTTCTTCCATAATCAGAAACCACCATTTCAAGCGAGTTCCCGCTCTCCACGGTTCATGCAAGTGAATGGACAGTGTGGGTTCGTCATCCCAGCAAACTGTTTTGGGGGAGAAGGTTAAACTCAGGGCCAAGGAGAATGTTTGTTTAATATCTTCTTCATCACCATCTCTTGATTTGTTTTCAGCTTTGTTGCATAGAAGGGCAATTTGACACGTTAACACTCATCTTCCCCCTATATTCTCCCAGTCTAACATGAGAACAATAACACCAATTAACTTGAATTCTCCTTGGCTCCCCGCCCCCGAACCTGCCGCTGCGCACAGCGCGCCTTTATGAATAGCCTCCTGACGGGGGAGACCCTCTCCAGATCCATAACTCGTCCTGCAATCTCCGCCCAGGGCCCCACAAAGCAAACCATTTAATATATTCGGTATGTTGTCTCATTTTTCGAACAGTCTCCAGAGCCACAATCTTATCATTTATAACTGGATATTAAAGAGAGACTCGCGGTGTCGAGAATGGAAGAGATCCAACAGCAAAATGAGCTCTCGCGGCCCACCAATGTCTGTCTGTGCTGAGCTGAGAGCGGAGAAGGGAGGGGTTCTGGGAGCCCTTGCTGTAAAGCCCAGGCAGCTGGGACACATGCCTGAAACCCAAGGTGGGGGTCCTGTCCTGTTCTTACATCTCAAAGCAAAGAAGGGGTGACATTCTGAACTCCTTCAACCAGCGTGTAGACATCCATCTACAGTCAAGTCTAGACAACAGTGCATCTAATCGGATTAAAACTATCACACCCCGGGAATTGTGTCCCTTCTGGGGTGACCTTGGATCCATATGAAACCTGGGAGTCGTTCTATCTTCGTTCTGGGCCCCGATGGGCTTGACCAAGATGGTGTTGCCTCCCTCTCTGCCTGCCCAGATGTGTCCCACGTGGTTGGCGGGCCATCTAGAAGCCAGCTGTGACTCTGTGGCCTTCCATCCGCCTCCTTTCTCTGTCCCTCTCTCTTGCATTGCACTTCCCACATCAAAAGTCAGCAAAATGCCAAGAGTCTGCGTTTGTTTCTTGAATCCTGATACTTACAGTAAATACAGCGCTACAGGTTAAATGGCCTCTGTATAGTATGCGAGGAGGTGTTTTCTTTAAATACAGAACAGGCTCTGAATCATGGTCATGTAATGAGGTTCGCCTCTGGTGCCTGCTTTCTACACCCCCTTTCTCTGCGCATCCCTCTTCAATGGAGGCCCTGGGTTTTAGGTGCCTTGTGACCTCATTGTGCCTCTAGCTCTTCCGGAATTCTTCTATAACTTAGCGCCCTTTAATAATGTCTACACATAAGCAGCTCAGTGTGTTACCCCTGCCAGCAGCATCCTATTCCTTTAAAAGAACTAAGAGGAGAGAATAATAAATCCCGATGAATTCATTTCTAATAGTAACATTTCGGACACTAAATTGTGGTTTATGGATGGATGGAGAAGAAACTTTTCAGATGGCACCTCTGTCATACCAGGTTGATGAGAAGCGCCAAGCTTGGGATCCATCAGTCCTGGGTTTGAATATCAGCTCTGCTCTTGGCAAGCTGGTTTATATTGGACACGTTACTGAACGTCTCTGGGCCATGTCTGTGAGGTAATACCAATAAGAACACCTACCTCCCTGGTTCACGATGCCACTGAAGGTTGGTGCATGGAAAGTCCTTGGGCTGAGGGCTACGGTTGTACCCTGGAAACAGACACACATTTCATGGGATGGTGTGAGGACTCCTGTGTGAGCAGGAAGTGCAGATCTAACGGAGCACAGAAGAGGGTTCGGCCGCATCTGTCCTCTGTAAAAATCATTTATTTTTTTCCCTCCTGTTTGACAAAACTGCTGGTAGTGGTTCCCAGAGCCCATCAGGGTAATGACTCGTGAAACGCGGCCTCTTTATGAAGACACCTGATGGGCAAATCATGCCCAACAATCTGCCCAATCATAGCTTCAAGTCGCCAGCCCTCCTGTCTGGGAACTGTGGCTAAAAGTATCCAGCGCTGCGAGTTCCTTCTGCTTCACAAGCAGCTATTTGTTAGAGTTTTTTGAGAGTAAAATGTCAGGTCGCCAGCAAGATTTCACGTCCAAGCAGCAAAATTGATGACTGCTCCGTGCATTTAAATATTGAGCAACTCTGTGTTTGAGATACACAATTAGCTTAAAGATGAAATACGAGGCAGAGGAAAGCACCTATGGTCCTAGGACTGATACTGTATGTTATAGGACATGGTGATTCAAAGCCTGGAATGCAATGGTGTTGCTTTAATTCTTTTCAACAAAGAGATTGCCCGGGTTTCTTTTGGAGAATAAACATGCAAAGAGGAACGGATTTGCTTCTGAAATATTCTGATGCTTCACACATATCAGCGTCTCTGATGCTTTTCCATGGATACGCTGAATGGGCCTAAATCTTAAGTCATAATTACGCAATGATCAGAGTCCATAGTTAATCCAAAATATATCTCTTCAGCTAACTTGCTCCAGGGCCTGAAGTTACAACTATTTGGAGATATCTGGGGAAAAAAATGGGGGGCTTCTTTAAACTCAGAACCATGTTTAAAGGCACTATTAATATCTTCATTTTCACTCTAACCCAGTGGTCGGCAAACCGCGGCTCGGGAGCCACATGCGGCTCTTTGGCCCCTTGAGTGTGGCTCTTCCACAAAATACCACTGCCTGGGCAAGTCTATCTTAAAGAAGTGGCTTTAGAAGAAGTTTAAAACATGTGGCTCCCCAAAGAAATTTTAATCGTTGTGCTGTTGATATTTGGCTCTGTGGACGAATGAGTTTGCCGACCACTGCCCTAACCAGTTTGGTTCAGTGGTTAGTGTCAGCCCTCGGACTAACAATTCTGGTCAAGGGCTCAGACCTTGGTTGCAGGCTCAATTCCCGACCCCTGGTCTGGGCCATGTGTGGGAGGCATCCAACTGATATGTCTCTCTCATCCACGTTTCTCTCTCTGCCTCTCTCCCACCCTTCCACTCTCTCTAAAAATCAATGGAAAAAATCCTCAGGTGAGGATTAATCATAATAATAATATACATATTATTATTATTATTAAAATTATATGTAATCTTCATTTACTAAAGAAATTCTAAAGATGCTTTGCACTGAGTTTGAGTTTTAGAAAGTGATACTTTAGCACAGGAAACTTGGTTCAGCTCCCACAACCAGGTCCAGAGAGCCATTCAGTGGGACTGCTAAGCTGGTTCCTGTCAGGGCCACAGGGCACCACCCATGTTCTTGTCCTTCCTCTCAGCAACGCGCTCATTTAAGTCGCAGCTCACGCTGCCATTTGAATCAGGGACAGTGAAGGGTACATTCTATGACCCATTCTTTCACGCTTATGGTTCGCCCTGACGGGGAAAAGTTGACTTGTTGCTTCAGTTCAGCCACATGGACAGCCTCTCCTCACCCACTGATGGTCGGTAGCAGTTGGCAAGGATCGCATTCCATTACCAGATATTTCCTCTTGTCACCGTTTAGAATGCTTGATGTCTGCAGGAGCCATAAACCTCGTTTGCATATTACCTTTGCCAACTGTAAATTTCCCTTTTATCGGGGTGGGTGGATGGAGTTGTAAACACTTGCCATTTGCACTTTGCAAGTTCATCCTGGAGAAGCAATATTGAAATGACGAATGTAGCCTTGTCTTTTCAATCCTTTGAAAAAGATTCGTTCTCCCCTTGGATATATATCTGTTTGAATCTTTTTTTTTTAAATTCTTTTTTTTTTTTTTGCAAGAGTCTTTATTTCCGTTGTAGCCATCTGTAATTGAGGGGAAAGGTGTGAAATACTTTTTTTTCACACCATATACCTTGCAAAGGCAAACCAGATGTGATCTGTTTTCCTGTGTATTTTGTATCGCTAGAAACATATGTCTCTAGTGATTGATCTTACGTTGGGAAGCAGCTAAAGATACATATATTTTAAGACTCTATTATAGAAAATATAAGAGTGCTCTTTCAGGTTAATGTGCTAAAAGCCTCTGCTCATTTCTAATGGGTGATCCATAATTTACATCAAAATTTCAATCACTGGAAATTAATAGAGCCATTTCCTTAATGAATCTTGTTACTAGAATCTTTTCTGATTTTTTTATAAAACAGGCCAGGCATGGGTGTTTACAATTTTTTTGTTTAGCATAAAATCAGAATATCCAGAGTATTTCCCATTATTAGTTTGTAAAATTAATCAATAAATTACCAATATTATTTTAAAATAAGTATCTCCCATGCATCCTTTTATAAACAATATATTCTGTTATTCATCCCTTTCATCTTCTATTAAGTTTTGTAACAAGGAAAAGAGAAAATTATGTGTGTCTTCCTACCAGACATATAAATATTGTGAGTCATCTTATAAAATAAGTTTGTTTATTTCTTATTTGTGGCCATGAGAGCACAAGAGTAAGTCATATTCATCCTGGTAGGATTTAGCAGCCAAAATGTTCTCTGCATCTGCATAAGAGATGTGTGTTGGCATAGCAAAGGAGAAAGTTTTTAAAATGAATGCCTGTGACCTAAATCTTCTATTGTAATGGTTATATAATGGATATTGCACCTTAATACCAATTCAGGTTATTATGGATGTAAAGACCTAGCAGTGAAAATAAACACTGATTTAGTAATGATACCAAATATGAGGAGCATCAGGATTCAACTCGCATCAAATGGTCAAATGGAATGGAAAGGCTATCCCAATACAGGCCGGTATTGAGGTAGAAAAAAAAAGCTCAGTGCTTCAGCCGAGATGGCCTTGGGGGACTCAGGAGCTTACCTCAATCAGATATGGGGTCTCACAGCTGAGTGTCACTGTTCTGATTCCCACAGAGCCTGTGAGCAGGGTTCCCCCACAGCACAGAGGTTTCTGCA
Source organism: Lasiurus cinereus (assembly GCA_011751065.1). Lineage (NCBI taxonomy): Eukaryota > Metazoa > Chordata > Mammalia > Chiroptera > Vespertilionidae > Lasiurus > Lasiurus cinereus. The sequence goes on from JAAGEH010000026.1 coordinate 3,445,644, forward strand.
GGGGCTCGGGGAGCCATCCAGCTACCTACATGGATGCTCCCAGGTCTGTGAGGTGGAGGGGGTAGGAGCAGACAGAAGCAAGGCCTACTGCTCCTGCCTTTCAACTGAGGCAGCACGTCTCCTCTGACCTGGGCCTGCGAAGGAAGGATTCAAGAGCTTTAAAGAAAAAAAAGAAAACAGTGTTATAACATAGACTTCTGGGGAGAGTCAAAACATTCTCCAAGAGACAAAATCGCAAGAGAAGGCTCATAGTTAGGAGAGAAGAGTTAGGGCCTTCCTTGTAGGAATTAGGAGAAAATCACATAGGTGAGCCCTCTTTCCTGATCATAGATAAATAAATAGATGCAACACACACACAAATGTGTATATGCATCATTATGTTCATATATGTGTGATTATACATGTGTGTGATATATACACAAATATGTAGAGCATCTATACATAGATGTATACATATCCACATATTATAATCACACACACAGAGAGATAGAGAGGGAGAGAGAGAGATAGCAACACATATTGTTGTACACCTATTATGTCCCAGGGTATATGCCAAATACTGGACCATAATAAAAGAACCAGACAGCCGAGACCGGTTTGGCTCAGTGGATAGAGCGTCGGCCTGTGGACTGAGAGGTCCCGGGTTCGATTCCGGTCGGGGGCATGTACCTTGCTTGTGGGCACATCTCCACTGTGGGGTGTGCAGGAGGCGGCTGATTGATGTCTCTCTCTCATCGATGTTTCTGACTTTCTATCCCTCTCCCTTCCTCTCTGTGAAAAATCAATAAAATATATTAAAAAAAAAAAAGAACCAGACAGACAAGGTCCCTGACCTCACAGGAAGGCAAACACTAAGCAGGTAAACAAGTTAATTGAATAGTTATAGAGTTTCAGTCCTGGTGTTTTTTGAACAGAGGGTCATGTAGAGAGAGGCACTGGTTTGATACCGGAAGACAGAATGGAGCCTCTTCACTTGAAGCGCCAGAAAAACAACTGGCGATCTCAAGTGTTCAGCTCTAGTCTTGGCTCTTCCACTGAGTCTCCTATGGCTGCGTAAGATGATTTCCGCTGTGGAGGTGGTAGGACATACCCTGGCGTGGTCCATACGGTTTGGAACTCAATGCATCTACATATAACTAGATGTGAACATGAGAGGCTTACTTTAAACATGGGGCAGTGGAGGGATGCCTATAAGACTTTGCTAAGAACTAGGGTAGGGTCTGCAAAGACATGCAAATGTTGAAGATTCATGATAACCTCAGTAGGCAAAGCCAACTGTTCAGATTTCAATCTGGAAAACAATCTTAGGGATGATATAGGCAGACTGGATACCTCCAATGGGGACAGGTAAACCAGGAGGAAGCTAGCTAGGGCATGGGGTGGAGAGCCAGGGAGAGCGCATGCCCATTCCAGGGGTCCAGCAGTCCTCACCCTGTGGGGATAAGGACATAGTGTTGCCAGATGTTAGCACTGAAAATCCAAATGTTCCTGTAAAATTTGTGGAAATATATTTGGGTTAGATTCAGTTTAGGGAACTCAAGTTCATACTCTTTTAACAATGCCCTTTGCTATTTTCCAACAAGTAAGGAAAAAGTAACCAGATTCCCTGGTTTACTTAGCTACAAAAATAAACAAATGGCAGTTAAGTCTACAGTCTTTTCTCCCTCATCTCATCTAGAGATTATTACCTACCACTTTCCACCACTCCTGGGGTGAAGGCTAAGTCTGCAGCTCACGTTCAGGGCATAAGTATCAAATCTTCAGGTCAGTGACCATCTTTGACTTTCAAAACTAAAACAATAACCGGCAACCTATGGACAGCCAGGCACATAGGGAAAATCAATTATGAAAGAGGAATTTACAGGACTTAAGATCTCAGTGGATTTTGGGGACAAGGATTAGAAGAAAACAAAATAATTCTGAGCTTATTTTACTTCAGTATGGAATATGCCAAACATCTATTAAAGTAGACAGATTTCCATATGAACCTGTACATAGGCATCACAACCTTAAAAATGAAATAGAGATGGCAAAGATGTTCTGGAATGGGTTTTGTTTTTATTTATTCCCCTCTTTTTTTTAGGGAATTTCACCTATAAATACTGGTTCAGAAGTTTTAAAGTTAATGAGCCACGTTTTAGAAAATGGAAAGCCTGACAGAGATACCTTTATGTGTATGGTGATTGGGGAGCAAAGCATCAGGAAAGCATCAAGCGGGAAATATCACATTTATTTTGGGACATGAGCTTGAAGTAGGAGATACTTAGATTGAAACAGAGCAGAGAACTCAGAAATGAAGGTCAAATGTGGATGCTCCATGGAGCTGATGGTTGCAGCTCTGGGTATGGGTAAAATGATCAAGTGGAAGATGTATAGATGAGGGGAAAGAAGAAAAGAGAAGAGACAGGAATGGAAGACAGAGGGAGAGAGACCAGAGGAGGAGGAGGAAGGGAATCAATCCATGGAGAGATTGGTGAGGAGTGAGGAGTCTCACAAAACCAGAAGACAATTCCACTAGCTCCTATCATGACAGCAATGTCTGTCCCACCTGTGCTGGGCTTGCCTGTCATAGACTCCCACTTCTCTAATGGAGCAGGTGGCTGTTCCCTAGAGCAGAAAGGAAGGATGGATGGATATGTAGGCATGAGGGGCTATCAGCTTTTCAGGTGTGGTTGCATCAGTATGAGGGGTTTGAACCACAAGCAGTCATTTTTGGTAGCAAATATCAAGGTTGAAGTTTGAAGTAAAATGGAAAATGGTATAAGGAGCACACTTACCCTTGTTGACTTCATCCTCATTCCTTTATCTAGTAACTGAGTTTGCGTATTATGTAACTTCTTTGAAGTTGATTTACTCATATCTCTAAGATATAGATATCATTCTTCATAAACTGATAGTTACTAACTGAATCTACTCACCCCTCTATGATCCAGCATAGAGTTCAGACTGAGAGACACTCAGTAGATGCTGGTTAAATAAATGATAATCTATACATATAAAAGCCTAAGCTACCTGTTAAGATTGCTTGACTGAACGATCAGTCGACATGACGTGCTCCCTGGTGGTCAGTGTGCTCCCACAGCCAACCTCCCAGGGCAGGCCAACCTCACACAGTCCCTCCCCCAAGCTGGCCAGTCCCTCCCGATGGCCCCAATTGGGATTGAGTGAGACGCCCAGATCCGCTTAATCGCCAGCCAGGCCGAGGGATCCCATCATGCAGGAATTCCTGCACCTGGCCTCTATTTCATGAATAATACGCACCAGGGCTTGTATATTGTTCAGCAATTACAGGCAGATAAGGCTGTTAATGTTGCAGCTACAGTTCTATAGAAGAATATTTAAATGTTTCTCACTGTTTGGAGATCACCCACTGTTTCCTTGAATATTACAGAAATCCTAATGTCATCTTTTTCATGCTCCTTCTATCATTATATCATGTTCTACCTGCAAAACAAATCCAAGTGGTAGGTTTATATCCTTACATTCAAAAATCATTTGTCTGTCTGCACAAGTTGTAGGTTTATATCTTTACATTCAAAAATCATTTGTCTGCACGTTTTCAGTGTTTCAGGACCTTAAAAATTCAGCACAGGAATAAGGATAGTAGCTCCTGTTTTTGCTATTATACTCTAATTTCCTTTTGGAGAAATGCAAAGTTTCTTGGAAAACATAATACACCCATTATAGTTATCATCATAGTTTGAGATGGTATATTTTTTAATGATGCTTTACTGAAAATCACCAATGCAAGGATGACATCCCAGTGTCTAGAACTTCTCAGAGCCACACCCTTCACTTGTGGTCTCATATACACAAACAGGGCAATTAGCTTTGGAATGAATACATGCATGTATTCGTCACTGACATTTTGAGGTACCCCAAAGCTCATATTGAAAGCTTCTGTTCATGCAGAAGAGACAGAACTTACTCGGACTGTACCTAATGTGTTCACAGAGAATCTAACAGGGCAAATCATTAAACAAAAGAGTGGTGTAGAATTCATCTTGTTTTATATTTTTCTGTTTGTTTGATGATACGTCAAGTGCATTCCGATATGAAAGTTCTTTTGGACTATTTACTTATATGTTGGGAGCAATAAGCAATAAGTGGAGTTTTTGTGCTGAAAAACAAAATAGGCCCAGCAAAAGGGTGACCGAGCATGTTAATCCAGATGAAATGGGAGACATTATGGTGGCCTGTTGCACTTAGGGAAGTTTTATGTGCTCACGGAGAATTTGCTTTCTGAAGATAAACCAGGCTCATTGAACTCTAGATGGTTATACAAACGGCCAGTCCAATGGTGACGGCCAAGTGCAGCGTTTTGCCATCATCATTTCATGCCAGTGTCCTGTTAGCACGTCCTGCGGCGCTCTGAGTGTCATCCTGCCCTTGATTACCGGGACGCTACCCACTCTTGATTTTGGTCCTACCCCTCCGCCGATCAGAGCCACCATGTCAGATAAAACTGGTGTTCCTGAGACATTAGACCACGGCTACTGAATTTGTCACCAGATTGGAGGGGTGCAGTGAAAAGTGTGCTGTACCATGCTGTGTCTCTTTGCTGTTTACCTTGTGTTGTAGTGGGTGTGACTTTATTCGTAACTGGCAAAAGATCTTCCAGCGTGTCACTCGGGACCTGGTAGCACACAGTAGGTGCACACCACAAGTAGCAGCGGAAAGGGTTTAATGAGCTGATGGACAGGGTTACAGGAAGCCAATAAGGTGTTGGTGCTGACTGCGAGGCCTCTGGACCAACAGCATCAACATCTCCTCGAACTTCTCAGAAATGCATCCATCCATCCCTACTCCAGACAGGCTGAGTCTGGAACTCTGGGCTGGAAGCAGCGGGCTGTGTATCATCAAGCTGTGCAGGTGATTCCGGTGCACGTGTCTGTCCGAGAATCTCTGCGACACAAGAGGAGTAAGCGTTCTGGGGCTAGACATCATTCCGATGTGTAACCTTAAATAAGGTGAAGGACATCCTCCAAGAAGTGGAATTGGGGCAAAGGACTGCCAAACAGAGCTATGGCTTTGGGTGGCAGTCTGCTACATCCTGGCCTGGCAGAGAGGAAGGCAGAAATGCAAGGGTCACAGAACCCGGGTGATGCAGGGGACCTCGCTCAGGGGACAAAGCCATCTCCAGGGGCCACAGAGGTCCATGAACAACTACTGTGCACCTGCTGGACCTGCTGAAATACCAGCAGCGTTACCCAGGGCGTTGCAGTGGAAGATGTATATTGTTGGGGGCATCTTCAGGGAAATGCAGAGGAGATACGAGGAAAAGGGGAGCAAGCAATAAGGGGAAGCCTGTAGAACAGCGTCAGAGCTGTCACCACAGCAGGAGGGATGGCTAGCCATTCTGAGAGTCCAAGTCAGAACAAGCTATGATGAGAACCTGTCAAAACTGCGCAGAAACTATAATCCGCAGGCCTTGTCCAGCGGCAGCCTATTTGCTTTGCACGGGTGGACGGCTGCAAAAAAGTGGGGTGAGGATGTAGACCAGCAAATGGATAAAACACAGAGGAGTATTTTCATTTCCAAGGGATTCCCTATCAAAACACTGAGGCAAGTCTTCCTTTACATTATGTGTCTCAAATACATGTAATTTACTTTTTTCATATTGAAACTTTTAAAATGTGAAGAAAAAAAAGGATTGTACTGAAAAAGAGTGTTCCATTTTTTTTTGCATGTGTGAGTGCTAGAGAAAAGATTGCTGGGAAATTCTGAGTTGTAGGAGTAAAGTCATCTCTTTTGAGAAAAAGCCATATTTGTTAGCAGAGTTTTTGTGATAATGATGACCCGTAAATGTTCTGTATCATCAACAGGGTACTGCTGTGGAAACATGCCCATCTTAAAAGATTGATGTGTATTTTCTCTCTCTCTCTTTCATCTCGCTCAGTAACCCGTTACAGTTTCCTTGTGTCCCCACCACTCTTCCATAAACCTGTTCTCAGAAAAAGCCCCATAATCCTCATGTCACCAAATCCAATGGACACTCCCAGGATGTATTTCTGTTAACATTTTAATGTCAGGAATTGGATACTGTCACTTTCTTCTTCTAGAAACATACCGTTTCTTTACTATGTTATACTACCCACTCCTGGTTCTTATTTTTTTTTCTCCTCGTTCTTTTCTGACTCCTCTCTCTTCTTCAATATCCTTATGCCTTGTTTGAAGACCTTGTTTTTGGTTTTATTTTGCTTTGCTTTAATTTTGTCATTTCACAACTTCTCCCTAAATCTTCTTATCCACACCCACAGTGTCAGTTTTTATCTAATTGTTAAATGCTCCCAAGTCTATAAACAAGCAGTCCCCTCTGGGGTAAAGACTTGGATGCCACCAACATATCAGGACGTGAGAATGGAGGAAGACACATCCACAAAGAACACAGAGTCCGAAAATTAGGAGAGGAACCAGAGAAAGACATGCCGAGGGAATGTGGGAAAGTGGCCAGTAACATCAGTCACTGTGGAAAATGTTCCATTGATTTCATCTTTAAAGGGGACAGCAGTCAGCTGTCAGAAGTGAAGTAAGTATAGGTAGCAAGGAAATATAGCTCACTCTTTTCAAGGATCAGCTCTGTAATGGGAATTCAAAGGGGTAGCGGTATATACAGAGACACGTGGACCCAGAGGATGGTATTTTAATTATGGAAGAGACTTAACCAAGTTTTTCAGCTGTGAGGGGCTGAATCAATAAACAAGGAATTATGGAAAACGTAAGATAGAGAGGAATTATCCAGCAAGTTAGATCTCAGGCCCAGCAGGAATAAGAAAGTTTTCATCAAGTTCAGGTTTACTTCCCATAGCATAGACCAAATGCCTGTTGTAATAACAATATAATTGTGGTCCCAACATGTTATCCTATTTTATTTAGTTGGTTCTCTATTAGCGAGCATTGGATTTCGTTTGATGAGCCATTATTATCAATGTTATGTCATTACTAACATCTATGGATGGCTTACTGTATGCCAGGCATCATGCTAATTGTGTAGGCATTTTTTTCTAATTTTCAAAGGAGATGTGTCATGTAGCTACTTTTATTATCATCTCATTTTGAAGGAAAAAATAATAGGGCTTAGAGAGGTTAAAAGATTTGCCCAAGTTTGCAAAGCTAAAAATGGAGGAGTAAGGATCTGAGTTCAGTTGTGTTTGACCCTTGACCCTGAGCTCTTCACCACAATGGTATACCACTTTCAATTTATGCTGTTGTGAATTATGGTGCTATAGATGTCTTTGAGAAAAATCCTGTTGCGGTGATGAACTTGGAGTATTTGAGCTCATGACTGAGTTCATCACCTTTATGACAACTGTTCTCTATTCTCAGTAATAACGTGAGATCCATTCAGGCTACCTCAGATTCCAAGTAGACACAAGGTAGAGCAAACTGCATGCAGGGCCAGGCCTGGCTGAGCCTTCTCATTTCCCACAGTTTCAAAGGGTCCAAAATGGATGGTATTTGGTGCTGGAATGGGCCTCTAAGAAAGTCTCCAGTTGGTTATGGTGGTTAATGAGTCTGGGTAGAAACACTCTAATTGGTCTAAGGACCGGGCCTCATTAAGATGGAGCAGAGTCTCATAGAGCAGATATGTACCAGGTTAGAGCCAGAGTCGATGTTAAATCACTAACGTATTATTAGGAAAAGTAGTTCACTTAGCACCTGATAACAGAGAGTACATGGAAGAAGGCTTCTTCCAGTGAGTTGAGATTTTTGTGCGTGAATTGCAGGAATGTCTAGAATTGTTCCAGACAATCCTGCAATTCACTTAGTCTACAGTGTCCATAATAGACTTAGCCATATCTCCAAGCAGCTAGCCAATACTTCTTATTTGCAAAACAGGGGAGATGATTAGTTCTAGTTTGTTTGTTTGTTTTTTAATATATTTTATTGATGTTTTACAGAAAGAAAGGGAGAGGGATAGAGAGTTAGAAATATTGATGAGAAACATCAATCAGCTGCCTCCTGTATGCCCCCCACTGGGAATGTGCCTGCAACCAAGGTACATGCCCTTGACTGGAATCGAACCTGGGGCCCCTCAGTCTGCAGGCTGATGCTCTATCCACTGAGCCAAACCGGTTTCGGCTTGTTCTAGCTTTGAACAGCATGATGAATATTCTCAAGGCATACCAGGTAATGAGGAAAGGAGAAAGGCAAGGAAATGGTGATTGTCCACAGCTCAGGGTAACAGGAAAACGTCAGGGGCCCTACCTTTCCTGATCTCTAAACAGAATTTCACTTAAACAATAGAGTCTGTTATCTAACAAAGAAGTTACAAGGGCATTTCACACTCCACTTGAATCTTATGAGAATTAAAGATAATCAAACTCATCGCTGACTCTTCCACATCCTCCTCTGTTCTCTTTTCCGCTTACGATTCCAGAGTGTATCATCCCCTCTTCCCCTACACACACACACACACACACACACACAATGTGGCTTCTCTGTCCACTCCTTCGGATCTTTATGAGTAGGCTGAGCTAGTCTTATAGCTTTTTTCCTTACCCAGATTCTCACCCACAAAGTTAAGCTCAATAACTAACTCAGCAGAAGCGACTCCCTCTAGTCCAGTCTTTCCAGGCCTGCTGTCTGAATGTACAAGCCCTCGTATATGGCTAAAAAGGAAATAGATGTCACCCCGAGGGCCACTGAGAGGAGACCTGGACAAATTAAATGTCCCTTTGTAATAACCCTGGGAGAAGAGGAGGAGGCTGGGAACACTCAGAAGTTTGAATGGGCGTTGTCCCGGGCAACATGCCTCATGGGGGTTAAAACAAAAACAAAATGGACATTCACGTTATTCATATTCTAGACGCCTCCCTCGAGAGGGACACTTCCATAGAATGGACTCCCTTCCTCGAAGTGATGGATAATAGAAAGATGACAAAGAATTGGCTCAGAGTTGAAGATTCACAGATCATCACATTTTGCGAGGGGAAAAAGTGAAATAAAAAATATTCTTGAATCAAGATGGTGCGGTGGTTAAGGACTTGGGGAGCTGTGGGAAAATCACTCTGTGGGATGATAGGCCCGTTCCTCCACCTTGACCCTCCTCTCCTCATCACCAGCTCTGAGCCTGTGCCCCGAGATTCTTGAAGCATGGCCGCTGCTGAGCGCCCTGGGACCCGTGCCTGTGGCTCAGGGAGAGGAAGCCGGGTTGGGCTGGGGGTTCTACTGGGGTTCTACTGGGGCCCTTTTCCCATCCTTCCAGTTATTGTGGGGGGCAGGGAGACGTGAGGTCCCGGGCCATCCCACCCTTTTAGGAGGAAAATAGCCCAGTTTCTCGTTCCTTCTTAACCTGATTGCCGAGCGTGGCTTACCCTCTGCTATTGTTGAAGGTGAAATGCTTAAAAACACGAGGGCGGGGGAGTGACAGAGCGGCTCAAAAAAATCGCATTGTAATAAATCATCAGCTGGATGGAAGTCGTCCAAGCCATAGGAAGGCGCGATCGAATGAAGTGGCTTTGCTACTAACAAAAATATGTAATTTATCATTGAAAGCAGCCACTGAACTCGCAGGCTGGAAGGCTGCCAAGGTGATACCCATCTTTTTAATAGGACTAAAGGTGATCTCCGCAATTATACTGCTGTGGGTTTCACGTTGGCGCTGAGAAAAATGTCTTTACGATGAAAGCGATCTCCCGTCGAGCAACGTACTTAGTTTATAAAAGTGGCCTGGGCCACAGAATCATCACAAGGCCGAGAAAAGTTGCCTGAGCGTCACCCACAATCTCTCTCCCAGCATCCACTTCCATGCACACCTCCAATAGAGGCCCGGATCCTCACGGGGTAGACACCCTAAGGCAGTGGTTCTCAACCTTCCTAAGGCCGAGACCCTGGCATACAGTCCCTCATGGGGTGGTGACCCCCAACCATGAAATGTTGCTACTGTGATGCATCGTGATGTAAATATCTGCTTTTTCCGATGGTCTTAGGCGACCCCTGTGAAAAGGTCGTTCGACACTCAAAGGGGTCGAGACGCACAGGTTGAAAACCACTGCCTTAAGGGCACACACATTTGTAAATTGCCAGTGGTCAGCAAACTGTGGCTCACAAGCCACAGTTTGCTGCTCTGTTGACTAATGAGTTTGCCAACCACTGACCTAGACTCTCCATCCCAATAATTACAGGCTGTTGTTCCTTGTGATTAAGCCCCTCCCAGTGGTCGGCAAATTCATTAGTCAACAGAGCAGCAAACTGGGGCTCGTGAACTTCATGTGGCTCTCGAGCCACAGTTTGCCGACCACTGGCATAGCCCGATACACATGAAGTCCTCAGCACAGTGTGGCACGGCCAGCCACACACATGGCATGAAAGGTGCTTGGTGTTGCCAGTGTGTTGTTCTCACTGTTGTTATGAATCCTGTACCCGAGCAGTAAAGACACCTGAGCAACTGGCAGGCCTGCCCACGGGAGCCCTCTTTTTTGCCTCTGAATCTTCTCTGAGCCGTTATTGGCACTTCCTCCCTGCATCCCGCTGGAAGACAAGGACCTTGTCTCTCAGGACAGACATCCAGTACTATTGAGCCACCTGGAGAAAAGAGAGAAATGTACCAAGACGGTGCAGGGTGGGCGATGGCCGCAGCACAGGTTTAGGGCTCGCCCTGTGCTCCCGTGTTTCCTTTGTCACTCACTCCGCAGATGTAAAGGCAGCAAGAAAACCACAACACAGAGGCCAGAGCGTGTCATGAAACTCGCAAGAGCTGTGACTGGGGGGGGGGACTCCTCCAAGAGAACAAATAAGAGCGATGATGATGGACACAGGTTTAGCAGGATGGTGGGGGGACGAGGATGGGGGAAGAGATGCTGTGGGCATTGAGGGATGGTGGATCCCCCTCTTTTCATTGCTCAGAAGCAAAGACACAAGGACAGCGCTCAGGGACAGCCAGCAGCAGCGCCTCTACAGGGAGAGAGGGACGGGGACCCTGTGCACAGCGTGGATTCCTCCCTGCACCCCTGTTCCCTCCCTCCTCCCCCCCCCCACTCCTTTGGTTTCACTGCGCTCAGACGTCTGGGCGAGGTGAGTGAAAGGCACTGCGCTTTGCAAGAACGGCACCTGCTTTCATGGTCACGGATGAAAGTCCAAGGACCCCCACTTCGCCGCCTCAGGGCGCAGGCTGCTGATCACCAGCTGAGGACACGAAGAATGGCCGCCTGGAATCCCGGGGTGCACAGTGAGGGGTACCTGGGCTTTCCCCTCTTCCAGGGGGCCCGCTGCAGGCGCCGCGGGAGAGGGCCAGGCTCCCTGCCTGGGCGGCCTGTCCGGCGGCTGGCATGTCCTGTCTGCGCTGCTCTCACAGGCTGACAAGTTCCTTATTCACAGAGGATGCTGAATGCTCCACGGGAAATGCGGCGGGGATGCCATGCCTGCTTCGAGATGCTCAGGAAGCAGCCGAGAAAAGTGGGGTTTCCTAGAAAGGGTGGCCCAGCCAGGGGTGAGGTCGGCTGCTCTGGTCACTGTGTCCCGCTAAGAGCCTGCACACCGGCTGTCCTCTGCTGGCCCAGACAGGTGACACAGAAGCAAGTGGTTGCAGGAAACACACACACACACACACACACACACATACACACACACACAGGACACTAGGACCGGCTTCTCACAACCCTCCTGGCCCCTACAATCCTCCCGGGAGCTCCTCCCGGCGAGCCGGCTCCTGGCATGGCTTGGTACATGGTGAGCTCTCTTCCCTGGTGACAAAAGCCTCTGAGTACCCCGGCCCGGCGCAAGGAAACAGGATAACGGTTTCTCAGTTCTCTTTCTGTTCCACGGGTCACCTTGGACCGGTCCAACGAATTCTGCGCTGCCCACCCACTGGCTCATTCTACCCTGGGCCTTCTAACCTGAGCAGGGGGCGGGCGGGGCTGGTTCAGAGTAACTACCGCCTGTGGCATCAGACACGTGTCTGGGCTAAGATCACCCCTCCATAGATGGCCAATCCCCGCCGCCCTGGACACCTAGGAGGGGTCTGAGCATAGACACCGGAGGGTGAGACCACAGGCAAGGAGCACACAGCGGTTCTAAACCACCGGGACACTGGACTGACGTCCTTAAACCGACACGGCATCCACTGACCTCTCTCCTCCTGCACTTGCACTTGGGATTCTGCCGAAGACCGCAGGAAGTTCAAGGCCTTTGCATGTAAGTCCCCTTTTACCCGCCTCCACCTCCATTTTTTGCAGAGAAGGAGTTTTTCTTTTTCTTTGTTTTTTTTTTTATCTCTGGCCTGAATATTTGAATAAACGGTTAGCTGCCGCATGAAACCAGTGTCCAGGGTCCCCTCTTGCCGGAGCTGCGCCTCTTTTCTGTCCATTATTGAGCCGGTGATTCCGGTGACTGATGTGCGGCCTGCAGCCATGCCCCCCACGTGTCCATCAATAGCAGCAGGAGGTGGATAAATGGAACCAGGTGGGAGCGGGCAATAAGTCATCTGGGAAGAAGGAGGTCTGTTTTTATTGTCGTTTCTCCGAGTTCTCTTCTCAGTGACTATTTCTGTGTTGGGCCGGACTGGCAGGGGAACTGAAAAATGGCCATCAGTATTCAGCATCCAGGGACCCCTGGCTAGAAGCAGGCAGACACCTCTTGGGGGAACTGCAAAGCATGAGTACAGGGGAGCAGGGTGCCACGTGGGGGTGACATGAAAGGGATGGACAGGTTTTCACTTTGGAAAGGGTGGCGGGGCAGATCAAAAGAGTAGTGATTTGTGCCCAAACCAGTTTGGCTCAGTGGATAGAGCATCAGCCTGCAGACTGAAAGGTCCCAGGTTCGATTCCGGTCGGGGGCATGTACCTTGGTGGCGGGCACATCCCCAGTAGGGGGCATACAGGAGGCAGCTGATCGATGTCTTTCTCTCATCGATGTTTCTAACTCTCTATCCTTTTCCCTTCCTCTCTGTAAAAAATCAATAGAATATATATTTTTTAAAAAGAGTAGTGATTTGTTTGTTTCTCATTAGCATATGTGTACTGGGACATGGGCAGTGTATTTCAGGAGCACCTGGTCAGTTCTTTCGTTTCTGATCACCTAGGGATCATGACCTTCTGACTGTAGAAACTGGTGACATTTCATCCGATTGTCTGCAATCCCTGTGAAACAAAGCTGTAGTGATACAGAAGTCATAAGCCATCTGCACCAGCTTGGAGCTGGTATGGGACTTGGGGGTCCTTAAAAAATGGTCCCTGGAAGAAAAGAGGAGCTGAAACCGATGGGGTGCTAGCAGGTGCGTTTCTCCTAGTCTGAGGGGTGCTGGCAGCCAGACAAACTTCATTTCAGGGAAGCCCTTCATTCCACAAGGCGGGGAGACTTTTTCGGAGCAGGCGGGCTCCTGATGATAAAAATCTGAGCAAGTCTGAGAGCAGGAAAGGAATACCTGTCACTCAAGGTGTGTGCACATCAGCCCGGAACTGGCAGATCACTCGGGCTGCTTTTACATCCCCCAGTCCTGCAGTTCCTACAACAGACTCATCACCGGAAGCTAAATCCACAGCCTGCATGAGTCAACCAAGTTTCCTGTGTAATTCCGCCCGGAGGAGTCTTTGGAATCCAGTCTCATAGGGGGGTCTGCTTCCGATGGATTGGTCAGAACTCCAGTTAAAGAAGAGGACATGAAGTCAGGACACGGTGCGCACACTCACACCCCCAGTGCGTCTCATGTGCTACCCTTGTCTGCTGCACGGACGGGAGGCAGGCCTGGTGACACCTTTCCCACTTGCCTAGAAACTTCAGCTTTGGAACCATCTTCAACCTCAGCCTCCTCGTGCAAAGACGGGGTGTTCATCATCCCTTGTCTTTCTGCCTATCTCTGTTGTCATGGTTACAGTCACTGAGTTGCCTTGTCACCTGGAACACTACAGCCTCCCATTAGTGGGAGTTGGAAGAGACCGCCCTGGCTTCACACGGACAGGGAAACACACAGCGGCTGAATAATGTGCGGAAACCCCGGAGGTTGTTTAACACTATGGACTGAATAACAGCAATCTAGAACTTTCTATGAAAAAATGCCTCCAAAGAAGAAGGAGTTAAGATGAAGTTTAGAGAGAATGTCAACACATTTGATGCTCCTCGGGGGGCAAATGTCAAATTCCTATTTTTAAGTCAAAATCGTAATTGGAGGAGCATCGATCAGACTGCCAACCCTCAGAGGGAAGGCAGGGGGGGAAGGAGGAGAGATCAACCAAAGGCCTTGTGTCTAATATGTTGTCTGGGTTCCTTCTGCAATAGCATATTCCAGAATAATGCCAATATATATTTAAAATAGCACTTCCATTCAAATTCGACTAATTTGCCTATACAGTGGTACCTTGAGATACGAGTGCCCTAACATATGAGATTTTTGAGATACGAGCCATCGAGAGAGTGATTTTTGCTTTGAAATACGGGCAACATTTGAGAAAGGAGTCATCGCAGGGATCGGCTGGCTGCACACGACCCACCAGTTTACTGCGACTTGAGCGTCTCATAGTTTCCCACGCCTCAAGGTTATGGAACGAATTAAACTCGTATCTCGAGGTACCACTGTAATACACTCTCACTGACAAAATAAATGACCTCTATACAAATGAACCCAGCTTATTTTGATTAAGGTTTTTTGACTTCAAGTATTTTTATAATTATTTCATAGACATTAGCATGATATGTGCCCTTTTACAATGAGCCTAGTATTTGTCACAAAAGTTTATATCCTGCTAGAGGCCTGGTGCACGAGATTCATGCACACAGGGGTCCATCAGCTGGCCTGCACCCTTCACCATCTGGGAATGTCCAACTGCTGGCTTAGGCCCTCTCTCTACCACAGTCGGGTATCCTTAGCTCTGCCTCGGAGGAAGAGGCTTCCATCACCACCGCTGTATGTGCCAGCGGTGAGCGGCTTCTGGGCTTCTGGGCTGAGCAGCGGTCCCCTGTGTGAACACACTGACCACCAGGGGGCATCTCCTGCATTGAGCACCTGCCCCCTGGTGGTCAGTGTGTGTCAGAGAGACTGGTTGTTCAGCTGTTGGCTCAATTTGCATAATAGCCTTTTATCCTATAGGATAATATAAAATCATCATTTAGTTAACCTGTGGCATAGCATCAATTTGTTTTCCTTCTTTCAAATCCATTTCTCTCTCTCTCTCTCTTTTGGCAAACTACAGTAACGTAGGGGAGGGAAAGAACACAAAAATCTCTGGTTGTTTCTTTCTTCTGTGAGCCATGGCTGAAGGGAGCCCATAATTCATTCTGACATTTCTTCCAAGAGGAAGGTTTCCAAAGTGATCATTACTGGGCCAATAACAGAGATGCCATCTGCAGACAGCAGTGGGGCCACCGGAAGATATACATGCTGCTCTTCACATTTTGTCTCCTTTCATTCTCTTCCTGCCTCCACACTACAGAGACCCTGTCTCCTGCTTTACGTAGACAAACGCCAAATGACAGGATGGATGCCATCTCTCAAAATTCCTCCGCATCTTATGTCTGCTTGTATTCCCATTGCAGCAGTGATTCAACCTTTCTCATCTCCTGGCACTTGTAAACTCATTGCTAAAATTATGTGTCAGACAAAAACATGTTATATAGTTTGCCAATCTGACAAAAAACAAAACAAAACAACTAAGTATAATTTGACTCATTCATACCGAAGGCTACTGTTGTGTTGGCTGGTGACATTTATTTATTAGACAATCGAAGGAAAAAGAAGTTTGTGCCTCCGACTAAATAGATGTTGCATGTGTTGAAAATGATTGCAGGCCCTAACCGGTTTGGCTCAGTGGATAGAGCGTAGGTCTGCAGACTGAAGAGTCCCAGGTTTGATTCCGGTCAAGGGCATGTGCCTTGGTTGCAGGCACATCCCCAATGATAGGTGTGCAAAAGGCAGCTGACCAATGTTTCTCTCCCATCGATGTTTTTAACTCTCTATCCCTCTTCCTTCCTCTCAGTAACAAAACAATAAAATATATTTTTTTAAAAATGATTGCAGCACAACAACGTACTGTGGCACACCATTTGAAAATCTTTGATGTATTTAGGCTTCTGGTGATTCAGGTCCCTCAACTATAGGTGTTTTTTTTTTATATTCAGTGATATAAATAATGTAATTATTTATATTCAGTGTTATAAATAATGAATATTTGCCCAGGTTCTAACAACATGAGTTATGACTGACTCTTCACCTGTCCACCAGCTGTGGGATCTTCATCAAGATTTACCCTCTCTAAAAGTTTCCTCTTTTGTGAAAATGAGAAAAATAACTTTACCACATTGGATTGTAAAGCTTAATTCTTCATATACATGCAGTGACTTAACATATAGCCTAACATACAATAATGTATCAGAATTCGGTAGCTAATGTTATTCATTCACTGCAGTTATTTATGTAACCATGCCAGGGACTGTGACAGTTATTGGGGGTGCAGGAATAGGGAAGGCCACTGGGGAACCTGCTTGCACGGAGCATTTAGTGTTGGCCAATGGCTTTTAGAGATTGGCATGCTTCAGAATCAGCTGGAGGTCTTGTTAAAACAAAGATCACTGGGTCGCTGAGACCGGTTTGGCTCAGTGGATAGAGCATCGGCCTGCAGACTGAAAGGTCCCGGGTTCGATTCCGGTAGGGGGCATGTACCTTGCTTGCAGGCACATCCCCAATGTGGGGCGTGCAGGAGGCGGCTGATCGGTGTCTCTCTCATTGATGTTTCTGACTTTCTATCCCTCTCCCTTCTTCTCTGTAAAAAATCAATAAAATATATTTTAAAAAAAAGATTACTTGGTCCCATCCCCAGAGTTTCTGAGTCACCATGTCTGGAATAGGACCCGAGATTCTGCATTTCTTTCTTTCTTTCATTTCTTTCTTTTTTTTTTTTTAATTCAATGATGGTGACATGACTGGGATTCAATTGGTTAAAGGAGGTCTCTTGGAAGAAAGGCTATTTGAAATAGGCTCTGAACAAGAATGTTTATCCCACAGTGTTTTGAGGTTAATGAATCTGAGGATTTAACAGTGTCACAATAAACAGTCAATAAATAATATCTCTGATGACAATGATGATGATGACAAAAAGATGAGGAGAAGGAGCACTGGATAGATGGAGAAGCTGGAATGTTCAAGTAGTAGAAAGCTTCTGACCAAGCAGCAGATTTTAGGATAAGCGTGGCATGATGGGAAATGTTAAGTTACATCAAAGAGGAAGATCCAGGTCGAGATTGAGGAGGACTTTGAGTATCAGCCTGGTGCACTAGCATTTGCTTAATTGTAGGCAGTGAAGTGCCACTGTATTTGGTGAATTCTGGTTGCAGCCTAATGGTCTTTAGAGCCTCTCTCTAAGGTAGGCATACTATGTACCTGCATTTTTCCAACAAGACACAGTGCAGAGGAAGATTCAGGCAATGGAATGATACTTTATCTAAAGCTGTGTATGAAATGGACTGACAGTTTCTTATTCTAATTAGCAGTTATTCTTTTCTAACAAGTTAAAATGAGCCGCTGATGGTATTGATCCAGGAATCACTCTTTGAGAAACCCTGGTGTAGTCTATTATTTCCCTTGCTGTTATTGTGACCTGAACATCTGCCTCTCTTTTGTTGGTGCCACTAGATTCTCAATCAGGCTGGAAAACTTGGAGGGTCCTTTACTCTTCTTCATACCTCTTTGCCACTGCCACCTTTTCAGAAAAAAATATTTTCAGGAAAAATATAAAATTTTCCTAGCTAGTCTCTTTTTAATACAATTCTGCCTATGTGCTACTTCCAGATTAATGTTCTTAAAATAAGCTCAAAATATGTTAACTCTATGCTCCAAATCCTCTTTTGATTTTCTCCCTTCAGAAAAAAAAATCATCCAAATTTATGGCCTCAGACATTTCAGTCTTTAGAGTCTTGAGACATTTGATCTCCATTGGAGGAAAAAAATACTTTCAGGAAATGAAAATGATATGTGTTCACCAGTGTAAAATAGCATATTGTATTTATTGGGAGCTCAACCCAGAATTTCATTTGGGTTAAACCAATGTTTTCAAATAGTGGTCCTCCGATCACCCGCCATGTTGGTCACAAATGCAGATTTGCTGGTTGACTCTGATTCCCCCAACTCTGAGTGGTGGGAACTTAACAATCTTCAACTAGAACAAACTACTGCAGGTCAAAGTGAGAGAATCACTGTCCTAGATTAAGATCAGAAAGAAAGAAATGTAAAAAGATAAGGTGAGACTGGGTTTACAAATGAATACATAGCCAGCCATTTTCTGATATTTGCAATGGAGAGTAGTTAACATTTTTAAGGATGCCGGTGTAATCAGCTATGAATGATGTGGGAGAAAGTGCTAGACAGAGGAGGAACGGTGTTGGAGAGAGCCAGTGGGAAATGCACTTAGAGTAGTCCAGGTCATAGAAGAAAGATGACATTAGGACTCAAGAGCCAAGATTATTTAGGAGGCATGTCGGAGGTATTTTAAAAATAACTTGCTGTCCAATTAGAGTAAGAAGTGAGGAAATGGAAGGAATAAGAAGCAAGCCACTGAATTTTCTATTTGAGGTATCTAGAGAGTGGGAATTGCCATTAACTAAGACATGAATCCCAGACAAGAAAACAGAGGCTAGGGAGAGATGATAATTAAGTTGGTTTTGGTCCTGCTGAGTTTCAATTGTTGATACAGCAAAGATGGCTGGATTGTCTGTTATGTATCAGACATCTTGCAAAGCAGCGGGGGAAATCAGTGAGGAAGATAGAAAGTCCCTACCACTCGACATTGGAGAGAACTGAACTAATCATGGAAAGAATGTTGGACCTGTGTCATGGCTGGTGAAGCACCAGGTGTCTTGGGAGTGCAGGACAGGTGTCTTGTCAGAGGCAGTGCTTGAGAACTTTCCAGAAGAAGTGTCATTCCATATTGGAGTTTTGAGTCAAAGGGAGGACAGGATAGGAGAGGAAATATATACCAATAACCCCCCAAAAAAATAAAATAAAAAAACTGTGCAAAGTCCAAATATAACAAAGTGAGGGATATCTTTGAAGAACTGAGTGGAGTTGTTGGAACTGGAGTGAAAGAGTGAAGTAGCAACCCTTAAGGGGCAGAATAATCAGGGCAGTGTCCACTCTTCAATAATAAAAAGATGGCAAAAAACATGTTTAAAAATTTATGAGGAGCTTGTTTCTCCCTAGTATAACAGTCCAGGATGAACAAACTGAGGATGGTGATACCTACGAGGGTCCTCCGCTCCCCTTGACATGTGATTTTCAATCTCTGGTCCAAGAGAGCGAATCCAGTTCTTGTCATCTCCTGCCAGAAAGATGCAGGAGAGGATCAGTGAGCCCATGCCCAGTCAGTTTAATGAGAAGAATCTATCACTTCTCCTGTCATTCCATTGACCAGAACATAGGCATACTCCACAGCCAGCTGCAGGGGGAGATGGGTAATATAGCTCTGCTAATAACCTCCCGTATGAAAGAGGAAGGAGATATTGTATAACACAGCAGCCTACAACAGATGTCAGCCAACAAAGGGGCTTGGAAGTTATGGTAAGGAGTTCAAACCCCATCATCCTAAAGGAATTGGATAGATGTGGGTTACAGTGCAGCATGGAGAGATTTCTGGAGAGTTCTATAAATAAAAGGTTCAGTGATACCAAAACTTGAGCAAGGAGACGAGTTAGGATGAAGAAAATGCAGGATGATTGGAGAACAGTGACCATTGGTCAGGTATGAGGGGCAGTTGGAGAAAAGAAGGAGTCAGAGGAAGACATCTATGTAGATACACCCAGCAGAGGAGTGGGAAGGATCTGAGTTCAGTTTTAAAAAATCCATCAGATAGTTTTAAGGGTGGGTCAAAAGTAGGTTTGCAGTTACACCATTGTTTGTGTGGAAAATAAACCCCTTATAATTAAAGGGTAATATGCAAATTGACCGAATGGCAGAATGACCAGTCACTATGATGCCCACTGACCAGCAGGGAGCAGATGCTCAATGCAGGAGCTACCCCCTTGTGGTCAGTGCGCTCCCACTGGGGGACCACTGTTCAGCCACAAGCCGGCCTGATGGCTGACAAGTGCAGTGGATATGGCGGGACCCTCTCCTGCCTCCACAGCAGCACTAAGGATGTCTGAGCTGTCAGTCGGACATCCCCAAGGGCTCCAGGACTGTGAAAGGGTGCAGGCCAGGCTGAGGGACCCTCATCCCCCCACCCTTGTGTGCACGAATGTCATGCACTGGGCCTCTAGTACTTAATGAATGATAACACAAGTATGTTTCCCATACTCACGCTGTAAACCTACTTTGTAGACCTAAAGATAAGGGTATATATTTAGGAGACAACAAGAAATAACAAGAATAAGTAATGTTTTTGGTGTTGTTCCTTCACGGAAATGTGACAAGGGAGTGGATAGAACTCTGAGCACTGAAGGGATGGAAGAGCGTGTGATGGAAAATGGATGACAATGTGATGCCAGGAGAACCATCTCCAGGGAAGAAGGAAGCATGAGGTCAAACTGCAATAGCCAAACCACCACAGAGTGTTTAGCAGCTGCCAAACTAAGCACTTTACCAGCTTTACCTTATCACGACACAATGATGTAAATTCTAGCTTTTATAGCTGACGGACCTGAATTGTCAGAAGATGAAGTCAGTTGTCCCAGCTCAGGCAGTGCAGTGGGATTCAGCAGGGAGCCCAGCTTGATGGCCTGTGCTCTTCATAAAAGTAACAAAGAGGGAGAAGAAGTTGTTGAACTTGGCTGTTAAAGGTGCATGTGTGGCCAACAGGAGAACAGTTGGGAGGACTGATGTTGCCTTTGGTGTGCTCCACGCAGCGTTAGACCCCTGAGGTTCTCCAGGAAACAATCAGCAGTCACACAAATCTGTGGAGCCTCACAAACCAGCATCTTCCTTTCCCCGGAACTTATTATGGTCACTAATTTAAGAAATACAGTGGTACCTCGAGATACAAGTGCCCTAACATATGAGATTTTTGAGATACGAGCTATTGAGCGAGCGATTTTTGCTTTGAAATACGAGCAACAGTTGAGATAGGAGTAATCTCGCGGATCGGCTGGCTGCACATGACCCATCAGTTTACAGAGACTCGAGCGTCTCATAGTTTCCCACGCCTCAAGGTTACAGAACAAATTAAACTCGTATCTCGAGGTACCACTGTACATGAGAACTTCAGTAGGGAAAAAAAATAACTTGGTTAAACACGGTGTTCCCCTTAAGTGTTCGATCATGGAGCTGCATGCTTTCATACTACCTACCACAGGAAGAAATCACATGTTGAGTATGTTTCAGGAGTAGGTGGAGCCGGATGGGTGAGTGGTCCAGTGGTGAATTCTGGAGAATAAACCTTAATACCTCTGGAGGGTTAGAGGTTCACAGAGGAAAGGGCAGCAGCTTCGTATCCTCAATCTCTTCCCCTTCTCATCCCGGAGAGAAAGCCCTGCAGACTCTTCTCAAACATTCCTGCCTCCCATGCCCACCCCACCCCACTACCACTGTGGGCACTCATCCTACACAGGATACTGGTATTTGCCGGGTACAAATCCAATGTGAAGCTCTCTGAATTCAGGGTTTTCTAATATGGACTCTCTAGCTTCCAGAGCACAATGAACAAGAACACTGAAGAAACATCACCACGTGACCGACACTCTACTGACACGCCATGTTCTTTATCTCATGGTGTGTGCATGGCAGACAGTTGGCTACATACAGGTGAGGCAAACATAGGCTCATAGTCATGAGTACATGAAACACAGTGTATTCTTGTGTTATTATTTATTAACGAGAGGCCCAGTGCATGAAATTTGTGCACAGGGCTCGGTCCTCACAGCCCCCCTGCCGCCCCAAGACCCCGCCTACTGGTCTTTCCCAAAGGTCCTTCTGCCATCAGTCTAATTAGCATATTAGCTCTTTATTATATAGGATCATTGCATTATTTTCTGTAGGAACAACTGTAAACCTACTTTTGCCACACCTTGTGAATAATGATCCCTGCTCACAGAGAGAACACCTAGACCTAGGAGCCACAGCTGGCGACAGATGGCGCCATGAGAGTCAATGCCAGATCCCTGTGCCTGCCAGTTTTGCGGCCATGACCATCTGATTATCAGCATCTTTTCATACGTCTGACTCTACACAGAGAAGGATCCCAGGCCCCTTGACTGAGTTAAGTAAACATAAATAGTCCTTGGTGACCTGTGGCCGCTTGTATGAGTGGGTTTCCCTTAAAATGAACATCCGAGCATCTCTCTCTTCACTAGACATTCGGTGCGAGCAGAAGGGAAATATGCGAGCTTCTGCTCCTGACCTTGTGGAAGTGACCTAGGAGGTGACTGAAAGGTGGACGGGCCACAGAGTCACCAGCCACAGAATTCCCTCCCAGCAGCACGCTGTTTTTCATCCGCTCTGGAACACTCCTTTCAAGGTTTTCCCTTCGCCCTTGATATTAAGGGAGTAAAAACTCAACAAGGCGGTGTTGACTGGGTAAACACCATCTTTCCTCTTTATTACCTTTTGCCCCCAAGTAGCACTGTATTGAGTTACAGCCTTATTCATTGCTGCTTCTACCCAAAGACACTTTGAAAAATCGGGCCTTTGTAGTCCTATTGACAACAAAAGCAGGTGGTGTCACCTTCCATTAGCATTAATTTAATCTGCGATGCGCTACAGTAGACAACTCATACCGCCCCATTGTGGGCCTTCCTGGGAGAAATGAAGATCCGCGAAAATAACACAGCATTGCAGGATATAGAGCAAGACAACCTTTTGGGGAATGTTCAGTGTGAGCTGTATAAACATTTTCTCTCCTTTCCTCGGTAATGAAAAGTTCCCAATTTGTTGTGTACGGAGAAGACCATTGTGGGGTCTGGTTAATTGGTCTTGAAAGATAATTAATATCTGTCAGGCACCCAGACAACAGGCCCGGGGTTCGCAAACAGCCCGTACCTTTGCCCCCTTTCTCTCTGTTGTTCTGTTTATTGTGCCCAGTTAATGTGCTCTTTGGCCATCATAATCTCCAGCTACATGGTAATTGCTCCACCGACGGCACTACTGTACATTTCTGACAGATCATTATTCATACTTAACCACTTGACCTGGAATAAATGTTAAAGCAATTACCACTGAGAGCTTTTCTCTGAGAAAATTGAGGCAAAGTTGAGAGAGAATCAAAATGCAAAGCTGATCAGGATGGCAATTGGAAAAATGGCAAATCCTATTAAACCGATTTTTATTAGCCAAGTTGATGCTCGTAGATATTATCTGGTAATTTAGTCTTATTAAAAAGAAAATAAAGCAGCTAATTGTTTACTATCCTGGAACTTATTCCAGCTTGCAATTTGCAACTGAAATTAGGCTTTATGGGGCTCATCTATTTTGTCACATTGAAATATGAAATCGTTCGGTTCCAAGCACATCTGCTCAGCGCCTCTTACATTCCAGGAGAAATCCCTCTTTCAATATCATGTGTACCTGTTGAGGCATTATGGATGGATTAATTTACAGCAACTAATACACAAGCTAATATTTAGAATATTTTTACCAGCTCAAATATCTTAAAAGTCTGTATTTCTAAGGATTAAATGTCATCCCTGCTTTATCTTTCTTTGTATTCACACATTGACAGAAATGTTCCTTTTTCCCCCTTACATCAGAAGTGCCGTGGATCTGTTCTGGTCATAAGAAAAAACATAAATTAAGGGTGGACCCCAACCTAACTATATAAATGGAAGGAACGATAATAGGTTTTTCACCATATTTAAAGAAATAACTTTAAAATTTTGCAAGCAAAATATGTCAAACTGTGTAGTGATGACAATATTGAATGCCCCAAGTTTGATTTTAAAACTCACAGTGAACATTTACTTCCTTGGTCTTTTATACTTTAAAACCAGCACCTCCTCCTAGGAGCTGACCATTTAGAATGGGTACCTGTAAATTCCACCATCTACTCTCCTTATTTCATGAGCCCGGTGGCTCATGGGAAAGCATGTTTCAGGATGACGATATTTGGAAATTTGTCATTCTACACTACCTTTCTGCACTAAGTTGAGGAATTATTTAAGACAACAGCACTTGGCAAAACCTATTTTACTTTCTTGCTGGAACTCCCTTCCCCCTGCTTTTTTAAAAAATATATTTTTACTGCTTCCAGAGAGGAAGAAAGAGAGATAGAAACATCAACAATGAGAGAGAATCAATCATCAGCTGCCTCCTGCACGCCCAACACTGTGGATCCAGCCCTCAACCTGGGCATGTGCCCTGATTGGAATTGAACCGGGACCTCCTGGTTCATAGGTTGATGCTCAGCCACACCAGCCTGGCCTTCCCCCTGCTCTTTAAAGGCTGCTTAGCTAAGAGTCTGGGGTAATTCAGCCTATGGACTAATGTAGAGCGAAGCTCTAATTAAAAACATGTACCAATAGAGACAGCAATCCTTAAGCAGATAGCGGAAAGTTTTACTGGCCCCTCCTGAATCGTGAGCCGGGTTTGAAAACCATCATTAAAATTGGGAAAACCGATCGCTGAGATGCTGATATTGTTATCTTGGGAGGTGCCGTGATGGGGTCCCCTCCAGTGGGTTGCTGCCATGTCTGTATTAATGGAGGTTTTTCTCTCCAGTTAATGAAAGGAGAGACTTTTTTTTAATAAGGCCATAAAATAATAAGTAGGTTTCCCCCCCCCCTCTTTTCTACCATTTTCTTCTCCCCAAAGGGGTCTTCCAAGGTCCAGGAGTGTACATTTGGCAGTCAGCTAAGGAGCGGCAGTTTGTAAAACCTCGCGTTGCTTTTCAGTCCTTGGGTTTGGCTTTATCCAATGGATAGCATTGGAGATAACGGACTCTAATTGTTTCAGAAATGCTCATGTCTTAATACCCCTTCCTTTTAAAGAGGCATACCCCAGGTTTCCTAGATGTTCTAAAAGTGGAAGCCAAGAATATCACAGGATTAAAACTCATTAATGGCGTTTGTGAGCAGGAATTGATTTTTTTTAATATATTTTATTGATTTTTTTTTACAGAGAGGAAGGAAGAGAGAAAGAGAGTTAGAAACATTGATGAGAGAGAGACATCGATCAGCTGCCTCCTGCACACCCCCTACTGGGGATGTGCCCACAACCAAGGTACGTGCCCTTGACCGGAATCAAACCCAGGACCTTCCAGTCCGCAGGCCGACGCTCTATCCACTGAGCCAAACCGGTTTTGGCAGGAATTGATTTTTGATAGAGCATCTTTATTGCCAAATTCAAACAGAATCTTTATCCACTCTGGCTTATAGGTGCTGAATTATTTTACTTCTGATAGAGACGTGAAACCAAGTTGTGACTTGGCCAATATTTTATTCAAGGCTAGACTTGCAGGATACACAGTAAAATGACAGAGCTCTTTTCATTTGTTTCTGAAACCTGCAAAAATCCATGGGCTCTCATGGTTTAATGTATGTAGATTATTTCTACTGACTGCATTTATTATTTTATTTAAGGTATGTGTTCTGCAAACATTGTCTTATTTTTGTTTTGCTTTTTAGTTTAATATTTATTGGGGCAACATTGGTTAATAAAGCATACAGGTTTCAGGTGTATAATTCTATAATATATCATATGTGTGTGGGACTGCTGTGTTTACTACCCTAGACAAATCTCCTCCCATCACCATTTATCTCGCCTTTACTGTATTTTACCTCACCTACCCTCCTTTCTCTCTGGTAATCACCACACTGTGTGTGTCTATGATTTTTGAAAATTAGTCCCTTCACTGAAACCGGTTTGGCTCAATGGATAGAGCGTCGGCCTGTGGACTGAAAGGTCCCAGGTTCTATTCTGGTCAAGGGCATGTACCTTGGTTGTGGGCACATCCTCAGTGTGGGGCATGCAGGGGGCAGCTGATCGATGTTTCTCTCTCTCATCGATGTTTCTAACTCTATCCTCCCTTTCTCTCTGTGAAAAATCAGTTAAATATACTTTTTAAAAAAATTAGTCCCTGCATATTTTTCAACCAATTCTCCAACCCTCCTTTTTTTTCTGACAGTTGGCAGTTCTCTATCTCTGAGTCTGTTTCTATTTTGTTTGCTTAGTTTATTTACTTGTTTGTTTGTTTAATTTATTTTGTCCATTAGATTCCGCCTGCCAGTGCAATTATGTGGTACTCGCCTTTTTCTTACTGGCTTATTTCCCTAAGCACCATAGTCCCCAGGCCCAACCATGCTGTCTCAAAGGTGTAAGATTTACTTCTTTTTAAAGGCAAAATATCATTCCATTGTGTAAATGTGCCGCCGCATTTTTATCCTCTCTTATACTGGTGGGTAGGTACTTGGGCTGCTTCCAGATGTTGGCTATTAAAAATGATGCTGCTCTGGACATCAGGGTGCGCATATTCTTTCTGATTGGTGTTTTGGACTTCATCAGATATCTTTCCAGAAGTGGAATTGCTGGGTTAAAAGGCAGATCCATTTTTTTACTTGTTGAAGAAACTCCATACTGGTCTCTACAGTAGCAGCACCAGTCTGCATTCCCACCAGCAGGGCACGAGGGTTCCCTTTTCTTTGCATCCTCTCCAGCACTTGTTTTGCGTTGTTTCAATTTACTGGTCATAGTCATCCTGACGGGTCTGAGGTGACAGCTCATTGTGGTTTTATTTTTGTAGTTCTCTGATTATTGGCATATTCCCATATGCCCGTTGGCCTTTTGTATATTCTTTTGGAGAAGTGTCTATGCAGGTCCTTTGCCCACTTTAGTATAGAGCTGTTTGTTATTTTGGTCCTGAGTTGTATAAGTTCTTCATAAATTTTGGATATTTACCCTTATCAAATGTATCATTGGCGAAAATGTCCTCCCATCCAGTGTGCTTTCTTTTCACTTTGTTGATGGTTTCATTTGCTGTGAAAATAGCTCTTTTGTTTGATGTGGTCACATTGGTTTATTTTTTCTTTTGTTTTCACTCCCCAAGAAGATGCACCTGAATCTCCTTCGCTCTGGCTCAGGCAGCCGACCCCTATGGATGGCTTTGGAACTAACATCCCTTGCCCCTTTTATTTTGGATATTGGCATCCCAGGAATCTGAGTGTGGGACCTTCTTCCTGACCTTGGCCTGGGCATAGGCCCAAGATTATTCTCCCATTAGGGCACCGAGTCATAATGTTAATGTATGCCTTCAACCAAATAATTTTAGTATGATGAAGACAAAATAATTGAACCGTATATGTCGCATGTCAGCTGCTTAATGAAAGGGTGGAAGTGAGTCACAGAACAATAAACAACCAAGTGCTTTGTATTCTTTTTGTTGAAGGGTTTTACACATTGAGTCAGCCCAATGTATTCTAAGATGTCCTTTAACTTCCTTAGAATTACTCTTTTATCCTCTCCTATTTCTATAACACAGATAGGGTAGAAAAGATGATAAAATGCTCCAGTGGCTGCCAAACCATATTGATAGTAAATGCTCATAGACCGATTAAAGATAAAGATGAAAAACTATAACCAAGCCTGGCCTGTATGGCTCTGTGGTTGAGCTTTGACCTATGAATGAGGAGGTCATGGTTCCATTCCCAGTCAGGGCACATTCCCAGGCTGTGGGCTCAATCTCCAGTAGGGTTGTACAAGAGGCAGCCAATGAATGATTCTCACATCATTGATGTTTCTCTCTCTCTCTCTCCCTCCCTTCTTCTTTGAAATCAATAAAAAATGACTAAAATATATAGTCAAATTCTAGATGAACTCTATCTGAGCCTAGAACCACACACTGCTCATAAATTGGCTAGCAGGGACAATTTGTTTCCTGCTTTCCACTTTCACGTTAAACTTGACCAATTTCTAACAAGTACAATTATTGAAATTTTGTTTTCAATTAGATTGGAAAAATTATTACTGGTTTCTCATGACCCAGCCAAACAAATGCGCTCTGCTTTATGGAAAATTTCCAGGGCACAAGACAGCATTTCGTATGGAAGCTTTTATGTCCCTGTCCCTGAAGTGACTTCCAGTCCTTGCACTGTCTCCCGAGCGATCAGTTGGTAGAAATGGAGTTTGGCTCTCTTCGGGGTTCTCCCTGTTCCCTCACCTCAAACA
Source organism: Lasiurus cinereus (assembly GCA_011751065.1). Taxonomy (NCBI): domain Eukaryota; kingdom Metazoa; phylum Chordata; class Mammalia; order Chiroptera; family Vespertilionidae; genus Lasiurus; species Lasiurus cinereus. The sequence goes on from JAAGEH010000026.1 coordinate 3,473,650, forward strand.
GCAGCGACTGCTTGAACTCCCCCAAATGCACATGGTCTTGGAGTTAATCATTCTAATGTGACAGTTTGAAAAATTTATCGAAAATATATCATAAATGAATGAAGACTATCTTCTTATCCTCCAAATCAGTTGCTCCTCCCTTCTCTTCTTCTCCGTCCTTCATCTTTCCTGGACACCCCAGGTGCCTTATGTCCATTTTCATTAATGAGCTTATCATTTGAGGAGGAAAATACTATATAATGGATTTTAGGGAACACAAAGTTAGACAAAACGATTTCTGGTACCAAATGGGAGTAGGGGAGACCATTTTATGAAACATAACTTTTTATCTTAGCCTTACATGTGCTGTACAATTTCAGCAGGCAAATATGGGGAGACTATCTTTGAAAATGAAGGGAACACATTTTCAGATGAAATTGAACTCCCACGGCTCCCACGGGGGTGGGGGGTTGGGATGGAAAGTAACATGCAAGGGAAGTCCACTCCTCCCTGGAAAAATATTGCTTACTACTCCCTAGACGTGACTGATCGGCCTTCCTCAGATCTTAGTACCCGATTTCCAGTACATTCTTCCCTGTTATCAGTGCTGCCATCTTCTGCCTCCCTGAGCAGCTATTTTTATATTTCTGGGTGATTTCATATTTTTACTTTATTTTCTCCTACCTTTATCCTTGATGACTTTAATAATCAGGAATGGCACTTAGGATTTTTAAAAAAATATATAGTGGTACCTCGAGATACGAGTGCTCTAACATACGAGATTTTTAAGATACGAGCCATCCAGCGAGCAATTTTTGCTTTGAAATATGAGCAACATTTGAGATAGGAGTAATCGCGTGATCGGCCGGCTGCACACGACCCACCATTTTACCAGGACTGGAGCGTCTCATAGTTTCCCACGCCTCAAGGTTATGGAGCGAATTAAACTCGTATCTCAAGGTACCACCGTATATGTTTTGTTGATTTCAAAGAGAGAAAGGGAGAGGGAGAGAGGGAGAGAAACATCAATGATGAATGAGAATCATTGATCAGCTGCCTCCTGCACAACCCCTCCTGGGGATGAACCCGGAAACCTGGGAATTGAACCATGACCTCCTGGTTCCATGGAGGACTCTCAACCACTGAGCAACACCAGCAGGGCCAGGATGTTTTTGAACACACAGTTCTCCATTATCACTCAGAAACAATATAATGTCAGTGGTTAAGAGGCTGTAGTGTTGAACCATCTGGGCAAATTCCTTGCCTTTTTCATACCTCAGTTTCCTCATCATTTAATAGAAATAATAATAGTAACTGTCATGCAAGACTGTGGTGAAGCTTAAATTTCACGTATTTTATTTTGAACAATAAGCTACATGTATTATTAGAGATCCACAGTCAGCACGATAGATGTCTCTAGGGGCTTCCAAGTTCACCACTCAAGTGCTCTCTGAGCCACACCTTGTCAGCCCAGGGTTTCAGCAGCCACAGAGCGAAGTCTCAGTGTGAGTCCCCATCCCCAGCCTTGTCCAAGACACAGCTACATGCCCCTATCAGGAGCTCTTCCTTTCACCATGCTGCCTGCGCACTTTACATCTGCTTCGCTCACCGTGGCTCTCAGCTCCCCAGCTTCTGCTAGAGAAACAGGAAGAACCCTGTAGGTGAGGAACGCTGCTTGGTCTCTAGGTGTCGGCTCCTTTAATGCTTCTGTTCTCCCCAGAAACTTAGTGATGATATTCGCTAAAGTGAGATAACAATCAAGAGGACCAAGACTGTTCCAAGCATTTGATGGAGATGAACGCATTTCATACTTTTGTCTGTTCGTAGGCAGGTGCTCCTCTCATTCCTATTCCACCGAATCAGAAAATGAGCTCAGGCCGAGACCGGTTTGGCTCAGTGGATAGAGCGTCAGCTTGTGGACTGAAAGGTCCCAGGTTCGATTCCGGTCGGGGGCATGTACCTTGCTTGCGGGCACATCTCCACTTGTGGGGCGTGCAGGAGGCGGCTGATCGATGTCTCTCTCTCATCAATGTTTCTGACTTTCTATCTCTCTCCCTTCCTCTCTGTAAAAAATCAATAAAATATATTAAAAAAAGAAAAGAAAATGAGCTCAGATAGGAGGATAGGTGAGGGAGCATCCCTAGTCCCTGGCTCTCATTCCAGAGGTTGGCCACGTCAGGGTCCAGGTTCAGCTGGAGAGCATCTAGGACCGAACCTCTTGGGCACCACAACATGGTCTCTTGTAACCTTCTGAGCAAGCCCCGGAACATTATGGGTATTAAATGTTAGGTCATTTTATCTAAAACTTTAAACAGGTCTTCAAAATGTTCCCAATGACAATATATCAACATAGTTTAAAATGCAAAATAAATGGGAATTGAACAGAAGATAAACACAGAAGACTGAATATCTCCTTCTCTTTCACTCCTCATCTCATTCCCTAAGAGAAACATATTCTGGTGCATCCTTCCAGAATGTTCTATACATATTCTAGGATCAAGGCAAAAATTGTGTGCATTTATACATATAATATGAATTAATATATTACAGGTTTATATTTGTTAATGGATGGACTCATCCTATACACATACACATACACATACTTTTTTCTATTCAGAGACATGGAAACCTAGCAAGTTTGACACATGGAGATAACTTTTAAAAATCCTCTTTAATTTTGATAATGAAAACAGAAGTAATAATTTTCAAGGAATACAAGATGAGAAAATGTTTATATAAAGGAATATTTCATATATGCATATTTCAGTACAACAATATAAAATAAGTAAAATTAATATCATAGTACATAGATATAAAAATAATGAATTAACACTCTTTAATGGCATAATGTTCATTGAAAAAAGCTTCTACTTACATATTGGACTGACACAGGACCGAATACTTCCCCTTTAAGCAGTAACTTTTGCACACTCATCAATTATTTCGCATCATCAGATTTAATTGACATTGTAGCCAGACTTGTCAAAATATCTACCTACATGTACTCACTTGCTTGTTGTTGACTGAAGGGTGATTTTTATTCATTTTGATCTGGGAAGCTTCCTTCACATAAGACAATATATACAAATTAGGCAAAGTCTTAAACATAAGGAAAAGTGGGACAGAGATTCCTTTAAACCCATTTCACCAAAAACAGACACAGAAATTGCATTATTTTCTGTCTTTTTGTCGGGGGTGGAAGGGTAGATTTTAGGAACTTGGGCATGTTCCCTGACTTGGAATTGAACTCTGACCTCCTGGTTCATGGGTTGACGCTCAACCACTAAGCGACACAGACGGGGCTGCAAACTCTGTTTTTATTCCTTGTGTTAGTTTGCTGGAGCAGTCATAGCAAAGTGTCACCGTGAGCAACTTAGACCACAGGAATGGATCATTTCACAGCCTGGAGGTCAAGATTAACGTATGGGCAGGGTAATATCTCCTTTAAAAGTACAGGGGAAGGCACTGTTCCAGGCCTCTCTCCTATCTTTGGTAATGACCTTCTTAGCGCGTGCCAGCATCACCCCACAATCTTCACATGGTAGTGCACCTACATTCAAACCCCCGCTTTTTACAAGAACACAAGCCATTGGATTAGGGGCCCAGCCTACACCACTACAACCTCATCATGACTAATTATATTTGCAATGACCTTTTTTTTGAAAATAAGGTTACTTTCTGAGGTGCTACAGGTAAGAACTTCAACATACAGATTTTGGGGAGCATACAATTCAACCCACAACAATTTCTGCTCTCAGCCTTTGTTCTTACTGTTCCTTCTCCCTAGAGTTTTCTGTTTTACCCCTACCTACCCGACTCTCACTCAAGGACTTTATAATATCAGAAAGTTAAACTAGACTTATAATTAATAGCTTGATTTTTTTTCATTTTTTCTCTTCTCCTTGAGAGCAAGGCCCTTGAGAACATAATCATAGATGATAGATAATAGATAGTAGAAGATGATGATGATAGATAGATAGATGATAGATAAATAAATAGATGATAGATAGATAGAAAGGAAAAGAGGGAGGGAGGAAAGAAAGGAAGAAAACAATCTTCATTGCCTAATTACATGCTCGACTCAAAATTCCACAAATAAATACTAAGGAATGAGTAATGGAAGCAGCCTCACCATTTACAGGATAACTGGGAAATATTTGGCCAGTAAAAATCTAGCCCTATTTCACCAAAACCGGTTTGGCTCAGTGGATAGAGCATCGGTCTGCAGACTGAAAGGTTCCAGGTTCAATTCCGGTCAAGGGCATGTACCTTGGTTGCGGGCACAACCCCAGTAGGAGGTGTGCAAGAGGCAGCTGATCAATGTTTCTAACTCTCTATCCCTCTCCCTTCTTCTCTGTAAAAAATCAATAAAATACATTTTTAAAAAATTTAGCCCTATTTAGACAGCAAAGGCCTACCACCCCCAAATTGCAAGAACATTTGCTCATAATAATAGCTACGATTTTTTTTGAAGACCCACCAATTGTTGGACCCTAATCTAAACTGCTTTACATACTAATGCAATTAATCTTCACCACAACCCTGAGAGATGATACAATTGCATCCACCTTTGTGGATGAAGAGGTTCCAGTAGAGATTATGTACCTTGTTCAAGTTCTTACATTACTTAATTTCTAATTACTAAGACTGTTTGGGTCAAGGGACCTGTACTCCAAGTGGCTATTTTAAATAACCTATTTTTGAAGGGATACTTCCCGTAAAGGCTAATTTTTGAATAGTCCTCACCAGGAATCTTGGAGAAGTGGGATTTCAGAAAATAGGCCTTTTGACTATTTTCTTCCCAATTCTCTCCAATCTTCTTCTTTCTTCCTGCTTAGCTTCCTGGGGTCTCACATTAAGACTGGGGGCGTACTTAAGCAAGGCCAGGCCACCCCAGCCTCTCAGCTCCTGGGGAACCTTTAAGAGGCTGGGTAGCTTCTACTCCCTTACTGACTTGCAGACCTGGGGAGATGTCTGTCTAGTGCCTGGCACACCTAGAACCTGCTCAGCGAATTACTCCGACCTTGACTTTGGAAGCCACACAGAAAGCCCACTCTGTTTAAGAAGGCTATGATGGTGTTGAAATGCTGGTTTGGTGGGACCTCAGAGAGAACTCCATTCTGCCTGCTGAAGCCTTTCCACATGGCACTCACAGGTGGAAACGTTACACGGGAAGAACATAAAAGATGGCTTTATTAGACAACTGTCCATAAAAAGCATTTTGTGATTATTCTACTGGAAGGCAGCTTACAATTTCTAATTTTAGATAGGAAACTTGCTTTTCCTAGATGATCCAAAAGTATAGCTTAGCCAGGAAAAAAAAAAATGGAGAAGATAAACAGCTCCTAACACCACTTCTAGAAATTGATTTCTACACTCAAGGTAAATGGATTGCAGGTATTGATTAATACTTGGGAATGAATGCCATTTTATAATTTTTAATTAACCACTAGGTAACATTTAATGGGAACTACACAATGAAATATACATGAATGTGAAGAGCGGGAAGGCCAAAGGGACTGTCCCTGAGTCCATTGTGGTAAAAGGTAATTGCTGGGAGGGGCCTGTTGGTCATCGTGCTTTCTTCTCTGGTGCTTTTTGATTATGACTCTCCCAAAGCACAGAGTGATAGTGCTGTGTTCATGTGTTCATTCCCACGGCCTTGAAATGATCTAAAACACAATGCAAGACTCGTGCACTGTGTTGCCATTTAAAATGGATTGTTTTGAACCCAGTGAAAGATAGAAAAAGAAATGGCTGGTACCACTCTGTGGTTGAGCATCAACCCATGAACCAGGAGGTCATGGGATTAGATTTCAAACAGGGGCACATGCTGGGGTATAGGCTCAGTCTCCAGTAGGAGCATGCAGGAGGCAGCTGATGGATACATCTCATCGATGTTTCTATCTCTCTCTCCCCCATTCCTCTTTCTCTAAAATCAATTGAAAAACATTTAAAATATTTTTTTAAGAAAACAAGAAATCTGGAACTGTAGAAGAAATTCATTTACATAGGGCATTTTAAAAAAGTCTTCAAAGACACTCTGAAGTGGTTCAATCCAATGGGTTAAATCTAAAAAAAGGAAAGAAATGAAATATCAATTGAGCTATCAGCTGTTAAGTGTATATATATTTTGGAGGACACTCTGTATATGTTAGCTTTTAAAATACTAGTAATACTGGTGAAACTGGCATGGCTCAGTGGATAGAGCGTCGGCCTGCAGACTGAAAGGTCCCAGGTTCGATTTCAGTCAAGGGCATGTACCTTGGTTGCAGGCACATCTCCAGTAGGGGGCATGCAGGAGGCAGCTGATCAATGTTTCTCTCTCATCCATGTTTCTAACTCTCTATCCCTTTCCCTTCCTCTCTGTAAAAAATCAATAAAATATATTTTTTAAAAATACTAGTTAATACCAGATAATATGAGTTTTGCCATTCACACTCGGCATGGAAGGAAGAAGGAAAAGAGTTGAACTTGGCTGTAGAGCATGAAATACTGTCTGTCCACCTCAACACGTAGCATCTGTGTACAAGTAGAAACCACAAAGCTTGGGTTTTAACTGAGAGAACTCGCGGCAGTACTGTGTGTGTTGCAGGAAGAGCCCAGAATTTAAATGAACCGTTTATGCCTGGGCCGCCCCAGGGCAAGTGCAAGGTACATTAATAATGCAGTGTTTATTTGAAATATTTTATTAGAACACACATTTATTACTAAAAAAATCTAAACCGCAGAAAAAAGTCCGTCCTGCCCAGGTTCAGCACTCCGGAGAAGTTATTTTCCAAATAGGATTCTTGGCAAATTGTATCATTTCCTTCAATACTTCACCTGTGACACGATAAATAATACATATTTATTTAAGGAACGGTATTACACATTGCGACTGGTGTTGTACATAATTTATAGAAAACGATCTACCGACATGGGTAGGCAATGTTCTCCATGAAAGGAAGTGGCCAGAATCAGAAAGTAGGAAAGAGCCCTAGGAATTGCCTAATATTAGCTGGAGCAAATGAGATCCCTTAACAAATTACACTTCATTTTTTTTTTCCAAAAGCATGGACAACGTGCCTTCTGTTAGAAATACAAAGACCATTATTACTAAAGTGTGTCAGAGTGCGAGTCAGTTGATCTGTATGTCAAATACATCGAATGCCGTATGAGAATGCTACTGTTCACTCCTTCAGAGGTTGCCACACCCAAGCTGTTGACCAGCTCCGAGGAAGGGGGAGCGGGCTGGCTTGGGGGTGCCCCAGCTGTCCCTGTAGTGACTGGGGAGAAGGTGACCTTGGGAGCAAACAGCCCTCAGTTACTCCTGGCTTACCTGCTTGTGAGTTGAGTGATTTGGGGTGAGGTCCTTCCTTCCTTCCTTCCTTCCTTCTTCTCCCTCTTTCTCTCTTTCTCTTTCTTTCCTCTTCCTTCCTTCCTCCCTTCCTCCCTTCCTTCCTTTCTTCCTTTCTTCCTTCCTCTCTTTCTCTCTCTTTCTCTCTTTCTCCCTTCCTTCCTTCCTTCCTTTCTTCCCTTCCTCCCTTCCTTCTTTTCTTCCTTCCTTCCTTCCTCTCTTTCTCTCTTTCTCCCTTCCTTCCTTCCTTCCTTCCTTCCTTCCTTCCTTCCTTCCTTCCT
>JAAGEH010000026.1:3481258-3511545 GCA_011751065.1 Lasiurus cinereus
CCTTCCTTCCTTCCTTCCTTCCTTCCTTCCTTCCTTCCTTCCTTCCTTCCTTTTCCGCCTCAGAGTCAGTAGAGGAATGAAGTAAAGAGAATTACATAAAACACCTTTTTGTGCCCGGGTGATCAGACACATTATTTTCTTTCCTGCGATGCCATCTAGACCCAATCGGAACACTGACAACATAGCAGGTCAGTACCTACTGTGTCCCTGTTTCCCCAGCAAGCTGGTGAGTAAGAGGAAGAAAACGTGACCTCTTCCACGTTGGCCTTCCCCGAAAGGCAAAGGGCTCGCACTTGGGACTTCTGATCCATCATTCATTAGTGGGATTTCCCTTCGATGCACTCTGCTGTCATGGAGGGGACAGGGGCTATCATGGGTCTCACTCAGCGGAGCACCTCTGACAGGTTCTGGCACAGGCGTAGGGCTGTACCCCAAAATGGAATGGCATTGTCTCCCTCTTGTTTTTCTTAGTAAAAAGACATTTGCTGAAACTTCTTAGGTTCTAACTTAAGTTGCAGAATTCCCAAAGAGAGCCTTTTGGTAGTACCTGGGAATATTTGCCCACTCTAGAGAGTTAGTAACGTGTTTGCCCATGGAGCATACAGGGCCAGCTTTCTGCACCCTCTGTATGATCATCCCGGACAGACGGTCCCGGGAACACAGCTGTGATCGAACCATCCCTGGGGTCCAGGCCCCTCTCATGAGCGTGTTTTAACTTCTCTGAGCCTTCCCTCCTCCTCCTTTGACGCCTACAATAATGCAAAATCTGCTGTGATTTTTTAGTTTTCTTTTTTTAATATGTGTAGTGTTCCTTCCTTCCTTCCTTCCTTCCTTCCTTCTTTCTTTCTTTCTTTCTTTTTTTCTTTCTTATTGTAGAAGCAGAAGAAAGAAGGAGAGAGAGAGAGAAACATCAGTGATGAGAGAGAATCATTGATCAGCTGCCTCCTGCACACCATCCACTAGGAATCAAGCCTGCAACCTGGGCATGTGACCTGACCAGGAATTGAACTATGACCTCCTGGTTCATAGGCCAATGCTCAACCACTGAGCCATGTAGGCCGGGCCCCACTGTGATTTCTCCGTGAGATTGAGAACTCTAAAACCACAAGATCTGCTTCATTTGTTCTCTCTGAATATGGCACTAACACTAGTTTCTGAGACAAAGAGAAGAAAATGAACACGTATTGAGTTCCTTCTGCCATCTAAGCATCAATGTTGTTCAAATGCCATCTAATGTGAACCTAATGCTTCCGGTGAAGTGGTGGTACATGTCTTCATTATGCAGGAACTTGAGCTTAGTGCAACGAACCAAGATCCCGGGGTGAGTCCAATGCCCACGTTCTCCCCTGTCCCACTGCACAGAAAGGCTGCTCAGAGGAAGGGAGAGCATGCCAGCAGTGAGGATGAGATTTATCATCACGATGGTGTCTAATCTATAGCCGCTTACAGAAGTGACTTCACACGCACTCTAGTCCTAGCATGAGCTTTCTCTTTCATGTGCCAAGAACTCTGCAAGGTGCTTGCATAGAATTTAGTCAATCTCCAGAAGAAATTACACAGTGGGTCTGAGCTTGGTGTTAGAGGGGCAGAAACAGGCTCAGAGAGGTGAGGACTTGGCCCTCGTTAGGGGATTCTGAATGGCGGGGAGGGTGGTAATGGAGGAGGCTGTGCGTGTGGACGGCAGGGCGTATGTGGAAAAGCACTGCTATGACCTAGAACTGCTCCAGAAAGTCAAGTCTATTTGAAAACCCCACCAAACTGTGTATCTCAGAGTGGCACAAAACGTCTCATTAAAGCAAGGAGTTCAATAACTCTCAGTGGTTGTTGGCAAGAATTATTTTGCAAAGAGGCAATCTACACTAACAATTCCTTTTGAGTGGAAGAATTAAGAAGAAGAAAATAAATGTCTTGTCACTTCATATTGTTTCTTCACACATGTAGCTCTTGTAAATTAATTTCATGCTTAATTAAAAATCTCCCTGATTACACTACTTTCCGGAAAGAAATGTGGAGCAAAGGTACGGTAGCCCACCTTGGAAAAGACAGTTGTGTGTGTGTGTGAGTTCCTGTGTGTGTGTGTGTTTGTGTGTGTGTATGTGTGTGTGTGTGTGTGCATGTGTATGTGTATGTGTGTGTGTATGTGTGTGTGTGTTTAGAATTATAGCAAAATCACAACGTACATATATATTTGAACTTGTGGCCTTGTAAACCAACAGCCATAGCAGGGGACTGCATAATTTCTGCCCAGCACACAATAGAGATTTCACAACCGTCGTAATAATGTTAGCGATGCATCTCGCCCAGGTTTTCAGAACTGGAGTCTATCCAGATGTCAGTAAGGGGGCCTCTGAATAAATACCATTTGGAGTGTAAGTTGGGGAACTGCTGAGTGAGACAGAAGCCCAGTTAAGCCACAGAGCATTGTCCAATCCCGCGAAGGCAGCTCAGCAGGCCCATGAAAGGAGTAGGTACCTCTCCCCCCACCAGCCTTCACCTAGGTGCTCCCCAGAACAAAGTCTTGGAAAGGCTGGTTTGGGAAAGTGGACTGATGAGTTTTGGGGACCAGCGTGATTCTGAGCAGAGAGTATGCTAGTTAGCAAGCCCCTGGGCATGGTCTGTTATGCTCTGGACCACGTTGAGGAGCACACTCAGGGTTCCCCAACTTCTTACCTTTGTTAAAATATGACTACCAGACCGAAACCGGTTTGGCTCAGTGGATAGAGCCTTGGCCTGCAGACTGAGAGGTCCCAGGTTCGATTCCAGTCAAGGGCACGTATCCTGGTTGTGGGCACATCCCCAGTAGGAGGTGTGCAGGAGGCAGCTGATTGATGTCTCTCTCTCATCGATGTTTCTAACTCTCTATCCCTCTCCCTTCCTCTCTGTAAAAAAATCAATAAAATATATGTTTAAAAAATATGACTACCAGACATCATATGGCAATTTACAATAGGGACCCTCTCCCCGGATTGCGTAGTCATCACATTTTCTCAAATTAGTATCGCATATTTTCCCGCTCAGTGGTTGAAGGGAGAACAGATTCTCTCTCTCACACACACAGCCTCATAAATCACTCTGGCCCCCAGTCTAGTGTCAGAGACACGGAAGGTTCTCACATAAAGGCCATTCGATGGTAATGACTTTGGGCCCCCAACACTTGTCATGGGGACAGCCGGCTGTAAAGCGAGCCTGGATCTGTCTGTCTGCATCCCCTCGCCCGGATCTAGGTTGATTTGAATTGAAATCATTTCCCAGAAATATGATCAAATCAAAGAGCAGGCAGAATGCCCTTCTGGAAACACCAGATACAAGGTGTGCGCTTTATTGGGAAGACAGAGCTTCGTTGAAGAAGCCATTCATATTTTATAATGCGCGCCGTGGTCTCACAGTTTGGAAAATGAGTTATATTGGAAGAATTGTGGCTTCTAGGTAGTAATAAGTATGAATGTTTTATGTGGTCTTTTCTGTTGTGCAGAACTTAGCCAAATACTTAAATTTCCCACTAATACGATCTACCAACTTTTATCAGATTGGCTGTAGCTGGCATAATTTGGAGAATAAATATTAAGTAGATATAAGACAAGATGGAATTGAAGTGCATATACATTTGAAGTGTGGCGATGTATTTTATTACCTTTTTCAAAAAAAAAATACAGCTTTTTTTTTATTGATTTTAGAGAGGAAGGGAGAAGAACAGAGAGAGATAGAAACAACCATGAGGAGAGAGAATCATTGATCAGCTGCCTTCTGCACGCTCCAAACCGGGGATGGAGTCAGCAACCCAGGATTGTGCTCTGCCCAACAATCAAACTGGGACCTTCTGTTTAGTAGGTCTATGCTCACCCACTGAGCAATGCTGGCCGAGCTTTATTACCTTCGAACAGATGAGCATCAGCCACACTATGCCAGGCGCTGCGATGGGCACTGTGGCTGACCCCTGCTCCGAGTCTTCAGAAGGCCGTCAGCATGATACTTCTCTGCTTGCTGCCCACAGAGTAGCAAGCCCAGGTTTCGCATGCCATCTGGAGATGGGTCTCATTCCTGTGCAGGACAGGCAGAAGGGGTAAATACTTTTTCTCTGAAAATATTCTTGCCTTCGGAACGCACGCAGAAGGGGTGAAGAAAGAGAGTTGGACTTCTCCAGCTCAGTGACTTCAGATTCCGTATTCAATGTGGCAGCTGGGCTGAGCAGGGTCACACCGCGGGGTTTGATAATACACACACCCCTTAGGGAAATATGGAAATGTCTTGTGCACAAAAACATCGGAGACCGGCGTACAGAAGCAGCACAACTGTGGCATCATAAATCAAGTGGGGGGTTTTCGTCCTCCTCTGCTGACCCATTTTTAATTTTTTCCAATAAAACGATCCCTAATGAGCTTTCGGAAAGTGTTGTCTGGGGCTGGTGGGGTGAGGGGGAAGCGATTTCTTCTCCGGTTTAATTGACAGGCACCATCTTTTTAGGTGGTTTGGAGTTCAAAGTGGGCTGCAAATTGGATTTATAATCCCCAATGAAAGCATATTGCAAGGAAGCGCACACTGACCCAAATTACAGCGGGCACCGTGTCTATATATAGACGGATTTACAAATAATAGCACATATCATGGGAGATACATAGCCACAAAGGGGGAAAGGGATTACATGTGGGGAAACCTCGGCTCTGGTGCAGACTCTCCAGATTGCTGTAACCTTGGAAAAGTACTCAGACACCTCCTTCATCTTGCCTTCCTCATCTACAAGCTAGAGCTTGCATGAGAATGGGCCGTCTCTTCCATCATGAAAATGGAATGAATCTCTAAGTGCAAGCCGGAAACTCCCATCAACATGGAAGATGACAAATATGTTCAAATTAAAACGTATTTCTAATTGGGGCACATTTATAAACGACGCCATATGTGTCACCAATAATACAGCCAACACTCCTCAGCACACCCTGACTGATGCAAGTCCCGGTCTTCTGAAATAGGCCTCTTACAGGCACCGCGGCCTGAAGTACAGGGAGTACCCCCAAACTGGGTTTCCTAATCTTTCCTCAGAACCCTCCACTCCCTTCCGAAGGACACCCCTCTCTGCCCATTGTGTTTTTTCCACCTAGTGTCCATGACCCACAATATTCATGTCCCAACTGTCTGACTCATGCATGCAATGACCTAGTTGTTGCCTCTAGTTGGATATCTCCATATGCACCTAAAACATTTTTCACCTTGGAGTTGGTCTTTTCTCGTCTTAATTGTCTTCCAGAGAAGGTCACAGTCACCATCTAGCTGTCCATGAGAGATTGCTTCCAGATGTTTTCTTTCTCATTCCACATTATTCAGATAACAAGTCCTCTTATCTTTAACTGTATCTCCTCATCACCTTGTGCCTCTTCCGTATTCTAAGATGCCCTTTTCCCTAAGCTGACAACATAGCCTCCTAATCCTCCTATTTTCTTCTATTCAGATCCTCCCCAACTTATTAATTTCTATATCGCAGTTGGAGTGCTTCTCAAAAGTTCAAACCTAATATGTTTCTCTCCTGTTTAAAACCGGTGAATGCCTTTTCATTATTTTTCAAATAAAGAAGACAGTTAAATGAGCAACTAGGCCTTTCCTGATCTGACCCCCTCCTCGTTCTATATCCTCCTTTCAATCTCCAAGCTTCTTTTGTGAGTTCCAGACTCATTAATCTTATAGCAGTTTCTTTATTAAGTTGTGCTTCTTTCCAAGTGGCAATTTTCATATATTGTTTCTTCTGCATTCCTCCCTTCACCCAATTACCATTCTCTGATCCCCTAATTCACGTTCCCCTTTCATAGGGTTCCAAAGCGCCATATTTCTCTGAGAGTCTCTATCTCGGTTATATATTTATATCATTGTAGACATTATTTGATGCGCTCACTTAACTAATATTTTTGAGCACCTACGTTGTGTTAGGCACTCTGTATGTTGACAGTAAACACTGCGGAACACTCATATAAATTCTCTGCCCTTAGAGTTCTAATCTAATAGAAAAGACAGAAACTAGACAAAGACACCCCAAGAAAAGGTATGTAAATGTTAAATGGTAATCACTCTTTTGAAGAAAAAGAGTTCAGCATGAGGGAAGAAGGGATTTATGGGGAGACCTGCCTTATGGAATCAGGAGAGATCCTAGGAGAAAGTAGCTTTAATGCAGAGATCTAAAATACAAGGGGCAGGGGTGAGGGATCACCTTAAAGGGACAAAGCAGAGGGCTGAGTTTTGAGAAGTTGGCGTCTCTGAAGACCTTACAGGAGGCCTCATTGTGTCCCGTCCTCTGGTCCAGGAGTTCTGGAAATGAGGGAACGCACCTGCCTTGCTTGGTACCTGCGCTAGTGCCAAACTCGTTGACTGGCATACAGTTCCTGAAAGAACACAGATACTCAGATAGGACTCACCTGACAAAACGACTTGGTTTGAAACAAAAATGCGTAACTCAGGTTTCCAATGAAGATATTGCTTAATAACAATTTTATAATAATTAGGAAAAATGTTACCAAATTTACATTGCTATACATATACTTGTGCTAATGAATATATTTGCTTAAGTGCTAGTACTGCTATCTGTATCTCTCCACATCTTCTTTCTTATGCTATCTGAATGGAAACCTTCCCAGTGAGGCTTTAAATAAAAAAAAGAAAGAAAACGTAATTTTGGATTAGCATCGCCTTCCAATAAAAGCTGTAAATAACAGCAATATGATGTTAACACACATAATCTCTTTTATATCCCAATACTCCTCAGTAGTAAATTATAAGCCTTCCTCTTAACATAGTTTAAAATGAAATTTATGGGTACTCTGTCATAAAGATCCTTAAAACAGGCAAATTCCTCAGATCAGATGAGTACAAACAAGCAAAATGCATGTTTTATGGCATTATTGAAATATTTCAATGATTTGATTCACTGTTCCAGATGGAAATGCAATTAGACTGATAGTTTTCCGGCTATTTTTAATCCAGGCTAAATCATTCTGAACGCAGCTCACCTTGCTCCTGAAGAAATATCTATGATACTGATTTAATTCACTTTAAAAAACATAAAGTGTGACAAATTAAAACATTTGATCAAGTGTATTATGGGGACTGAATTACACTAAACAGTGCATACGCTCCCGTAATATAAATAATACATCAGACTAAGTCTCTGTGTTGGAACTAAAGCGGGAGTTTGTCTGGATAATTTAAACACTCACTTCTGCATTATTTATGTAGTTGGTGCAAAGTAGGGTTCAGGCGGGATTAAGTCTTGGTACGCAAATCATTGTCTGAGTCTCTCAGCTGGGTTGACTCAGAACACAGACTTTTTTACCTGACAAATTGCTCTTGTTTCTCATGATCGTGTCTAATCAATCTCCTTTCCAAAATTATCGTAAATACCCATCTCTTATAAAAAGTGTCAGGTGTGGCTCTCAGATTACTGTGCACTGTATGTCATAGATTTAAACACTCTATTTTATATATCCGTGAAATCAAACCTGTTTCCTCCTAAAACCTTATTTCTGGGCTAATGTCATCCAGAAATATATTTGAACTCTATGACCTGTAAACTAACTGTTTTTTCTCTCTCTCTCTCTGGCTATAAATAATAAAATAAGTCCTATGGCATATGTTGCCTTTGTCTTTATAAAATCTGCCCCAAAGAATATCTAATACTCAACTCACCTATTTAAAACTATCTATAGCCCTTATCGGTGTAGCTCAGTGGATAGAGCATCAGCCTGAGGACTGAAGGGTCCCAGGTTCGATTCCAGTCAAGGGCATGTACCTTGGTTGCAGGCACATCCCCAGTAGGGGGCGTGCAGGAGGCAGCTGATTGATGTTTCTCTCTCATCGATGTTTCTCTCTATCCCTCTCCCTTCCTCTCTGTAAAAAATCAATCAAATATATTAAAACTATATATATTTTTTTAATCACTTGTAATAAGTCAAAAACGGAAAAGTCATTGTTGCTGTAAATATGCTAGAACAAAGCAGTCCAACTTGAGGTCAGTAAGTCCAGGAAAAGCTTCCTCGAGGCGTGCTTGCCAATGCTGCATAGAGACCCGTGCTATTCACCCATCTTAGCCAACACGAGGTCTCTGACGCTTGTTGATTCGTCCATGACAATTGTATCCAACACGAAATGCACGGTATGGCCCCAAGTTTCCAAAATTAGTAGTGACTCCTTTTTTAAAAAAAAGAAAATTAAAGATAATTCAAACAAATTATTAATATCTCCAATTCACACTATCACTATGTTCAGAAGACATTTCACGGACAGCTATCTGATTGTTTTGATGAGACGGTCTTCTTATAAGGAGCAATTGCCAAGCTTTGAAATGATGGTCATTTTTAAAACTGTAGAATCAAGTAGTATCGCCACCTACAATTGTTGTGTATGGGTTGCGTGTTTTTAATCTCTCAGATTGTTTCTCTGTCTCGTCTCTTTCCATTGAGATTTTTACTGTAATGTGTTCTACTGTGCAGTTCTAATAACAAGTCAGGGAGTCATAAAAATAGAAAAACTCTCCATAGTAGAGAGAGCATAAGCTATTCTAGTTTTTTCTCTCTACAAAGTACTGTCCCAAGGAGCCGAGGTGTTCTGTAAACTGCAAAGTGCGAGACACGTAGGAGGTACTGCTGCTACTCAAGTCAGTCTAAATCAAGCATGTCCAGCCAAAACCAGTTTGGCTCAGTGGATAGAGCGTTGGCCTGTGGACTGGAGGGTCCCAGGTTCAATTCCAATCAAGGGCACGTACCTTGGTTGTGGCCACATCCCCAGGAGGGGGTGTGCAGGAGGCAGCTGAGGGATGTTTATCTCTCATCGATGTTTCTAACTCTCTATCCCTCTCCCTTCCTCTCTGTAATAAATCAATAAACTATATTTATAAATAAATAAATAAATAAATAAATAAATAAATAAATAAAACATGTCCAACTCAAAGGCTAACACGGGCTAAATAAAAAGAGGCATGCAGCCCATGGGCCATGAGTTTGACATGCTCGGTCTAAATTGTCAGGTTTTATAGATGCACACTCAACCCCTGACATTCTAAATCTCCTGTTTACTTTATGTTTTCCTGAAGGGGTTTGTACGTCAACTATCCAAATAATTGCCCATTGTCCATGAAGATACATGCAAGTCCTGTGCAGAGGGTCTGTGCCATTGAGGCATCTCTAAAGCTACAATGTGAGCTAGAAGATACACTGAATATTATTCTCCTGCACTTTTTATTTGTTTTTCATGGGAAATATGTGAGACTATAGTACATGTTATTATAAGGGCCATATTTTCCGACGTATAAGATGACTGGACATATAAGACAACCCCTGACTTTTCCAGTTAAAATACAGAGTTTGGGATATACTCGCCCTATAAGATGACACCCAGCGTATAAGATGACCCCCAACTTTTGAGAAGATTTTCCTGGGTTTAAAAGTCGCCTTAATACGCCGGAAAATACGGTATGTTTATAATTAGTTTAGCTCATAGGAGAATTAGCACAGACTGTGCCAAAGATATGCATATCCTTGTTAAATGGAAAGAGGACAGGTACAACATTTCCTAGCCAGACAAGAGCAGAGATGAGAAGAAAGGAACACACGCATTCTGAAAAATACCTTGCAAGTTAAATGCCATAATTTGCCAAGATTGAGAAGTGGCTTAATCGGAAATAAATGAGGGGATTTAAGTGGCATTGCAGCTTGAAACACAAACAAACAGAAACTGCTCACCTGGAACTGGATCTTGCTATTTTCTTATCTCTGAACGAGAGCACTTCAGTGGCCGTGCAGGTGGAAAGGACACCAGAGACATTTTCCCTCTCGTTCCAAAGGCATTTGTCACCGAAATTGCTCAATTCAGAAACGCCTCGGGGTTCCAGTTGGCCATTATTATATGAGTGCTGTTTTTACTATCCACAACTAGAAGGTATTTTTCTTTATTGCCCACATGCAATATCCTTCCGCCATAAGTAACTTCACAATGAAGTTAGCTCCCTCTGTCTAGGGCAGGATTTGTCTTCAGTCTACCAAGAATATTACTTCAACTTGAGGATTTAGAATGATTCAAAATATGACGAACTCACCACTGGACTTCAAGGAAATACTCTCCATTTCGGTGAGAAGGAAATACACATGCAAAACTTGGTTTCAGGCAGTTACAGCCTTTGATTTCCGGTAGAGATCATGTGCAATATAAAGCAATATACATATTTTTTCTGAATATCTTAAATAAACACAATTTGGCAATATTGGAATGAAATGCCACGCCTGCATTCAACAGTGTTTCCTGAATTCCCTGCACATGTGAGATGTGACTGCTTCCTTATAGTCTCTCTCAAATAATCTCATCCAAATGGATTCAACCACCCAGTTCATCTGAATTTAAGAAAAAGTTATTGTAACTATGGCTCAGGTCTTGAAAGTTCCTAGATGGGAGTTATCAGACATTTAAATGTGACTGGTACTCATAGCTCTGACATGGAGCACAATGTAATTCAAATCAACTGTAACAATTAACAAAAGGAGAATTGCATAAGTCACCCAACAAGAGGTCCTTGTGAGGAAGAGGCCACGGGCACAGAGGCTGTTTATGTCCCTGAACTAGAAACCTCATTAACCCAGAGAGAGCCTTGACTTTGAACCTCCCTTTCTGTAGAGATCTTCTGTTCAGTGACGGCAGGGTTTTTTTTTTTTTTCTCAGGCATTTTCCCTCTGTTTTCCCTTTAAGTTTGCATCCGTAGGCGGCTTACTAGTCAATACAGTGAAAAATGAGAAAAAGCAGTTGTTTCATCAAATGGACTGGTTGATTGAGAAAACAGTTGACCCCTCGACCCCTCTAGATGTAGACGCTGACGTTGTGTGCGAACTCTGGGCACGGCCTCTGTTATTTAAAATAAAGCAACTGGACTTGCCCTTGGGTCTGCCTCCAAATAACACCGCCAAGGTGGGAAGAGAAAAAAACATCTGCACTCATACATAAGTGATTTGTACCATGTGTAATACAATCAGACTTTTACGTGACCTTGGTAGATTACAGAAGTGGTTGGAGGTAAACAGAATGAAATAAGGGGAAAAAAAAAACTTATATAGGGCAGTCCAGTGGGGTGTGTGTGGAAGAGAAAAAATTAGCATACATCCCAACCCAACATGAGTCCCTGCTGGGGCTAAGTTGGGTAAAGGGCAGGGACTCAGTCAAATGCATGGTGGACATGCTGTCCCCGGGGTTTCCAGCTGAGCGGCAAGGGACAGTCCTGAGATCTCAGGAGTGACAGAAAGAGAGTCTTAGACTAGAGTGTGTGAGGAGAGGTCAGATAATCTAGATGCTTATGAGAGAGCAGGCATGCTCCTTATATACCTTGATGGGTTAGGAGTCTTTCCCAAGGCTAGGGCAGGGGTGGCACAGAGACCATCAAATCTGAGATGAGTTCCTCCGAGTCCTAGGACCACCCATGCTTTCCACCATCTGTGTGGGCCCTGAGCCTCAGCTCCTCAGCCAGAAAAATGGGGATTATGGAGCGAGGTTCCCCCAAAGCAGGAGCTGGGACAGGATTTAAGAGTCTAAGGTTGACTGGGCAAGTTCTCCTAGAAGGATCCTGTAAACAGGAAGGGAGAGAGAGCGCTGAGACAGGCTGTGGGCTCAGGCGGATCTTGTCTTGGCCTGATCCCCAAAAGGCTAGAGAATAAACCACTGCCCCCTGACCTCCTGTCTCCTCACATTTGTATCTTCCTTGGAAGACAGTCAGAATCATCTGGAAGGCTGATGGAAATACAGGCTCCTGGGTCCACTCTGAATTTTGTTATTCTTCAGCACGTCTGGCTTTGGGCCGCTGAATTTGTTTTCCTACAAGTTCCAGGTGATGCTGAGGCTGATGCTGACCTTCAGCCTGTCTTTGGAGACCCTCCACCCTGGAAAACGGGGAGCTGGGGAGTGAGTGATCCAGGAGATGAGTGTGGTCAGATGGCGTCACAACGCATCCCAGGCTGTGGTCCTGAGGATGAAGGGGATCTGGTCCGGAGCTGTGGCAAGAGGAGTAGTCTGCCTTGGGACAGGCCGCATGCCGGCTGCAGCAGGTGTTACAATATGGGGAGTGGGGGGGCAGAGTAATATTATGAATGACATAGGTTCTCTACCGCCTCAGGACATAACTGTTTATTTCCTGCTGTAAGTGGAACTTAACATGGATGCCATCTTCATAAGCTTTATTAAAAATATATATAATGGATTAAATTGTAAAGAAACTAACATCATGCCGAGGGAAGCATTTAACAAATATTAGTTATGATAGGAGGTATACAGAGTTTGGGATAACTCCAGGCAGCTTCCGGCTTATAAATCTAAGTAAACTGTTTTGCTCGGAATTCCTGGTCAATTCCATGCAGGTTTATTCAGTCTTTGTTTATGCCCCATCTTCCATTCCACCCATCCCACTACCTCCCATTCCTACTCAGTATTCTGCAAGAGAGCATGTAGAGGGACGAGGGAGATGGCAAGAATTAAAGCCACAGCGGCAGCCAGACCCCAATACTTTCAACATTTTACAGATGAAGTTAGATTTTAAAGTCTATTGTTTTTGAAGGGGCCTGTAGAAATCTCTTTCTTCTGCCCCTTCCTATTCTCCAATCCCTCATCCTTCTCAATATGCCAAGAAAATACATTCTCTGACTTTTAATCTAATATTTTCCCAGCTTATTCATTGGAGGATCTGTTCATGTGAAAATGTAAAGAATGTATTTTTAAGGGAAATGAATATGACAGTGTCAGTTACATGAAATTTCTTATGTGAATCCTAAATGCATTAAAATACACACTATGCGCTGGGCACTAGATTGTATCATGGTTAATTATGATGGGAGATGTATTATTCTGGGAGACTTGATTTCAGTGATGTGTTAAGATAAAGACAGAAAAAATGAAAAAGGAAGGAAATTAAGGATATAAATGAATGCTTGTTTTTACTGTAGTCATCTGAAAAGACACCAGGATGCAATTTGTTGTATGGGATGTGTTTAAAATGATTTCTTTTGGATTTCAATGTTGGGCAGAATTCATTCTACTTATGGTGAAGATGTTTAAACAGGGTGTTTTGATCCTGTAGGTCTAACATCTTGTAATTTTACCCATTAATCTTATAGTTCTAGAGGCACCTCTTTAAATGAGACTTGAGACTTCCAACGTCCCCTATTAAAAATCACAAGAACACACTGTCTCATCTCCACGTGCTCAATGAGATGCTTGTGTCTGCCAGGTGATGTACAAGTGTTATTTCACTCATCCCATTCCATTGGCAACTGACTAAATCCAGCTCCAATTATTCGAGGCAAGTACACCGTTTTGAAAAATGTCTCCGGTGTGTTTTAGAAGAAATATCTCACTCAGGTGCTTAGAATCATTCACATCCATACTCACCTAGAGCATCCTGGGAGGTCTGCAAAGGTCCAAGCCTAATTCCACTGAGTGATATTGAAAAAGGAAACCCTGGAGAATCATGTCCAAGAGTGTATTCCGGCCCGCGCCTTCTATTGACCTCCACAAAAGGCAGCCTGCAATCCATGATAAGTCAGATTGTTCCCTAAAATGTATAGGATGTTTCCAGCGATGGCCAGAATCACACATCCCTCCACGAAACCCCTGCCCACTTGCTCATCCACCAGTGGATGGGCACACGTTTAATTGCAACTTTCCAAGTGTTGCTTGCAGGGTGTTGGTATTGCTTGTCTGCGGTGCCCTGACATTTTAGTGATAGAAGGTGTTTTCGTAAGGGACACAAAACTCAGGCTGACAAATGGAAATCCCACCAGTTGCCTCTGCAGAGCTTGCTGGTCAACCCGTGCTCTGAGAACTCAGGCAATTCATTTCACTCATCTTTTTTTTTTAATATATTTTATTGATTTTTTACAGAGAGGAAGGGAGAGGGATAGAAAGTCAGAAACATAGATGAGAGAGAGACATCCATCAACCGCCTCCTGCACACCCCACACTGGAGATGTGCCCACAACCAAGGTACATGCCCTTGACCGGAATCGAACCTGGGACCGTTCAGTTCACAGGGCGACGCTCTATCCACGGAGCCACACCGGTCTCAGCCATTTCACTCATCTTGGTGGCGAGGCACAAGACCATGTCCAGGTCAGCAGTGGTCAGCTGGGAGGGGAGAAGGATGCACGTGGCTAGCATCTAGCAGCAGAAATTACAGGAGCAAGATTTTCCCCGTGAAGGACCATTTGAAACTTCTCAGGTGAACATAATTCCTTGAGACAACTCCTTATGGCAGAAGGACCCTGTAGAAACCTTTTGGGGTTTACATTTGAAGCGGGGCCACTTCTCTGTTGTGGAGTCAGAAATATTTCCCTGCCTTTCCCTGGGTAAGAAAAGTGACGATGGCTTCTCTGCGGATAGAACTGTATATGTTGGGTTGTCGGCTGAGAGCATCCCGTAAAGGACAGAAATTCCCTCCAGCCTTCCCTTCTTCGGGAAACATCTGTGGAGCACAGTGAGGTGGGAAACTCTCTGCTAGATGTGGTGAAAGTCACAGATGAGGAAGACCTGGTTCCGTATTTTAAGAAATTTGGTTTGACGGGGGATGCAATATCCACCTGCAGTTACAGAGAAAGGACAGGGTGGTTTCAAAAATGGAATGCGTCTCCGGCTTTTTAAGTAATTGTGTTCATTTAATTCTTTTGTGTTCTTCTCTGAAAATCATCTAGTAAGTCCCCCTTTCTCTTTAACAGCTGCTTTCAGTTTTAAAATTTAAATAAACCCAGAGGGTTATTGTCTTACTCTTTAATTTGAAAATGCTCCCTCACCTAGAAGAAGCTAGATTTATTTTTTTTCTTCCTCCCTTTTGAACTTGGTTTTATTTTGCCTCCTTTCATTTTCGAAATGAACATTTGTTTCCTATGCCCAAAAAAAAAAAAACATGACCTCTGTTTACTAATTGCTTATATGCTGCTACCTCAGGTCTCCTTCTTCAAAGAGAAACAGAGAATCCACATATAGAATGAGTTTTTGAAACATGTCTTGTCCCTCCAAATTAGTGGTTTTATAGACCTCCGAAATAAAATTGTATTAAACCATTGAATAGTCATCTAATGGAAGAAGAATGCCCATTTGAATTAGCCTGGCCATTACATGCGTTAGCAGAGAGACATTAGGCCAGCTGCTACTGAAAATGACTATTATTTAGTGGTTATTTTGCTCCCTGTTTTTTTTTGTATTGTAATGAAACCATCTCATCCCACACGCCATTGACTCATCTGGGGGGGGGTCGAGAGTGATTTTCATTCCGTCAAAATTAGCTTTGCCACGAAGAGAGCACACACATTTTTAGAAGCGAAGAAGAATTGCTTCTCTTTGTTCTCCCTGTCACAGCTGCCTATTCTTGCTCAAAGCCGGCCTGTCTATCATCTTCCAAAATATTTCCAGCAAGAATTGCCGCAGACCCTGCAAGACTTCTTTGGGATGTGTCTGTCACAAAACCGTGACTGATGTCCCGGCCTCGGGGAGGACCCCGGTCTCTGGTTTCCAGAGGCCGCTGGACAGTCTGCCAGTCCAGAGGATGGGGGGGAGGGGGGCGGGGGGAAGCCACAGCTGGCACAGAGCAGCGGTTGGAAGCCCAGCCTTGAGTGACTTCCTATCAGAAATTCCCATGGAGCCACTTCCTGTGTCAGATGGACTTGGGCTTTCTTCCATCTTCGTTCCTGAGTCCGTGCCAACTCCTGTCTGGCTGAGGCTGTGCTCTACTATGCGGCTGCTCCAAGACCAGCCCACGTGTCGACCCTCAAATGGACACTTTTGTAATACAGTGGCACCTCGAGAGACGAGTGCCCTAACATACGAGATTTTTGAGATACGAGCCGTCGAGCGAGCGATTTTTGCTTTGAAATACGAGCAACATTTGAGATACGAGTCATCGCGCAGGACCCACCAGTTTACCGCGACTCGAGCATCTCATAGTTTCCTACTCCTCAAGGTTACGGAACGAATTAAACTCATATCTCGAGCTACCACTCTATTGTGAATATAGAAGTCATTCTGGGACAGAAATATGAAATATTCTATACATAATCAATAACGCTAGCAAACACTTTCTGAATACCCACTATGCGCTCTTATCCGCATAGTGAGTGATTTACCGAGAGTAACTCCCACTCAGGAAACCCAGCAGTACAATTGCCTTCTGGTCATGTCCTCTTCGACAGAGCCTGTGAATGAATGCCCTACATTTATGACAAATGTATGTGCTACTCGAGAGGGAATATGGTAATCATCACTGTAATCATCACTGCGATCGCCTTCATATGGTGCTTCCAAAATTGTCATAATCCAACAGCCGGAGTGAAAGGACTCATTAACCCGATGTGGACACGATTGCACATCTGTCCACTTGGGTAAGTTTCTTTACCTGAGTCCTAACCTTTCCTAATACCTCCAACTCTCTGCTACTCATGGCACAAAGGAAACCTGATTATTTTGTACGCGGAGAGGAACTGGGGAAAACATGAAAAATAGGTAGTCGGGATGCGAGTCATGTCTTCCAATCCCGCAGAGTTAAGTTTCTCTCCAGATAGAAACCAATTCATGTCCCAGAGTCTGTTGTTGAAATGTTTTTTCTGCTCTTATTCTGTCAGCCCTCGGGGTTTTGCAAGGAGGTGTCATTGTGTCTCATGTCCCCGACTGTGAAAATCAACTTGCATTTGAATGTGCATCTTGACCCATAAATGTCACTGTGGTCCACTGAGCATCCGACTGCAGCATTTCCTGTTGTACAGTGGACAATGGGAGCTGATTTTTATTTTTTTCCTTGAAAAGGGGGACGGTGACAGGATATGCATGTCTGTCCTGGAGTAAACGTAGCGTAGATGAGAGAGGCCGCCCCGTGCTCAGGGTTTCGGGGTTGAAGGCCAGGTCTTGAACTCTGGAGCAAGACGATACAAGACAACAAAGTTTCTCAGAAAACACCAGATTAGCGTTTCTGTTTCCGATTCACTTCTCCCTTTCACAGGAGTGCATCCATCCTGAGTCTCTAGCTGAAAGCCTGCCTCAAAGTGAAGATCTATCACATTATCTCCCCCTCCCACCCCCATTCACTCGGCCTTCCCTTCCCCTCCACTTGGCACACATAAACTTTATTCATCGTTAAATCCATCGGGGTAGGCCGAAGTGAAGAAGAATAGGCTTGCGCTGAGGAGTGAATGAATGAATACATGAGCCAGGCAGGAAATAGCATTATTCTCTGCATGGATGCCCGATTGCTATTTTTAGAATTCCTCTTTCCAATATTGCATGTCACACACTGCGTGAGGTGCTGCGAGCGTAGACAGAGCAAAAGTTGCCTGAAAACGAGAGCACACACAGCTGTCTTTGGAAAAATCTGGTTTCTTGACGGCGCCGGCTTTTGTCAAACTAAATTTGATGTTTGATTGACGATTGATTAATTGGCTGGAATCTGGCAGCAGTAAGAGCCCCACGTGGAATGTTTCTCCAGCTGGGAGAAGTCATACATGGACCAATGATTGCTCTGCTGCTGGCCTTCAGATCCCGAGGCGCTGGGGAAAGAAGGAAAGGAGGATGCACCTGTTAAGAGCCAAGATTTTCCCTAAGCGCAGGATTCTCTCGACCACGTTTATGATTCTGGTGAAGTAGGGCCGGGGGGAGCAGGTGGTGGATAATCCAGTTTTGGGTAAAACTAAGGCATAAGCTTCCTTTCCTGTATTTAAGAATCAGCTCCCTTGAGGACATTTCTCTGCGAGCCTTCGCTGGAGAAAGGGCAAAGGAAGGGAAAGCAGATAAAAGGCGCACAATAATTCATAAGCACCCTTCCTGAAAAAGGGTTAATGAACTTCATAAAACTGGCTAAGATATCTTTCTTGTGGGTTGTTTTTTTTTTTTTTGGTGGCTGTCTTTGAGGTAAGTTAGGTAGGTACACATTTCATGACAACACAGAGGGACATTGAGTACTTATATAACCAACATATCTGTTAGGTACTTAAAGGTGACATTGGGGGTAAGATTTTTTTATGAAAAGAGAAGAGAAGATGTCCAGGGAAGACGGGTCGGGCAGGGGAAGCGGTGTGCGGGGCCCTCGGAAAGATGGCTGTGTGCACACCGGATGCCTCAACCGGAAATACAATGCGACTCCCAGGATTGCAATATGGCAACAGAGCCTAGTGGCTGGGGCTCATTAAAGAGCATTGAAACATCTGCTTTCTCTGTTTACAGGACTCAGATTCAGGGATTAATGTGCTGGCCATTCACAGAGAGGGCAGGCCTGTTAGCGTTTAACAACCAGTGGGAAAGCACACACACACTTGAGTGCGCGCACACACACACACACACACACACACGCACGGCCTATTTAGCACTCTCTCACCTCTCCCACCAGGAAAATACACATCAAGATGTTCTGTGATCTTAAATCACTCCAACCAGGGCCACACACCTCTTGACAAAGCTCTGAGGTGTGCGGTACCTGCCAATAACCATTGTCATCACATCTTGTCAAAGCAAAGGCCATTTGTCTCCAGAAGAAAAGCCTGGAATACGGGTAGGCAAGGATTTTTTTTTTTTAACGGCCACAGAAGCCTTTAAATAAATGATTATATTTTTTGAGCGCATTGAAAAGAAATCTGTGTAAAACATCAGATTGAAACAAAAAAAAGGTATACTCAACGCAATGGTGACACTCGTCTAAAAAGCTCGTGCAGACCACAGAGATTAATCATGGGAGGGAGATAAAAAAAAAAATTCCCTGAAAGAGAAGGGAAATAATTTAGCAGTAAATCACAGAGCGGGGCTAACATGAATCACAGGGAAAAGGTACCAGCTCTTATGATTTAGGTGACACATAAAGAATAGCCCTCTGTGGATTGGCAGTTATAGGTATAAATGATAAAATTATCCAGCAGTGGTATGTGCTCTTCTTGCTATTTGTCATTTGGCATCTGATTACTTCTACGAATTTAATTAAAGGAGCAACAGAACCGGAGAGACCTTGGGTGACTCTCCCAGCCCAGTGCCTTTAGAAGCCTTTTTTTTTTAAAGAGAGAAATAGATGACTCCCCCGTCCTTTGGCTTTGTGCTCCCTAAGTGCTCCGCGTGTCTTCGTGCGTGTTATTTTTCTTCCTGATATCGGTTTAGGCCGGCCGGGAAGATTGATGAAGAAAACATTAAAAATGGGCATCCATTGTCGTTAGCGGAGAAATTATTTTAACTAAAACATACACCGCGCGATAAAGGATGGGAACAGCTGCTTGCCTGGCATCTCCAGATTTCCTTTCCCACTAAAAGCCAAAGATCGTTGTGTGTTTTCTTGTCTCTGGATCTCCAACCCTGAGAAATGAATACGGGGTGTGTGTGTGTGTGTGTGTGTGTGTGTGTGTGTGTGCGCGCGCGCACGTGTATGCACTCACACATAAGCACTTGACTGTGTTCACCTACACACACAACCACATATTGCATAGCGGCATTTACATACATTTTTCTGTAGCAGGGCTACCAATCCAAAGCTGGAGTTTCATAGAGAAGATGAGGGGCATCTTTGCAAAGTATGTGTGATAACGCAGTTTTAGCAAAAGAGGCTCCTTTACATGACTGGTCTTCAAGGTGCATGCACCACATCCAGTTCATGTAAAGGGGGCTCCTTTGCTGAAACTGCATTATCACTCATATTTTGTGAAGATGTACTTCATCCAGACCCAGCAATCCCACTCTTAGGAATATATCCTAAGGAAGTAGAAACACCCATCAGCAAGGATTTATGCACCCTATGTTCATAGTAGCACAATTTACCATAGCTAAGATTTGGAAACAGCCTAGGTGCCCGTCAGCAGATGAGGGGATCAGAAAACTATGGTTTATCTACACAATGGAATTCTATGCTGCCATTAAAAAGAAGGAATTCTTACCATTGGCAGCAACCTGGATGGAACTGGAGAGCCTTATGCTCAGTGAAATAAGCCAGTCAATGAAGGAGAAGCACCACATGATCTCACTCTTTTGTGGATAATAAAGAACATTATAAACTGATGAACAAAAGGATAGATACAGAGGCAGTAAAGCATCACACAGACTGTCAAATTACAACAGAAAGCCGAAACCGGCTTGGCTCAGTGGATAGAGCGTCGGTCTGTGGACTGAAAAGTCCCAGGTTCGATTCCGGTCAAGGACATGTACCTTGGTTGCGGACACATCTCCAGTGGGGGTGTGTGCAGGAGGCAGCTGATCGATGTTTCTCTCTCAGTGATGTTTCTAACTCTCTATCCCTCTCCCTTCCTCTCTGTAAAAAATCAGTAAAATATGTTTAAAAAATTACAGCAGAAAGATTAAGGAGAGGTGGGGTAGAAGATAAGAGATCAACCAAAGGACTTGTATGCATGCAGATAAGCATCACCAGTGGACACAAGACACTGGGGAGTTGGGGTATGCCTGGGAGGGGGGGTGCAATGGGAAGATATGTATATATGTAACACAATAAAAATAAATAAAATAAAATAAAGGTGCATACAGCAGAGGGTGCGCTCCATGCCTTCACCTGCATACCCTACAGCCACACAGCACCTGGGTCATACCATCAGATGCAGTAGGGCATCCGCTGTCAAACTTCTTACAGGAGGAATAAAAAGTTCAAGAGCTGCTGTGACCATTATACAACGGGACCAACCAGCGGGCCCTTTAAAATACACTGGTGTGTGCATTTTATTGGCTCTTATGAACTGTTAACATGAAGAAAAAAAAAACAAAAAAAAACAATTCACCGTCACTTTAAAGTTTTGCTTCAAACAACTTCAGTGTTTCCACGGACTAAATTAAGGCTTTTCCCTGCTTCCCCCCCAGCTCCCAGAGCAGAAATTAAATCAGTTTTAATTTATTTTATTTGCCAACTCCGTGGATATAATTATTGCTGCCGAGGCTTTTTAATTGTTCGCAACCAAGGTGCCTGCCTTTAAGTTGCACTCGCCTCCTAATTCCGCATTGAGGGTATTCCCCTGGCGGTTCTGACAAAGCATCATAAATCCAGGTATTTAGGTTTATTGAATTTTGAAATGAGGTGATTAGTTGGCACCGGGATGAATGAATTGATGCAAAACAAAATGAATTTTATGATTTACTATGGTTTACAAGTTCCCTTGGAGCCACTATGTGCAAATTGTAAAATGCATTAAGAGGCGAGATATCGCATTTATAATCAACTTGGCAAACTTTGCTCAAGCAACGATAGTGGAGCGCTCTGCAAAGGAGTCACTGTTGAATAAGTGGCTGGCACACGCAATTAATTTTCACTGTGTTGTCTTACCCGCCGTCGTTTGTAAATCTGGAGGGCGGGTGTGGGCGATGACAGAGGCTCCACAATTGTGCAGAGCACCGCGATGTGTCAAGGGGTAGGGCTGTAGGTTGTAGTGTGATGTTCAAGGTCATTACCAGAGCCAAGTTGTACTGCGATGCATGTCCCTGTGCGTTTTACTGTAAAACAGAAGTTTCATCGCACATTCCCTAGCTGATGGAGGCCATGAGCATATAGATGTTATCTGATTGCTTTATGGCAGGTAACCTATGTATTTAGTTTGGTATTACAACATAGACCAGTGGTTCTCAACCTTCCTAAGGCCGCGACCCTTGCATACAGTTCCTCATGTGGTGGTGACCCCCAACCATGACATGTTGCTACTGTTATGCATCGTGATGTAAATATCTGCATTTTCTTGTGGTCTTAGGTGACCCCTGTGAAAGGGTCGGTGGACCCCGAAAGGGGTCGCGACCCACAGGTGGAGAACCGCTGACAGACGAAGATGTGTGCTTTGTGTTCATTAGAAAAGTACCTGGAGATGGGAAATGTCATTGCCATTTTGGTACAGTCATGCCAAAGGTTCTAGATGGGTCGGGGTCTGTGTGTACAACATGGAGTGAAGGCCATCGTGGGTCTTCCCTGCTCCTGAAATTCTGTCCTCCATAATCAATTACTCTTTTCTCTCCTTACTAATATGGTGAAACTCCCAAGGTGTAAGATATCAGCTTCCCCACAGCTCTCTGAGGCCAATGTGCTGAGAGAGGCTGCCTTTGTCAGAGAGATGGGGAGGGTAGCGCCATGGAGGAATCCAGTTATAGAAGAGACAAGGAGGAGGAAATCTCTGGATGATGGAGTTCCTCTGAGGGCCGAGAGACAGAAGGACGGAGAGAGTGCGGAGTCCTTTGCCTGCCTGTTCCCAGGCTCAGTCTTGCAGTATTGCTCCAAGGAGAAGGTGCAGCGGATTAAATGCACCCCATCTTTGGGTCCCCACCAAACTACCGATTCTTGCATCCGGTGCCATGCCATGTCCACCTTTTGTAACCGTGTTAACTGAACACAGTCTGTACAAGAGTGAACTGTAGTTGAGCGTGAACTTGACAGTCTACACATCCCCCTGGCCATCTCATTGTGCCTATTGGGTGAAGAGCAAAAATATTCATGTCTCTATGGTCTGTCTGAGAGACTTCCCAAGCCTTCAGGGTGGCCTGTCAGGTTTGTTTGTTTCTCATCGGACCCATCACCCGTAAGTTTTATGTCTCGTGTGTAATTGCCACTGACAGTCCACTCCTGAGACACCCAGCGGACATGCCCAGAGTGCCTGATGCATCGTCACAACACGTGACTGAGAGTACAGTTAGGTGGTCTGACTTGGACTTTGAAAACGAAGCAGAGAGCGGGATTATTTTGTTCTCAGGGAAAGAGAGGGATCTTCAGGATTTCTCATTTTTAAGCTCAGAGTACCGTTCTGCAATGGGAGTTTAGGCAGAATTCCTCCCCACCCTGGGATCTCACCACGGTGCCAAGTTCAGCATTAGTATGCTGCCCCCTCTGGAAATCCTACCTTAGGCAGAAGGACTTAGATTTGCTTCTCCCTTCATGGAGCAGAAGGAATGAGAATTGCCTTGTATAGAAATCTGATTGGCTGGCTAGGTCTTCTTGGGTGAACCTGTATTGGGCACTGCTATGTTACCACTTTGTATTCTGTGTGCAGTACAGGATGGTACTGTGGCGTGATGAGGGTGTAGTCATTAAGAGCACATAGTCCACAGTCAGATTGCCTGGGCATCTTGGATAAGTTACTGGATCCTTCCAAGCTTTCCCTCCTTTATCTAAAAATGAGATAATAATATCTCTTTCACAATATTGTTTAGGATAGTTCATGAAGTTATCCTCTTGTTCCAAGTCATTAAAACAATCCCTAAACACGGTAAGGTTTTGGTAGAGATCAGCTATTCTTATTAGGACAAATAATATTCTCAGGGTTCCTGAGGAAGGCTGGTGAGCTGGTCTCTTACAAACAAGGGCCGATGTTGATTCACATTCACATTCTCAGCGCCTGGCACAGCGACGGGCTTCGGAACTGTACATGTCAGCCAGAGGTTAAGCAAACTGAGTGATTGTGGGTTTCACTTCGTGGATGAAGGGCCTGGGGCTCCAGAACAGAGGTGTCCAGGGTGATAGCCACTGAGTTGTGGGGGCAGAGACTGACCCCAGAGCTTGGACTCCAGGACTCAGGCCTCTGGGCCTGTCCACACTCTGTGTCCACAAGGTCAGAGGCCAGGGTGCCATCAGAGTGCAGAGTGCGGGGAGGCCAGGGCTCGGGGGAGAGGGCCTGAAACAGAAGAACACATGCAGCTCCTGAAGGCAGTTTTCATCTCCTTCCTTCCCTCTGTCGCAAATGTTCTGGGATCCACCAGCTTCTCTCTTCCTGGCTCACCTCTCTGCTCCTCCTCTCACGCTGACTAGGCCTTGATTGCCTATACTGTAATTACAGTGGTACCTCGAGATACGAGTTTAATTCATTCCATAACCTTGAGGCGTGGGAAACTATGAGATGCTCGAGTCGTGGTAAACTGGTGGGTCCTGTGCAGCCGGCCGATCCACGTGATGACTCCTATCTCAAATGTTACTCGTATGTCAAAACAAATGTTACTCGTATGTCGACGGTTCGTATCCCAAAAATCTCATTTGTTAGGGCACTCGTATCTCGAGGTACCACTGTACCTGCCTTCCACTACTACATGTTTCAAAACCAGAACCATGATCTCAAGACCCTCGAATAAAACTAACAGTCCTCACCTCTTGTTCGGGGGGTGGGAAAGGGGGGGCTGAGCTGCCAGGGCCCTGCTGGCCTGGAGACCAGGGAGGTCTGTGGACCACCAGGCTTCTTGCGCCATCCGGGGACCCAGCTTAGTTTTGGGGCCCTTTCCTCCGAAGCATCAGAACCGTGAAGCGCATCGCTCCAACATCTCTCTCTCTCTGCTCCCTTGTTTTATAATTTTACATCACAGTGCAAATATCACCTCATGTGTAGTGTTCGCCACACCTAATTGATATGTACAGAATAACCAGATTTCCCAACAGATTGCGTCTCCTTTAACATTCATTTCGAAGAGTAAAGAGGAAGAAACTGCGATATATTAAATACCTACTGTCAAGGCACTGTTCAGGTGTATTTTCTGACCTTAATCTTCAAAAATGATGCCAAAAAGTTCTTCAGAGAGAATTTAATATTCCTTTGTGAGGAAGCACAACGAGGCTTAGAGACACAAGGAAGGCGATCAAGGTCAAAAGCAGCAAAAGGCTGTTGTGACCCTGATGTTCTCCTTGGTCTACTCCAGGTCTTCAAAATATTTCTAGCTCTCTATTTCCATGCCAAGGAAATTTTCTTGACATAAATTTCCCATAAGCCATATGCACTTGTAAGTTTTATTTTTAAAATATTACCTGACCCATGTGGCTCCATGGTTGAGCATCGACCTATGAACCAGGAAGTCATGATCCAATTCCTGGTCAGGGTCCAGGCCCAGGTTGCAGACTAGATCCCCAATGGTGAGCGTGCAGGAGGAAGCCGATCAATGATTCTCTCTCATCATGGATGGTTCTAACTCTCTTTCCTTCTCTCTTCCTCTCTGAAATAATTAAAAATATATTTTTAAAAAATCACTCAGGCACGCTCCAAATACAGAACAACACTCCAGAATAATTGCCACACGCGGCCTTAATAAAATTGTATTTTTGGTTTCAGGATCGCAGTGTAGGAAAGAGAGAAAATATAACACTGTAATGGAAACCAGCAGATCAAGATCTTGATTTCCAATCTGCCGAAGACTGGCAGTCAGATCTTGACAAATACCTCCCTTCCTTGGACCTCAATTTCCATTCTGGTCTGATCAAGATGATCTTGGAGGTGCCTTTCAGTCTAGAACACATCTCTACATTTTAATTCTCTATCATTTTTTTTTAAAGTGATTTTTCGTTAGCTATTCAGCGCACAATTTTACCTTCCTCTTCAGAAAGAAAAACCCTTAGGAATATGTCCATTGTTTCATGTTCCCTCTGATATAATTTTACTGCTACGAACGTGATTAAAGTCTCTAAGTGAAAATTACTTTTATTTAACTTATTTTCTTGCTGCAGATTGAGTGAGGGAAAAAATAAATGTGCCTTTAAGTAAAAGAACAAAGAGAATACTGTGGAGATGAAGCTTACAAGCATCAAGTTAGGCTCACAACAGGGACTGAATTCAACATGTTCACCTCAGACTCCATCAAGATACAGGCCTGTAGGATTTGCAGTAATAATAATAATAATAATAATAATAATAATAAATACTGTGGTGGTATTATTAATACATCCTTATGCAGCTTGTGGGACATAATTAGGGAGGACATTTTCATCCTTGAGATGGGTGCAAAACAGAAATATCTTTAAATTGGGAAGAGTGTGTAGACTAAGCACTCTGCGGGTGTTTACAGACGCGGTTTCATTTGAAGGCTTTGAATTAGAGACGTGCCTGCTGTCATCTGGCAGAGGCGCGCTTTGGTGTGATTTTATAATAAAGCAACTCCTGATAGGAACCATTTGAAGTCTGAGACCTGGGGGAGGAAAATGGCATATACAGCGGTACCTCGAGATACGAGTGCCCTAACATATGAGATTTTTGAGATACGAGCGAGCGATTTTTGCTTTGAAATACGAACAACATTTGAGATAGGAGTCATCGGCTGGCTGCACACGACCCATCAGTTTACCTCGACTCGAGCATCTCATAGTTTCCCACGCCTCAAGGTTATGGAACGAATTAAACTCGTATCTCGAGGTACCACTGTGTGTCCTCTGGGACAATTCGCACCTACGAGTTTGATCTCCACAGGTGATGAGAGGCTGCCTATGTAATACGGACCGAGGTGCAGAGGAAGATGGTAATCAAGGTTTCCGCAGGTGATTTCTCCTTTTATTTTTTAACTATTTTTTCTTGATTTTATGGACAGAGGAAGGAAGAGAGAGAGAGAGGAACATCGATGAGATTGGCTGCCTCCTACCTGTCCCCTCCTACCAGGGACCCAGTCTGTCACCCAGCATGTGCCCTGACCAAGAATGGAACCAGAGGCCTCTAGGTGCAGAGGATGATGCCCAACCCACTGAGCCACACTGATCAGGGTGACTTTTTCTTTCTTTTCACCAAAAGGATCATTGATGCATGAGAACCATGTCTTCATGAAATGTCTGTTTGGTTTGCTCTGTTTTAATTTTCCTGTAGACTCCTCCCCCACTCAAAAAAATACAGTGGTACCTCGAGATACGAGTTTAATTTATTCCGTAATCTTGAGGCATGGAAAACTATGAGATGCTCGAGTCTTTGTAAACTGGTGGGTCGTGTGCAGCCAGCCAATCTGCGTGATTACTCCTATCTCAAATGTTGCTCGTATTTCAAAGCAAAAATTGCTCACTCGCCGGCTCGTATCTCAAAAATCTCATATGTTAGGTCACTCGTATCTCGAGGTACCACTGTAATTGTCATGCAGGTGATCTTGAAAAGTCTAAAAGTGCTGCTGTGTGGCTGTCCCATCCCGCACAGGCAGAATCCGGCTTCCCAGGAAGCAGGCCTGGCCCACCCAGAGTCTAACAATGGCGCTAGATTGTGCAGATTGCGTGCGGGGGAGAACACACTCATGAAAATGAGCTCCGTGCGGTGATTGTCAGTATTTCTCAGTTTGATTTTCCTTTTACTTCGGGGCCGTTTTTTATTTCCTGCGAGGAAGCATTCCGGTGGAGAAGTCAGGGACCACACTGCATGTCATTTCTTGCTTCTCTGGAATATGCTTCTTGGTTAATTTTAATCAGGTTGAAAAGAATCCATTGCTTCTCAATGAAGGGGTAAATATTACTGATTCAAAAAAAAAAAAAGAACCGATCTTCTAAAATCCTTGGGAAATGAGGGGTGGAGAGAATATATGTTAGTTGGTGATCATGTTAGGCGCTGACTGTGGTCGTGGAATATTTTCTTAGTTAAAATACACACTCTGTTTTGTGTCTCACTTCCCTGCTACTTTGGTGCGTTTGCCATCTGACAGAGTACTTGAAAAGCCTAGAAATCTTGAATGAAATATTTAATGCATCAAAATATATTTTTTCCCTGTACCTTCATTCTTGTTGACCTATGTATACTACTTTACTATAAGAAGATGAACTACTTTTTGGTCACGATATATATATATACATATATATGTATATATACACACACACACACACACACACACACACACATATATATATTTAAATATATTTTATTGATGTTTTACAGAGAGGAAGGGAAAGGGATAGAGAGTTAGAAACATTGATGAGAGAGAGACATTGATCAGCCGCCTCCTGCACATCCCTACTGGGGATACGCCCTCAAACAAGATACATGCCCTTAACCAGAATCAAACCTGGGCCCCTCCAGTCTATAAGCTGATGCTCTATCCACTGAGCCAGACCAGCCAGGGCAGGAGAGAGATATTGAGAAAGGAAAAATCCTTAATGGGAACAATCACTATTACTCTATCAGCCTGTTGCCCTGGAGGTCACCCCAGAATCAAACAGGGGTGCCTGTGCTTCCCTCTGTGGAGGGGGCGGAGACACACTTTGGGTGTGACATGGAAGGGGGACATGAGCCGATTCCCTGATCAGTTTGGACAACGTTGGATTTTGAACCGCTTGGTTATTTTTTGGAAGAGGGGGCGACGCATGCGTTTTGTGCTTGACACATGGCCACAGAAAACACGGCATCTTTGCTTTTAATCCCACCTTTGCTACTGAGGTGGACTGGGTGTCTTTCCTTTTAATTGCCTACCTGCAGCCCATTAGCCGAGGCAGCCTCCTCAAGTCTCCGGGAAGCATTTGTGGGAGCTAATCTGGAAGGCACTTAGCCTTGCCCTTCACCTTGTTAAAGGTAAAGGAGGTCAGACGTGGGCTCAGCAGAGGCCCTCTCTCGCCTCGGCGACTGGCGGGCCAGAGCAATGGGTGTGTGTCACTTTTCATTAATCACCCCTCTCTCCTCCTCAGCACCCCCACAGCAGAGACACATAATTGTGACTAAATGCAATTCGCAACATTCCGCGCGGTGGCTAAAGGACCAGAAAGAGGCAAACACATGAAAACACTGTTTAGCTTGCAGGCCACACGTGTCTGCACATGCATAAACATGGATTTAGCCAGGAGCTGGCTTGTCGAAGGCTTTGCCTATTTCCAGAAAGCCCTGTGCTCAGGCGAATAGCCACGGGCCAGCGCTTTTCCCCGTCTGGCCAGGCTGCCTCCTATTTGCATCGCCTTCCCTGACATACACCCGCGTCCCTAATGTTAGGCCGCTGCGAGATGGCCACAGGTGAGACGGAGCAGAATGAGCTGTTCACCTTCATGGCGGGAGATGCTAGGGGCAGTTTGTTGATTTTGAATAAATATTGCATTAAGTCCAGTCGCTGCACATAATTGGGAGGCTGAAGGTGTATTTAAATCAATGTTGGCTCCCAGCGCTCGTTAATAGATGGGCATGTAGGCACGACGCACGAAACTTTTTCTGATGGGGGCTCCCCAAGGCTGAACCCCTCCAAAGTGATGGATGGAGAGGACTTTTACGTGGGCTGGGGGGTGGCGGCCTGTGGTTCTATCAATGGGGCCCACTCTGGGAAGTGGGGTCTGCTCAGATCAGTGGTCCTAAGTCAAGAACATATGTGTAGCACACCCTAAATGTATGCTCTGTTGTCACACACATGACGAAATAGCGCGGCATGGCTCTCCCATCACTGTGTTGTCAGGAGCTCAGTCCTGTGCACAAGCTGTGACTGAACAACACACACCCAGCTCTGCAGACATGACAGGCCCAGGGTCCAGGACAATGTCATTGTCTTCTGTCCCTCCTTGCTGCCAGCAGATCTTAGTCACTGAGACGCAAGACCTGTTCTCATCTGCATGAGCACCTCCCCGATATTGATGAACATCGATAAAATGGAAGGACTCCACACCACGCACTCGCTCCAAAGAGGATTTCTGAGAGAAGATGAATTATTATCGGAACGATAGGAAGGGAAAAGCAGAGGAAAAGAAAGGCAAAGCTATTCTTCATCCCAACTTCTCAATGTTTGCTCAGTGGATCATACGTTTGTCAAACAAAACCATGATAGGTGAGGGGGAAAGGTTCTATGCTGTTAGACTAGAAAGTCATGTATTCAAATATATCAGTTTCCTATAGAGTTATTTTGCAAAGAGTTCATTGATTCTGAAAAATTAATTCCACAAAGTATATTAAAGTAAAAAAAAATATATAAAGCTCAACCAGCAAATAATAACGTATAATATAAACTTATAAAAACTACATCAACCGAGACCGGTTTGGCTCAGTGGATAGAGCGTTGGCTTGCGGACTGAAAGGTCCCAGGTTCGATTCCAGTTGGGGGCATGTACCTTGCTTGCGGGCACATCTCCAGTGTGGGGTGTGCAGGAGGCGGCTGATCGATGTCCCTCTCTCATCGATGTTTCTGACTTTCTATCTCTCTCCCTTCCTCTCTGTAAAAAAAATCAATGAAATATATAAAATAAAAAATAAAAAATAAATAAAAACTATATAATACTCACTGCCAAGATGAATTGCAGAGTCCTCACTGCATACATAGATGTAGGAGTCTATTTTTATGGATCTCAGGTTCCTTCGTGTGCTCACATTTTTTGTTATTAGAACTTCTGTGGGTATTACTTTTTACCCGACTCAGTTTCAGACATGGGTTTCCTTAGAGCACTCAGCACCCAATGAAACTAACACTGCAAATGCTTATGCATGTGAACCATCCCTAACAAATATGAAAAAAATAGCCAGCACTTTTTCAATGCTAACTATCTCCTAACCACTCTACACATATTAACCCAGTGGTTCTCAACCTTTTTTAATGCTGTGACCTTTTAATACAGCTCCTCATGTGGTGGTGACCCCCAATCTTAAAATTATTTTCGTTGCTACTTCATAACTGTAATTTTGCTACTGTTA
>JAAGEH010000026.1:3516890-3532291 GCA_011751065.1 Lasiurus cinereus
TTTTTTTATTAAGACTTCATTTTTTTAGAGCAATTTTAGGTTCACAGCAAAATTGAGAAGCAGGTACAGGGATTTCCCATATACCTACTCCTTGACCCCACACATGCACAGCCTTCCCCATTATTTACATTTACAACCAGAATGGTACATTTGTTACAATTGATACATACAAGTTAACACATCATAATCCCCAAAAGTCCAGAGTTTAATTAGAGTTCACTCTTGGTGTTGTAACACTCTATGGGTTTGGACACATGTATAATGAGTGGTACCCATCATTACAGTATTACACAGTGTATCAGCGTATTTTCACTGCCCTAAAAATCCTCTGTGCTCTGCCTGGTCATTCTCTCTTCTCCAACTCCTGGCAACCACCGATCTCTTTACCATTTCCATAGTTTTGCTTTTTCCGGAATGTCATACAGTTATTCTTCTTCTGAATAACCATCTCGTCCTCACTGCCTCAGTACCACCTCCCACTCACCCCCCTCTTCCTCTGAAGCTCCAGTCCCCTTTCCTCTCCCTCCTCCTCCCTCTTCTGCCTGCAAAGTCAGAAGTAAGCCTGGCCCCCAAGCAGTGCTGGCTGTGGGAGCATTAAGAGAAAAACAGGAATTCTCTTAAGCAGTTTGGAGGAAAGGGAAACCTTGATAATTGTCCCGTGAATACATTTTAACCCTCATAAATAAGGAAACTTTTTCTCCCTTATTTTTTCCCTTCTGTCTCCATGATAACCCCCAGCCAGTCCTGAGGGGATAAAAATCACTTTTTTTTTCTTTTGGTAGACATGAACTTCAAGGCTAGAACTGGAATGGTAATGGAGAGGTCCATGCAGGAGTTCTCCCATTGAGGCAGTGTTCTTCGAAACTTCCCAATCCTGCTGAAACCAGTTTGGCTCAATGGATAGAACGTCGGCCTGCGGACTGGAAGGTCCCAGGTTCAATTCCGGTCAAGGGCATGTACCTCGGTTGCGGGCACATCCCCAGTACGGGCCTGTGCAGGAGGTGGCTGATCGATGTCTCTCTCTCTGATCAATGTTTCTAACTCTCTATACCTCTCCCTTCCTCTCTGTGAAAAATCAATAAAATATATATATTTTTAAAAAAAATCAAGTTCCCAATCCTGTAATGTGCACTCAGGAACTCATTCTATTTATTTGTATTTGTTTCTACAATGCCCTACACCACGTGATCGGCTTTTAATGATCAGAGAGAGATCTCCATTGTTGTCTTGATTGGATGGAAGGTGGGTGGATAGAAGGAGAATAGTCATTGAATAAATTAGCATTGACATGATTACTTCATTCCAGTTTTTCTAAAAACTGTAAGAAAAAATGCAGTCTGCCATGAGAGTACAAGAGTGATGCTTCATGTGAGACCGAGGGAGGACTATCGTTACTAAAAATTTCCCGCATAAGCGACTCAATCCATTCAAGCATCCTGTCCAAGGCTTTGGAGAATTCATGGAAAATCTGGATGATCTTCTCTGTTTCCTCTTTTTGATCCATCGCTTACACTGCAGAACATTCCAGAGAGAGAGTTTGGAAGTCGGAAGAGCAGGATAAATCTTATCTAAATTCCAGCTCACTGCTGTTTGAACCATCATTTTTATTAATGGAGAAAGAGCTTAAAGCTTTTCATCCCTGTCTTTCACTTTGCTTGATATGTGAAACACGATTCTATCAAGTACTGAGATGCTTAAGACTTATTTTTCCTCCTCTTTTTTTTAGCTTAAGTGTGTACATGCCTGTTTCACAGCCATATTACCCCAATGTCACCCACAAGGACTCATGAGGGAGAGGATGAAGGGCATTCACAGAGAGGAGCCACATTGGCACCTAACCTCACAGTCCGTGGTCAGTAAAAGTGTAAGTCATTAGAGTAGTTTGCTGGGGCTTGCCTAACACATATCGACAAATGAGGGGCCTAAGCAGTAGGAAGGAATAAAATCCCTCCTGGTTTCGGAGGCTGAAAGTTCCAGACTGAGGTGTTGACAGAGCTGGTACATCCTGAGGTCTGTGAAGGGAGGCTCCATTCTTGGTTTGCAAGTGGCCATATCCTTCTGCATCACCTTTTCTCTGTTCAGATGTGTGTTCTTACAAGGACCTGGTCATAGGGGGTACAGTCCACCCCATAGCCTCAACAAAAAATATTAGGACCTGGATCCCTTTGCCAAGGTTCTGATTTGATTGATCTGTATGCAGCCTGAGCACAGCAGTCTTTGAAGCTCCCCCATGATGCAAATGTGCAGATGTGCTGGAGAACCACTGCATTAAGAAGTCATGGTTTGCTCAGACTGACTTATTTCACTTAGCACAGTACTCTCCAGGTCCCTCCATGCTATCTCAAAGGGTAACATGCCCTTCTTTTATACAGCTGCAAGTGTTCCATCATGTAAATGTACTACTACTTTCCTATCTATATATCTACTGATGGGCAATTGGGCTGTTTCCAGATCTTAGCTATTGTAAATGACACTGCTATGAACATAAGGATGTGAATATTCTTCCTGGTTGGTGTTTTGGGATTCTTAGGATATATTCCCAGAAGTGGAATCACTGGGCCACATGCCAGTTTCATTTTTAATATTTTGAGGAAACTCCACACTGTTTTCCATCGTGGCTGCACAAGTCTGCAGTCCCAAAAGACAAATATCAGATGATTTCACTTGTATGTGCGATCTAATGAATAAAATAAACTGACAGATAAAATAGAACCAGAGATATGTCACCATGGGACAGACTGAGAAGTCTCAGAGGGAAAGGGGGAAGAGATTAACCGAAAAACTTATATGCACATATGCGTTGCCCGTGGTCACAGACAACAGGGTGGTGAAGGACTGGGGCATGGTGGGAACTGAGTGGAGGGGGCAATGGGTAAAAAAGGAGACATCTGCAATACTCTCAGCAACAAAGATTTAAAAAAAAAGAAATAAGTTTTTTTTTTGGAAGATAACTGATTCTATGTTTGCAGCCAGCAACTTCTAGTAAAAGTTAGAACATCACTGATACATAAAGGTTGATTATACCAAGAAATATTCTAGGGTGCCAGAAACACAAGAAAAATAAAAACCTTGCCATGTGTTAAAAAAAAAAAGAGAGCTAAAATATTTTATGTGTTCAAAAAAGCAAGGACACTTTCAAAAACTATAGGATAGGACTAACATGTAGAAAGAATAAAAACTTAAAGGAACTTCCAACATTGCTTCAATATACTAGAAAGCATGAAATAGAAAACAAATGGTCCGTTGGAGTAAGTGGAATCTATAAAATCATTAAGTCTGAAATAATATCACAGCAGGTGTGCCAACACAGGGGTGGGTCATGATATAAAAACTATGCTAAAGGAAAGATAGGCTTTCAGTAATAGTTATGAAAAATACTATATATTTCCATAGCCAATTTGACTCAAGGGATAGAGCATCAACCTCTGGACTGAAGGGTCCCGGGTTCTATTCCCATCAGTGACACATACCTCAGTTGCAGGCTAAATCCCATGTGGGAGGCAACCAATCTATTGGTCTCTCTAACACCAATGTTTCTCTCTCTCCTTCTTTCTCTAAAAATAATGGAAAAATAGCCTCTGATGAGGATAAAAACAAACAAAAAACAAACACAGCTATATATTTACTAACCCAAATTGTTTATTCAAACCAAGCTTATTTTATTCATTCAGAAAATATTTGTATGCCTACTATTTTTTTAAATATATTTTATTGATTTTTTACAGAGAGGAAGGGAGATGGATAGAGAGTTAGAAACATCCATGAAAGAGAAACATCAGCTGCCTCCTGTAGACCTCCTGCTGGGAATGTGCCTGCAACCAGGTACATGCCCTTGACCAGAATTGAACCTGGTCCCCTTCAGTCTATAGACCGACACTCTATCCACTGAGCCAAACCGGCCAGGGCTGTATGCCTACTATTGCCAGATATTGTTCTAAGCATTGATGATACATTATTAATTTCAGTGAAGTTCTTGACTTCAAAGAGCATATATTCCAGTTGGAAAAGATTGGGGTAACATATATATACAAGATTGGGCAAAAGTATGTCAACAGTTGTATCTAGTCCTATATAATAAAATACAGTCCTATATAATAAAAGCCTAATATGCTAAGGGTCCAGTCTGGCCGTCCGTTCAACCAATCAAAGTGTAATATGCTAATGATATGCTAAGGCAGATCACCAGGGGGCAGACAATCAACTGGTTGACCAGTTGCTATGATGTGCATTGAGCACTGGGGAGCAGACTCTCTGACTGGTAGGTTAGCTTGCTACTGGGGTCTGGCAGATCGGGACTGAGCAAGATGGGCTGGACATGCCCTGGAGCCCTCCCGCCTTCATTGCCCTGTGGGGTCCCTTGACCTGGCCTGCACCCTCTTACAGTCCAGGATCCCTCGGGGGATGTTGGAGAGCTAGTTTCAGCCCAATCCTGCAGGCCAGACTGAGGGATCCCACGGGTGCACGAATTCATTCACCGAGCCTCTAGTAATTAATTGCTATTGACTTGTATGAATAGTACACTCAAAGATCGCCTGGCTTAGCTAGTATATTTCTACCCCAGACCTGTATTCTGTTATTTTTCAGAGAACCAAGGTTACTTTTATTGGGAAGTGGAATTTTGAGACCATAATTGTGTTCCTGAGGTACATGTTCTTAATAGGTTGGCCATTTGCTTCTAGGCCTTTAGCAGACAGCACTCATCAAGTTTTCAAGAGGACTACTATCCCAAGAAAAAAATTTTACTGTGTGCAGTGATGCATGTTAACCAGACTTCTTGCGATGACCAGTTCATAATATATACAAATATAGAAACTTTATATTGTACACTTGAAACTAATGTGATATGTCAGTCAGAGAAGTTGTATGAATATTTGCATAACCCATGGACACAGACAATAGGGTGCTGAAGGGGTGGGGTGGGGGCAGGCTAGAAGGAAGGAAAAGGGGAGGGGAGGAGGGACATATATAATACTTTCAAAAATAAAGATTTTTTTTAATTGAAATTTTAAAAAAAGAGGACATAGCTTATAACAATATTGCCAGTTTAAATTTAGAATCACATTGCTTTAACATAGTCTTATTTTATATTCGTATCTCTTTTCTCTTTAAATGAAATTCTACATTCCTAATGACATTAACATAATTACTTATTTCCTTGAACCTGTAGTCATATCAATATGCCTGTAGTTTGAGAATAGTTATATCAATAATATTGCTAACAAAAGGATTACTGAAGAGAATTTAAGATGTCTTTGTAGTTCTTTTTGTCCGACTTAATTATATCCTAGTAGTGTACAATCAAATTACTGGGTTTGAAATAACTAAAAATAATTCTGTTTTATTCAGCCTCTCGTTTAACAGATAGGTCCTTTTTATATTTTAAAAATTTTTATATGTACGTGTTGTGATTCCAAAGTTAAGC
Source organism: Lasiurus cinereus (assembly GCA_011751065.1). NCBI lineage: Eukaryota > Metazoa > Chordata > Mammalia > Chiroptera > Vespertilionidae > Lasiurus > Lasiurus cinereus. The sequence continues at coordinate 3,522,313 of JAAGEH010000026.1, forward strand.
CTCCAACTCAAAGCCTACTCAGAGTCTTACTTCTGTGCATGTCCCATCAACCTTGATTCTTTCCTCACTCCCGGGTAACTATTTTATATAGTTTTATGATATTTATTTAATATTCTGTTTTTTAAAAAAATAGTGTGTGTGTGTGTGTATGTGTGTGTGTGTAGTATAAGTGTATATGCATGTGTCTATAATATTATACAGGGTGGGGCAAAAGTAGATTTGCAATTGTTGTGTGGAAATAGTAGCACACTAATCAATAAGACAAGAATAAATTGCGTTCCGCACACTCACACTGTAAGCCTACATCTGCCAACCCTGCGGCCTCTCTCTTTTTGCGATGCTCAGTCCTGTGCTGTGTAGTGACAGCCTTCAATTTCTGCTGCAATTGAAGGAATCACCCGGGGACTTGTTAAGGCCCAGATTGCGGGGCCCCCCGGGGTTGGTACACTGCCCCATTACCTTCATCGCTAACGAGTTCCCCGGTGATGGGGATGCTGACGCTGCCAGGCCTGGTCGGGGGACCACCCCTGGAGAACCAGTGCCCACATAGTACTCTCCCCTTCATCTCCCGTTGCCCACTGTGTGCTGGGGGGCATTCCCCAACAGAGAGGGGGCTTCCGGGTATTTTTGCAGCTGCATAGTACTCCACTGGGAGGAGGTCCACCGATCATCCCAGCCCTGCCCTACTGTGTGCTCTTGAGTTGTTGCCAGTCTCTCAGTGAAGAGCGCTCGAATGCTGATTTTAATAGTTTTCAAGGTGATACCATGGGGATGGATTCCTAGAAAATGGGAAAGTGACATAGGGTAAAAGCATATGTAAAATATTTAAATTCCTATTAGAGAATTCAGGATATGCTATCTATGTGATACATTTTTGAAAAAGATTCCATGGCTCTTCAATCTATAATGACTGCATTTAAAATTTTTAAGTTTATTGAATCCTGTTCCAAATCGCAGAGCTGATTGCTTTTCTATGCTTCCCATGGAGAATACTTAAGACACTAACATGAAATTTAAAAATCCTTTAAAGGCAGCAATAAGTAGGAAACATTTAAAAATCTTTCCAAATTGGATATTTTAAAATACATTTTTAGAGTTTAGAGTTTATTTTTATTAACAATAAGAAGACAATTTAGCCATTGGAACACAAGGTTTAGATTTTCTATTTTTTGAATCCCAGAGGTTGACCTTGAACAATTAAGATACCCAATATGTTTAAGGCTTGGTTTCTTTATCTGCAAAACAGAGATGAAAAAAAAATGCTGCCTACTTCCTGGGATTTTCCATTTTTGAATTTAAGATAAGTTAATACATATAAGGAATTTAGCTTATCACTTTTCAATCTTATAAGAACAATGTCATCTATTTTAAATGAATATTTTATAATGCCCCCTTTACTCTCAGGGAAATAAGTCATATTTAATATATTCTAACTACATACGTAATATTTAAAAGTGTGTAATTCCTTTAAAGGCTTAAACAGAAGGAAAGCAATTTGTAACAAATTAATATGTAGACAGTCATGCATAACAGATCTAAAAGACATATAAAGTCATCCGATGCTGTATTTATTTCATTTTGAATATGGCAAATGGAATAGTATAAATACAGAGGTGCTGAGTTTGCAGCTTTAATACCAAGAGTAACAATATTATCATGGTGTTATTTTCCAAAATGGTAAACAACTTTTGAAAGTTTTGACCAAAGTACGGTCTTTCCTTGATTTACAAAGCAGCTGTATTCCTGTAAGACTCGGTGCATATTAAAATAGTGTCAGCAAGTCTTCTGTTTTTATGTAAGGTGTTAGGCTGAGCCAATTCGGCTGAGGTGTTATGTAATAATGTCTCATCAATGAGAGCACCAATCACATTCTTCCTGGTACAGGGTTGACAACAAAGACTTCTCGTACCATTGGCATCCTTTGTCTCAACACCAATCACTAGGATAACCGAAACTGAATCCAGAAATTGCAAAATACCTCCAACTGGGCAGTACCAAATTCTACCAGCTTGTCCCAGTGCCTGGCTTGTGACGTTTGGTAGATAATAGCCATGTGATGATAATTCATACCCTTGAAGATAACAATAAAGGGGTCCCATTCATTCCTCCTGTTGATGACCTTGCTTCAGTTTCACTGTTCATCAGTCATATGGTCATAACCGCCGATGAAAATAACTAATGTCCCTATAGGTACTTCATCGAGTGGTTTTATGTAAACGTTCCGTTTCTGTTTTAAGCTTGAGGAGATTCTATTACTATTCATATGCAATAAAGTCATAAGACATGAAATAAAAGGAAGGAAGCCTCTGTGGTCAGATTAAGATTCACTCTGACATACACACACACACACACACACACACACACACACACACACACACATATATATATATATATGTTGATTTTAGAGAGGAAGGGTAAAGGAGAGAGAGGTAGAAACATCAACGATGAGAGAGAGGCATTGATCGGCTGCCTCCCGCACACACTACAGTGGGGATCTAGCACACAACCCTGGCACGTGCCCTTGACTGGAATCAAACCCGGGACCCTTCAGTCCACAGGCCGCCGCTGTATGCACTAGGGCCACTCTGACTTGAAATGCAGTTTTGCAGAGTGGCCCAGAGCCAGCATTAGAAATTACGTGAGCTGCATAGGGGATATAAATATTTTCATGTAGCTCCATGAAAGAAGTACAGTGAAATATGTGAAAGTAACTGTAATATATATTTTGTTTCACCTCGTACATCCCAAAATTATCCTGTTGGCAAACATTATACCTGCTAAACGTATGACCTTGGGCTATTTACTTCAAACCTCTCTGTGCCTCAGTTTCCTCATCTCTAATACATCAGTCACAAAAGTAGAATCTCGCCAGGAGGGTGTGTGGGAATGAAATGCATTAACGTATCTAACGAACTTAACCGGCATCAAGTTCTCCATAAAGGTTCCTTCTGTCCTACGGGCTTAGTTTATCTATTCAGAGTTTATCAAGTTCATATAGTAATTCAATAAGCATCTACTGTGTGCCCCAATGCCAATAGCGCGGGTAGAAACAATCCACATTCATCAGGCGACATCCTTACACAGGAGATCTCCTTTCTCCAGCTCCCTCAGCCCCCCACAAACAAAAAAACGGTTTCTCGCGCTCTTCCTTTCCCGTGTGCATCACAAGCAGGTATCCGGGCGGGATAAACAGGAGCAGGGAATGCAGGTCTTGTCGCCACTCCCGATACTGTGTCTTAGAGCTTTGATTATATTTTGATCCTTCCCCGCATACTGAGAGCTGAGGGATGTGGAGATTGGAGCGGGGAGGTTGCCTGCTGACTTCTAAGTAAACAGGATGCATGCAGGTAAGATCATCGGCATAATTATTTCCTGGCTGAACCCCACATTAGAGGCATGTAAATGATGCCTCCGTGGAATGGGGATAGACAGCTATGGGCAGGTCATCCTGGGAGAGTTCTGTCTCACTTCCTTGCTCCTGGCCAACTTTCTCAGGCCCCCGGAGAAAATTGCAGGGGACACTCATGGGGTGTGAAATGTTCCAGGAGAGATTTTTTTTTTCCTTTTAAATGTTCTTTTATTCTCCACAGGACATTCTATTTTCACCCTGATGGTGCCATTTTTTTTTTATTTTTCTGGGGTGCTGACGGGCACTGTAAGTACACCCATCATGCAGATAATAGACTCTTCAGAGTTTCCCTGTGCAAATGGAAGGAGGACATAACAGCCCCTGCCTGTCCCCAGGTCTTGCAGCCAAACCACTCTGGTATGTAGATAGGACACGGACAGAAGTGACAGCAGTGGTTCTGGGCAGCCTGTCTGAGATGGTTAGCGAGTCACAGGCGGGAACAGCACGGTAACCCAGAAACGTCCAGATCGCTTTGGCCTCTGCTGTTGTGATAAATCTATTGTGAACTGGACGGAGGGGTATTGTTTGCACCTGCTGTATCTCTGTCTAGAAAGTGGCCATGTGCATCCATCCCTTCTCCCTGAGCTGAGTGGCACAAAAGCCGATGCACTGGTAATAGAAAAGCCGAACGGATCCCTGTGCGGGAAAGGGGTAGGGAGGATATATTTGAATACGCTCGATTAACCACGGGCTATGCTTGCACCAGGTGAGATGTGCATAGTGCAAGATGGCACGTTTAAAAACCCAAGTGGTGTTTTCTTGTGGCACTAGAATAACTCTTCGGGATGCTGGTCTATTGCAAGACAGGCCAAATCACTCGCTGCTGAGAAAACCAGGCTGTGCATTCTGTGCTGAATTAGGTTGTTCCTTAATACAGGAACGAAAAGGAAGTAATTAGCATAAATGCTGGCAAAGGGTTACCTTCAACTAAGCATTTCTTCATGGAAGTTGGAAAGAGATTAGTGAGGAGTGTAGGTTTGGGACTTGGAAGAGCACTATCGATTTGTGAAATATTCATGTTGAAAGTATTACATATGTCCCTTCCTTCCCCCATTGACCCCTTCTAGCTGGTACCTACTCGTCCCCATCCAGGCCTTCACCACACTGTTGCCTGTATCCATGGGTCATGCATATCTGCATAAAAGTTATATTTTTTTAATATATATTATTGATTTTTCACAGAGAGGAAGGGAGAGGGAGAGAGAGTTAGAAACATCGATGTGAGAGAAACATCCACCAGCTGCCTCCTGCACGCCCCCCACTGGGTTCATGCCCTTGACTGGAATCTAATCTGGGACCTTCCAGTCCACAGGCTGACGCTCTATCCACTGAGCCAAATCAGTTTTGGCTGCATACAAGTTCTTTGGTTGAATATCTATGTTTTATGAGAAACCTTTGACTATTTTCTGTGATCTGTGATATTTGAGTTCGATATTTTTTTTCCAGCATGAAAACTCTAAACCTATTTGCCTTTAGTCCACACACCATGCATTATTGCCTTCTCCGAATCTTCTTTCATTTCTCATTTCAAAATGGCCTCTTTGAGCACAGACTCATTCTACCCAATTTTTACCTGTTTCCCAAGGTTCAGTTTGAATCTCATCTCACCCATCATGTGTTCCTAAATTCCCAGAGTTCTTTATCTTCCTACAGTGTTTCATATAGTAATTCAATAAGCATCTACTGCAGGCCCAAAGTCATGTAGGTAGTAAGGGGTAAAGCCAGGATTTGAATTCAGATGAATCTCAAGTTTACCTGGGCTTCGTGCTCAGTGGAAATTGAATCCATAAAGAGGAGATGGTAGTCAGTTATTCCAGAATTTCCAGACTACATTGTGCCAGCTTCTTCTCTGTGATCACACTTTGGTTTTTCTTGTTATGTTGCATTAAATGATAGTGAAGTGCTCCTAGCTACCCATTGGACGTGCCAGAAGGCATGGTTTGTGTCTGCTTTTATCGTTGTATATATAACACCAGGAAATTGCAGCCCTCAGCTAAGTGTTCAATGAAGATCTGGTGCAATATACACTTCTTGTGAAATGACTACATTTTCTCCTTTATTTCATGTAACTGAAATATGTGTACTAGTATAAATCAGGCACCTGAATTCTCTTGCAAAAAGAACAGGTTCAAACCAAAACCAAATAAAAAGTCCAAAGCCACAGTGAAGAGAGTCAGACCCTTATTTTTTTCCAAGTATTAGAAGATAACCCGCAATGTTAAGCAAAGGTCTGTATAATAAGTTCAACTTAGAATTTAAATGACGCCTTACTGCTCACTAAAATGAAGTCTGAAATAAGGAAAGTAGGGAGACTGTAAATTACTTTAGGTTCCTTGACTGATTCACAAATACCTTCTTCGATTAATATTTGATATTCAGTTTCACAAATATTTATTCATTACCTTTTGCATACATTACAGTATTTGTTTATATTCATGTAGCGCCTTTATTGTGCAACATTCCCTTTGAATGTTAGACTTTGATCTATTAATATGCTGGGTGAATACTTTCTAAGAGCAGCTCTTTATAAATGCAGGTAGTATATGTGTTTTATTTTTCTTTCACATAGCTATAAATTAAAATAGTCAAGTACTGAGCACAACAAATACATCTAAATCTGCATTTTCATTATTTCTTATCTCCTCTTCTCAAATAGAATGTTATTCACTGGAGAAAACACAGTGACAAAGAACAGCTTTCGTGGTATAATAATTCTGCCTTTGAAATAAGGGTGAACATACAAACCAGTGGATTAGAATTCTGTGTTAGTATCGCTATATTCTTCCCATTAATAACCTAAGCCTAGAGTATCACATTCTCCTAAGATATTTGATGTTATTTTTTATTTCCTGCATTCCTTAATGTGGTTATTTTGATGTGTAGAGTACTACATCAGTATTTCCCTTATCCATTGATTGAAAGCATTAATATAGGGTATCCATGTTCTAAAATTATGAATTAGCTTAAAGTTTTTTTCCATTCAAAAATGTTATCTTTATTTTATAGCTTTTAATGAAAATATATATTAGATGGCTTTGTACATTTAAAACTAGACCTCTGAAATATTTTGACTGATTTTTTTTTTTAACAAAGTTCAAGAATTCTTACATCTGACAACAGCCTTTTGAATATGCTCAGTGGGAAGAAGTCTTTCTCCTTTGGGAACATATTTGAATTTTTTTGAAATAGCCAAAAAGTATTCAATGTCATATCTGTTCAGTAATTTGGGTAATAACAGTAGACAATACTTTTTTTTTTTTGGAACAACAGAAAAAGAGAATTTGAATCATACAGATAAATTTCACAGGAGTGTCAGGCACTAACTCTGAAGAAACCTCTGCAAGGGACGTCTCCTGGGGGTTCTGTCAGGGAAACAAGGATTCCAGGGGGGTTGCCTTGAGGGGGTGGGTACATCTCTAAAAGGGGGTCTGTTGGAAGGACATAGGCGAGGCACCTACTCCAGGAAAGACTTCTCTGATGAAGTAGGACTTGAAATCATACAGATGAATAGCACTCACATAATACATTAGGGTCAAAAAAAAAGGGGGGGTCTTTCCAGGAGGGTGGGGCATTATGTGCAAACGCACAGAGGAGAGACACTATGTAAAATGTATTTCTGTAAGACTGGAGTATAACTTTAACAGACTATGCTATTAGAGAAAGAAGAAGCATCAAGGTGGAGAAAGAATTGTGAATGCCCTGACATGGAGTTTAGACCTTATCCCCAAGGTTAGGTGTCTTGATTGATTTTTTTTTCTTTCTTTCTTTTTAAAAATTTAGTATAATTTAATTTTTTTATCCCCATTTTTCCTCCCTGGACTTCCTTTCACTTCCACCCCACCCCACCACCCCCTACGCCATGTAGGCATTTGACATGGTCAAGTTTAAATCCATCTGTCAGTCCTATAGAAATAGATTGAATAGCTGGCTGGCCTGGCTCGGTGGTTGAGCTTCAACCTAGGAACCCAGGAGGTCATTGTTCTATTCCCCCTTAGGTGGTAGGTTCCATCTCCAGTAGGGGGCGGGTGAGAGCTATCAATCAATGGTTCTCTTTCATCATTGATGTTTTCTATCCCTCTGAAATCAATAAAAACATGTTTTTTTTTTAAAAAAGAAAAAGGTTGGATAGAAGAAGATATGGGAGGGGCAATGTTGGGGCAGTAATGAAATAATGAGGTCTTACTGAGGGAGGGATGGAGAAGAAGCAACTGCAAAGATACAAGCAGGTAGAGTCATTAGACCTGGCAGCCACAGGTGAGGGATAAGGAAAAGTTACGAAGACGTGCAAGCCCTCAGCATCTCACTTTAAAGGACTACGAGATAGATGGTATGGCTGCCACTGAGTTAGAAGATATCCAGCAGGAAAAAAATAAGATTTTTTCCCATTTAATAGCTAATTAAGTTTGGGATGCGGTAAGTCGGTAGTACCTGCAGCTTTGTATGTGAGATTGTTACTAAGGCTGATCAGTGTTTGGTCTGGAGATCTGGGAGCCATTTGAGAGAGTATTTACATTTGGAGTCAGTATAGACACTGAATGAAGCGGTTCAGTGAATGTAATCCCTGAATTCGTGAGTTTGTAAAATGAGATGGAAAAGAAGGCTGTGGAAGACCTCAAATTTTCAGGCCATTGTGGAGATGCTCAGAGGACCTCACCAAAAAATAAAAACATAAAAAAAAATAAGGAAAAGTAACTAGAGATTAGGGAGTCATAGAATCCAGGGGAAATGTGTGTTTCATGGGGGAGGAAGTGGCCAATGGTATCAGAAGCCTCGATCCGCATAAGCTAAGTAGGAAGTAGTTAATAAATATTGGCCGGGTGAAAGTCCTGGGAACAAAATTGTGATGCTAGTGTACACACATTCTTTCATTTCCTGTCTTTCTTCTTTATATTTAATTTTGATAGTTTTTCTTTTTTCTTAAATACCCCTAAAGAATATCATTGTCAATGCTGCCGAATATTCAGGAAAACACTCTAGAGAAACATAGGGCTCCCCATCGGGCTGTGGTTAGTTACATCATATAAGAAACCTTCGTAGCCATGTCATTACCAGATGTGTCAGGGTTAAAGGTTAAGTTAAATTGCAAAGGAAACTCCAAAACATCAGAACTTCATTCAATAATACAGGACATAGTCCTCATTCACATGACAGAGCAGCTGGTCCAGGCTGGCAGGGGCTTCTGCTTCACTGGGTCCTTCGGGGAACCGAGGGCCTGCACCCGGTTGCTAAGGGAGCCAGAAGACTGCTCTTCTCACCATGCAGTCAGAGCAGGGTCACTGCCATGTCCATCCTCCAGCCAATGGCGGGAGCAGAAGGGTCAGTGTCCTCGGAACGGCGATTGCTCCCATTTTGGAATTTCAATACATGGCCACACTACTTCCAAGAAAGGACAGAACAGTATTTTCTCCCTTTCTTTTCTCATAGATTTTTAGAGATTTCTGAGAGGAAGGAAGAGAGAAACATCAGTGATGAGGCAGAATCATTGATTGGCTGCCACCTGCATGCCCCCTACTGGGGATTGAGTCCGAAATCCAGGAATGTGCCCTGACCAAGAATCGTAGGTCAATGATCAACTACTAAACTATACTAGCCAGGCTTGAGATTCATTTTATTATGTGTGTAAACAGCTATAATAAATGAATATATTTCATGTACTTTAATTCAATTCAGAGTATTTATTGAATGCCTACTCTATGCAAGATACTATATGGTTTTAATTTAATGTGCTTAATTCAATGCTTCGGGCACGTGACTTAATTTTCCCAGGGTAGTTGATGAAAAGAAGCTATATGCCCAGTCCTCTTACCCGGGCAGAGATACACAAAGTGAAATAAAGTAAACCTACGATAGTCCACTGTTCTGTATATCAACAAAGTGATAAGGAGATAAATGAACATCATCAGGAATAAACTTGGCCTGGAAAAATGATTGGTCCAACGGCCTTACCTCCCTGGACACAGAGTGAGCTCTAGAGTTTCCGGGGTAGAGAAGGTTAACAGGATGTAGGAAGACTGTGTTTTATTCCTATCTCAGTCTTCAACTGGCATAAAAGCTTTAAAGACAGACGGAACCTAAAATTAAATGGGAAAGGAAAAAGAACATGAGTCCAAGAAAAAATTCCTGGCATGCGTTTTACTCATCGGACACACATTCCTGGCCAGGTTTCCCTCCGTTCCTCCTGCGACTTGCTTTCGTTCTAGTTGGGAGGTAGGGAACCCTATAAGGATGGTGACTCCTGAGAACTGATGGGTTTGGCGGCCCTGTGAAGAGGGGGTGAAAGGGCAGATGAGATGGGTGGTGGGAAAGAAGCACACCAACCGACCTTGGCCAACTGTGACGGCATAACTTAGAATGATGGGGGGACCAGTACCCCAACATAGGGCTCTGAAGCCATTAATGAAAGCACAAGGCCTCCCTCACTTCAACACAACAAGGGCCATCCCTCTGTTTGCTTGTTTCAGGGGATTTTGGTTTTAGTTCCTATCTCCTGAACGTGCAGGGAAATGTGTGACGTCTTCCTTCCTTCCTTCCTTCCTTCCTTCCTTCCTTCCTTCCTTCCTTCCTTCCTTC
>JAAGEH010000026.1:3532301-3702969 GCA_011751065.1 Lasiurus cinereus
AGCAGAAGAGAGAGGGAAAGAGAGACAGAAGTGTTGATGCGAGAGAGACACATTGATTCGGTGGCCAGGGAGGAGCCTGCAACCAAGGTCTGTGGCCTTGACCAAAGTCCAACCTGGGACCCTTTGGGCCGCAGACCGACGCTCTACCCACTGAGCCAAACCGGCTGGGGCTACAATGCCTCCATTTCTTTCCGAGATTCCAGCCAATAAAAGATGAAGGAAAAGAATAATAAATATGAAAGGGCTAAGCAGCCATTATTTTGAAGATCCACTTACCCGGAATACGCTTTTCCTATCAGGGAGGCTGTAATTAGTACCATTAGTAGCCTTATTATATTTACAAAGTGATTAATTGTGTTTCCAGTAAATAAGAGCGTTCTGTGTGAGATCTGCATAGCATTTGCATGGGTACTATTGATATGTCAGCTAGCTGCCATGAATGAAAACTGGGTAGCAAACCCAAAAGAGGGGAATGATCGCCGTGTGACAGAAGCTTGTATCTTGAGGTGGGGGTGAGGCGGGAGAGCAGGGGGCCACAGGGCAGAGGTAAGAGATTAATTGGCTCCCAAATGAAACACAGCGCATGGCGCATCTCAAGAACCAGCAAATCACTTCCGCACCATTTGCAGACGATTGCACAGACATTCATCCATTTCCACCGGCTAATTTTTGTGTATTAGCAGAATTAAAAAGTCAGCAAAGACCCGTGGCCTCTCTATCCATTATTGATGGGGGAGGAAATGAGGGAGGAGGATGGACACGTGTGAGCATCTCCTGGCTGTCCGGAGAGGACTGGGAAGCGGGGTGATTCTCCGCAGCCAGACGAGGCAGGTGCAGAGTGGGGGGCGCGGTCTCGTGCTTAGACTCCGGGAAATCAAACAGGGACATGAGTAATGTCTTCGAGCTGCAGTTGCTACCAGGGAGAGAAGGTAGAACGGTGCTTTTTATTTGGCTTGTGAAGGTGGATAAATAGGCAATATTGATTGAAGTGAAGAGATGTAATGTCTAATTATGCCCCATCTCCTGCAATCTACTTAAGTTAAAATATGACCTTAAAATGGAGTTATTTTTCAAAAACACTCTCTACCGTTGAGTGAGGCTGTCTTTGTCACGTTTGGAGAACATCCCTGTCTTTTGCATCCCGGCGGTTGCTTAGCTCTTGTGTTCTTTTTCTTTTTCTTTTCTTTTTTTTAAAAATATATTTTATTGATTTTTTTACAGAGAGGAAGAGAGAGGGATAGAGAGTTAGAAACATCGATGAGAGAGAGACACATTGATCAGCCGCCTCCTGCACACCCCCTACTGGGGATGTGCCCGCAACCAAGGTCCATGCCCTTGACCAGAATCGAACCTGGGACCTTTCAGTCCACAGGCTGACTCTCTATCCACTGAGCCACATAGTTTTCGGCACCTTGTGTCATTTTTTCTGTCACCAGTTTATTGAGGAGAGGGTACCTGGATTCACATGCTCTCAGGAGAAGTAGCCAATTCCTGCATACCGGTATGATCCTGCTTTTAGTTTTCCCTCACACCTGAGTGCTTAGAGGTCTGTAGGTCAACATCAATATTGGGCCAGATGGCCATTTCCCCCTGGGGGCATCACTTGCAGTGACAGGATGTTGTTGTCAGCTCCGGCCCTTCTGGAGCCGGTAGACAAAGGCTGAGTCCCTGACTATATCACGGGGGCTGGTACAGAACACGGGGGACTCCAGAACTGAAATCAAAGCAGTTTTGTCTGGCTATTGCAGGCACCGAACAGCCCTGGGGTTGTTTCTGGGGTTGAATATTTGCTTCCCATTCTTCGATTTTGAAAACCTTTCGGATTGTCCTTGGATAATTATTCAAGACTCTTTACCATGAGCCAAAACCGGTGTGGCTCAGTGGATAGAGCATCGGCCTACGGACTGAAAGGTCCCAGGTTCGATTCCGGTCAAGGGCATGTATCCTGGTTGCAGGCACATCCCCAGGAGGGGGCATGCAGGAGGCAGCTAATCCATGTCTCTCTCTCATCAATGTTTCTATCTCTATCCCTCTCCCTTCCTCTTTGTAAAAAATCAGTAAGATATATTTTAAAAAAAAAGACACTTTACCATGAAACTCTGGCATTCTGCATGTTAAAGATGCAAAATCTACTAAACGCTAACATGCTGTGACTCAGGCCTCTGGGAGAAATAGATCTGTTTGTGGCCTGGAATTCGCTTTCCTCTGTTACTATCACACAAGCTCCCAGCGGGCACACCGGCCCAGATTTCGTTCTTGTCATAGACGTAGATGTGTCTTTGTGTCCCTGTATCATGGAGGCCTCGGAGTAAAGGAGAGGCCCTTTTTCGGTCACCTTCTGTGGCGGATCAGACTCCAACACAACGTATGTTTTCCAATATGGGGGGGAGTGGAAGTCGCTGAACTGGTGATTGCATCAGGAGAGCAGGATACAGACATGTGCTAAGAGTGGAGGCTGGCCGTGTCGCTGTCGTGCTCTTGGGTAAACACTGCCTCTGTGCATCCCCTCAAATGGAAGCTGAGCCCGGGCAGGGTCCTTACATGCTTTGCTCACTATTTTATCCCAGAATACGGCACAGTGATTGGCTCTTGTCTGGAGCTCAATCAACAGTGATTAAATAAACACATGTGTGACTAAACCCATCAAGTCTCCTTTACCACCCCAACATCCCCAAAGAGACCTACTTTTTAGTACAAAAGTGGAAGGTTTTTAAGTTGGCATTACACCTACCTATGTACATCTACACACATGTTTAGGCGCATATACTTCATTATAAATGGTGTTTAGGTGATGTTGATGGCGAGAGTCCCATTTTCAAAGTGCTTCATTTTTACATGAAAGTATAACTGGTTAAATATCACCCCAAGTCCTGCCGAAACCGGTTTGGCTCAGTGGATAGAGCGTCGGTCTGTGGACTGAAAGGTTCCAGGTTTGATTCCGGTCAATGGCATGTACCTTGGTTGAGGGCACATCCCCAGTGGGGGGTGTGTAGGAGACAACTGATAGATGTCTCTTTCTCATCAATGTTTCTAACTATCCCTCTCCCTTCCTCTCTGTAAAAAAAAATTAATAAAATATATTTAAAAATATATATATCACCCCAAGTCTTAATATTTTCCAGATCACTGAAAAAAAAAGCTGTTATTTTCCTCCTTTTTTTGAATCTGGAGAAATGGGACTATGAGAGTGGAAATCAGCTGAAAAACAAAAACAAAAACAAACAAAACAAAAAACCCAAACACTCTTTTGAGAAGGAGCTTGTACACCGTTCGTACATGATTTGCAGGGAAATACCCTGAATACTTGTTAAATATTTAAAAATGCTCTACTCTCAATCTTCTTTAAAAGAAATTCATTTAAATTAATAAAGATGAAATTACAGACATGGATATGACATGCTAGCATGCCCACATGTAGAATCTACCTGAAAATGCCAAGAACAGAGTATTTGAAATACACACACATGACTTAAATAAATAAATGCGGATTTATTCTGCTGATTTCTACCACTCTGACTGCTCCTCTGAAGTCTGAATAGTTTCACAAACTGCCAAACTTTTATTATGCAGGATTGATGTCTAATTCAAAAATTACGTTGAAACATGTTCTTAGTAGAGTACATTAATTATCGGTCCCTCTATTATTACTAATCTTGTAGATGTTACAAGAAAAAAAAATTGGTAGTTGAACTATTCAATATAAGTAGCGATTAGTGGCTGTCATTTGCATAACCTAATACTCAGAAAGCTTGAGGACTATTCTCCCCCCCTAATAATAACTATCAAGGAAGTAACCAGAAACTAATCATTTTTCCACGGTCAGAATTGGAAGAGACTTAGAAAATAGGAAACTATGACAGATTTACGGAAGCAAACTATCATGTATTTATTATTCTGTTTTAAAAAACCATCAAAGCAGAAAACCTCTAGGCTCATGTACAATAAAATATTGCAGCATTAAAAATAAATAATAAAATGCCCAAGATAAAAGACTGATAATCCCTCCCCAAACTTCTCTCCGGTATGGCTGAGAAAATACATTCACCTAAACAAGTACACATTTTAAACACTAACTCAGCTCTGTTCCCCAAACCCACATATTCTAACCCTAGAGGCTCGGTGCATGAAATTCGTACACTAGAAGGGGAGGTCAGTCAGCCCAACCTGCACCCTTTGGCAGTCTGGGAGCCAATGAGGGATGTCTGACTGATGGCTTAGGCCCTGCTCTGAAGCTCTCTGGGGAGCAGGCCTAAGCCTTCAGTCAGACAAACTTAGCGTTGCCACCATCACTGTGCTCACCAGCCCTGAGCCCAGCTTCCCTAGGGGAGTGCACTGACCACCAGGGGTCAGCTCCTGTGTTGAGCATCTGCCCCCCTGATGGTCAGTGCACATCATAAGAACTGGCCATTTCACAGTTTGGTTGATTTGATTATTAGCCTATTTTATTACCTAATAAAATAGTAATATGCAAATTGACCATACCTTCACTACACCCACCAGCCAATCAGGAACAAGTATGCAAATTAACCCAACCAAGATGGTTGTGTCTCAGAGCTGCAGAAAGCAGGAGGCTTGGGTTTCCCTGGCAATAGAGGAAGCCAAGCTTCTCTGCTGCCCTGGCCAGCCCTATGCTCAGGGCTACAACATTTCAATTATAGAAAATAAATAAATCTCAACAGAAATGGCTGTGGTCATGGAGCAAGCAGGAGGCTTGGCTCTGCTCAAGGGTACAAAGTTTCAATTGTAGAAGATAAGTAAATCCCAGATCCCAAGGGCTCCACTTGGGTCCCCAGGGGTCATGGCCACCCTGCAAACCACCACAGGCCCCTTGCCCAGGCCACACCACACCCCTATAGAACCCCCACCCTAATCTAGGACACCCCTCAGGGAAAACTAGCTGGCGCCCATCCATGCACAAGACCTCTATCCTATCTAATAAAACAGTAATATGCAAATTGACCATCACTCCAACATGTGTAGATACAAGATGGGCAGCAGGAAAGGATAGTTGGGAGGAACCAGGCCTGCAAGGGAGAGCAGTTGTGGGCAATCAGGCCAGCAGGGGAGGACAATTGGGAGGGACCAGGCCTACAAGGGAGGACAGTTGGGGGTGACCAGGCTGGCAGAGGAGGGAAGTAAGGGGTGACCAAGACTGCAGGGAAGGGCAGTTAGGGGCGACCCAGGCCTGCGGGAGAGGCAGTTGGGACAAACAGGCTGGCAGGGGAGCATTTAGGCATCAGTCAGGCTGGCAGGGGATTGGTTAGGTGTGATAAGGCTGACAGGTAGAAGTGGTTAGGGGCAATCTGGAAGGCAGGCAGGCAGGCAAGCAGTTGGGACCCAGCAGTCCTGGATTGTGAGAAGGATGTCCGACTGCCTAATCTTAGAGGGGTCCCAGATGGGACAGGGTGCAGGCTTGGCTGAGGGACACACACACCCACTGCAGGAATTTCATGCACTGAGCCTCTATAGTAGGATATTAGGCTTGTATTTTTTTTGTTCTTGTTTTTTCTTGGCATTACTAGATTGAGTTCATATCTTTAATACAGATGTGAATGTCTTTGATAATACATTTCCCAAGTGCCCATCTAAATTACAAAATCAACACAAAGTGGCTGTTCTTGTCATTGAAAGATTGCTCAGCGTTCCAGTGTGTGCTATTGACAGGGTGTGTGTTCACGAACCCACGGTTCTAAATTGATGTCTATGTATTTCTTCGTGATATATTCTGAGAAGCGACTGCTGTTCCTTCTAATATAATTTCTGAAGAAGAATGGAGGAGGTCAGACAATAAATGTGCTCCTTCACACGTATCTCTGTGATGAGACAAAACAATAACTGGGTCACTTTGGCTGCGGCTTCGTTATAGTTTGCCTTTAGATACAAGTCCCAGGAGGACAGCGATGTGGTCACTTAAGATACCCTCGCTTGACAGATGTCACTGCGTGAATTTGCTAAATGTTCCGAAGAATGTGCTGGTCTGGCAGGTGAAAAACTGAGAGGCACTCTGCGTCTTTGTTCGCCAGAGCCACATGGCTGCATGAGAGCGTTAACACTGAAACACCACCCATGAGGGCATTGACCCTCAAATACCACAATGCCCAGGCCAGCTTTGCTGTTTGTAAACAGCGCACAAATTCATATTTGAAGTGAGACAGACTGAGCTTCTGTAACGTCACTCTGAGTCTCCTGTTCGTATCAACCCCCAGTTCATCAAATTGATGCTGTCAGGAGCTAGGGAGGCTCAGATCAAATTTTAAGAGAAGAACCGTGCCCTGCACTTCCTTGCAAGAAACTGCCATTCTGGCTGCTGAAAGGAAGGAAAAGAGAAGCATGGAGCCCTTTCTGGGGAGATGAGCATCTTGGGCTGGACCCCACGCTATGAGGCTCTTTGCAGAATGATGTGACTTCCTGCAATAAGGGTGGGACAGAGGCACCCAGGTCTTCCAATAGCTGTCATTCTCCACACACATTCCATGGGTCTTCCTTGGCACGCCCTGGGGCCACTGCTACTGATTTTGGAGCCAATGACTAAGTCTGGTGTGGATCCCTCATTCCAGAGACCATTTCTGAGCTGGCCTCCACCTACCACATCTCAAAAGTTCCCTCTATGTTGATAAAGTTCCATATAGAAAACCAAGGACATTTTTATTCAGGAAAAGGCTTACCTTTACCCCCAAATATACTAAAGTCGGGTTCTTCTGAAGCTGAAAATATATACAGGCAACAAATATATACAGGCATGCCAAAACATTTATCCACACAGAGTAATTATAGAGGCAGCATTTATTAAAATACATTTCATTTTCAAAATGTAATAGAATCAGATATATATACAGTGGTACCTCGAGATACGAGTTTAATTTGTTCCGTAACCTTGAGGCGTGGGAAACTATGAGACACTCGAGTCACGGTCAACTGGCGGGTCGTGTGCAGCCGGCCAATCCTTGTGATTACTCCTATCTCAAATGTTGCTCGTATTTCAAAGCAAAAATCGCTTGCTCGACAGCTTGTATCTCAAAAATCTCGTATGTTAGGGCACTCGTATCTCGAGGTACCACTGTATATAAACACACACACACACACACACACACACACATACACACATATATATATATATATATATATATATATATATCCTACCATATTTTCTGGCATATAAGAGGACTGGGCGTGTAAGATAACCCCCAACTTTTCCAGTTAAAATATAGAGTTTGGGATATACCCACCCTATAAGATGACACCTGGCGTATAAGACGACCCTCTACTTTTGAGAAGATTTTCCTCTTATACACCAGAAAATACGGTATGTAATAAGAGATGATATGCTAATTATTCCTTATGCCCTGAGGTGTAAGGACCAACAGCATAACAACCTGAATAGGGATCTGCAGGAGGGAGCAGGGCAGCAAACTATGAAGAGGGGGATTAAGGCGGGGGGGGGGGGGGCAGGGAGAGCTACAGGAGGGTGGCAGTGACCTGCTAGTGCAAATTCGTGCGCAGGGCTACTAGCATATATATATTACTAGTATATATATATTTATATATGTGGCTAAAAGCACAGAAATTTGCTGCCTGCTCTGAAACTTATTCCTTCTGCCATGCTGTGGATCAAGATACAGCCCCCAGAGGAAGAGGGCGGTGTAGCAGAGTGGCCTTGGTCAATGTCACCAGAAGGTGCTTTCCGATCACAAGACTAAGTGTCACTTCTTCAGGGAGAAAAAAAAAAAGAAAATGTTCACAACCCACAGAAAAGCACACAGTGACGTTTTTCTTCTCTGGACACAACTACACTAAATAGCCATTCACGTGGGCCTGCTCCGTCCTCAGTCTATCCTTAGGATAATTTAAACATTGCCTGGAAAACGCAGAGACCACGGAGGTAAACAAGCTGCACCCCGTCATAACACAGAGAGCGGTGCACATTAATCTTACCAGTCAGACATCCTGGAGTACGATATCCCCAAGAGGTCATTTGACTTTGTAATAGACCCTGGCATGACCAAAAATAAAAAGGATGCATGGAAAGGGACACAAAGTGGCACTCAAAGGCAAGGTGCTGTATGACATACATGTATCAGGCACACACGCGTGGGGTGAGCAGCACAATTCCCCAACTCGTGTCTGGGGAGCACTATAGGACTGGTCTAGTATTGCGCAATAACCATCATGTTGCGCAATAACCGAGGCAAAATAGTTGGGGAAATGTGTGAGGAGAGAGAGAGGAGAAGAGATTAGAGAAGATCTTTATGGACATTAATGTAAAGGGTGGGCTACCGTTATTCCAGCTTTCGTTTTCTGACAAATGGTCTGTAAAGTAATGTTTTCGTTATATATTCTCATTTGGAAGCATACTGAACTATATATACCTGTAAAATCTATAGTGCTTTTTTTTTTCCCATCGGGTGTGTTATTGTGATTTGGCACATGTCTGGCATGCTAGTTAGGTGGTAAATTTATAGCGTATACCGTAGCTAGATTTCCTCAACGTTGAAAAACAGAATGAATTATAATAGCGAAGAGGAAGGCTGGAAGGCAGGGTCTGTTATGTTGAGTCAATGAGCCACCCTTATTTTCCTTCTAAAACATCTGCCCAGTCCTGCCTGTTAGAAACACCCTCGTAATTAGCACATCATTTATTCTCTGCCCATTGTGCTTGGCTTATATTTCCCCATCATATATAACCTTTCCAAAAGCAGAAATGTGATTTTTCTACTTTTCCTGGCGCTGATTTTTTGGGGGGGATATTTAGGTTCGGTCATGTCCTTGTTATTTCTCCAACTTAGTGCGGTGTCTCGACGGTTCACAGTTTTTCGTTTTGTTTTCACTGCCTGCTTTTCCATTCACGTTGGTAAACTCATTTGCTTGTGTTCTCTCAGGCATGAGTTTTGACCCTCCCCACTTAATTACCTAGGGGGTGGGGTTTGGTAGCTGTTAGTAGCTATATTCCCCTTCTAGAATCTCACCTAGCTCTTAAAATTTGTTTCCCCTCCTCATTTTATAAATATTCTAATCAATAATGCAGCTATTATTTCCCACGTGAGCCCTAAGGAGTCTGTCTGATGGCCTTACGCATGCCATTCTACAGGGAACCACACCAGTTTACACCTCTCTGGAGTCCCTGTGGTTTTATTTTATTTTACTTTATTTTATTTTATTTTATTTTATTTTAATTTACTCTAATGTATGTTTACTAGAGGCCCGGTGCATGAAAATTCATGCACTGAAGGGGGAGTCCTTCAGCCCAGCCTGCCCCTCTCACAGTCCGGGAGCCCTCAGGAGCAGGAGGTGACCCGGCGATCAGGGAAGACAACGCCCCATCACACCTCTGCTGCTGCCACTGCCGACAGCACAAGCCTCCGCCAGCCCTGGTTACCTGAGCGTTGGGCGGCCCTGAGTGGCTGGGTAGCTGCCATTCAAGGCTTGCCCGCACCTCAGGCCAGCCCTGGGTGGCTGGGGGGGCTGAGGGAACTGGGTGGCCAGGCCTCTCTGGGGGTGGGCCTGGCCTTGCTGTGCGCCTGCAGCTCCTGTGGGGCTCAGGGGACCGGGTACCACCGTCTTGTGGATATGGGCACCGCCATCTTTGAGGTAGTCAATTAGCATATTCCCTCCTCATTGGCTGTGGGTGCTGCCCTCTTTGAGGGTGGGATAGTCAATTAGCATATCCCCTCCTTATTGGCTGTGGGTGCTGCCATCTTTGAGACTATGTGAGGGTCAATTAGCATATTCCTTCTATATGATTGCTTTCCGAGAGGAAGGGAGAGGGAGAGAGAGATGGAAACATCAATGATGAGAGAGAGTCATCTATCAGCTGCCTCCTGCACAGCCCTACACGGGGGCACTAAGCCTGCAACCTGGGCCTGTGTCCTGACCTCCTGGTCCACAGGTTCACACTCAACCACTGAGCTGGGCCAGCTGGGTGAGTCTCTCTGGTTTTAGGGGAGCCAGCCTTGGCACCCTCAATCCATCACCACACCAGTGGCATGGCTGTGATTTGCAGGTGCCCTCCCTCCCTTTGCTGAGCTGGCACCATGTTGCCCATGGAGAGCACTGTCCCCCAAGTTTCCCTCGCCCTGGGGCAGCATCAGCTCTGCATCAGCCCTTAGGCAGGCACCCCACCCTCCTGTTGGCAAGGACACCACATGGTCAGAACTTCACCTGTTTCATGACGTCACTGGGTGGAGGCGGAAGCCAGTGATGGAGACAGAGGGTCCCCCCTCGGTGCCACCTGGGCCCTGGGTGCTGGTTGAAAGACACTCCAGAACTCGCCCTGCTCTCCGGTCTGACATCCGCTTTCAAATCTAATTAAAACTTTCTCTTTGGTCCTTAGGTAGCACGATGGCTCTGCTGAGATGAGCTCTTAATTAATGCACTGAGAGCTTCCGCGTCCCACCTCTCGCCAGGGATGATTGACGTCCAAGGCTGCATCCCTTCCCCTAATTGAGCGCTGCCTCCATCACCGCCACAGCCCGCTCATCAGAGAAGCGAGGTGAGTGGCTGTTTCGCTGTGTCCCGTGATCTCCCACAGGGTGGGAGAGATGCTCTCTGGACCAGCATGCTTATCACCACCGAAGGCAGCTTCTTCTGGTTTTACAATACTATAGGTTTTGTGTTACAGTGGTTTGTTTTTCTTTGTACAGTGGTACCTCGAGATACGAGTTTAATTCGTTCCATCACCTTGAGGCGTGGGAAACTATGAGACGCTCGAGTCTCGGTAAACCGGTGGGTCATGTGCAGCCGGCCCATCCGCGCGATGACTCCTATCTCAAATGTTGCTCGTATTTCAAAGCAAACATCGCTCGCTCGAGGGCTCGTATCTCAAAAACCTCGTAGGTTAGGGCACTCGTATCTCGAGGTACAGCTGTAATGATAAAAATTAGCACTTTTGACCTAGCCGTGTCGATGTAAGTAACCGCAGTCTCTTCGCAGTTTTGAAGCAGCAGATATTACAAGCCAACGACAGTAGGCACAACTCACTGGGCATCATTTATTGATATTAAACTGGGCTGTATCAGCCAATGCAGATGCCATGGAGAGATTGCTCGAAACCAAATCCAACCTTCGTTCTGGAGTTTATTTCTCAGAAACTTACCAAATTGTAGACATACTTAAGCCTCGGTCTCACCAGAGACCATGCTGAAATATTTGGTTTCATTTTATTCTGAAAGAAATGCGGAAGTATTCGGAGACCCTGACTTTGCTAAAGTCTAATTAACCATTTGGTATAATCGTTTGGTATAATCTAATTAATCATTGGATTATAGTCATTTATAATCAGCCAAAAATAAAATTCAGGGACAGTGCTATTTACTAAAAACGAAGACAATTATACCATATTAGATACCCTCATTTATACCTTAAGGTTTTCATTCATGCATAGCTTACAAATGTTTTAGCAATTATAAAAAAAAATCCAGTTTCAAACATCCCAAGGAAAATATTGAAAATATGGGAATTTCAGGATATTAAAGTATTTACTTAAAATGTGATGTTTTATTCAAAGAAAATATAAATTGGGCTTGAGTTTATTATCTTAAAGGTATGAGTAAAAGAAAGATGACAGAGAAAAGTGGGTTAAGAAATTATGAACATAAAGGTGATGTTATCAAAAAGAATAGAAGTGGGAGATCCATTAGTGTTAGAAACAATGAAGTGCCAAACCTAAAAATCCCAAACAATTATGACTAGCCAGAAATAGAGAAAGAGGTGGTAGAACTAAAATGAGATAACTTCACAAAATATTTAGCTGAACTGCCATGTCCCGGTAACAAATATAAAAATATATGTTTTTAAGATTCTGGATCCCCGAAACAACATGTGGGCCCCCCACTTTCCACTCCAGTGGGCTTAGCTCAGCCCATTATTCCAAATTGCGAGAAATGTGGAGCCCACTTATACAGAAAGTCCTAAGATGGCTACATTTCTATCAAAATGGCCTTATTATTACCGGTGAGAAAACCTGAAGTGGGGGAAAATTGAGAGAGATGAGAAAATCCTGAGCTGATAATCTTGTAAAAAAAAAATATGATAGGCTTTTAACATCGAGACTATCTGGCTATGACTGAGAGGAAATAAAAATGGAACAGCTTTTTATTTTTTTTTTCTGTGAGATCCTTTCATTATCTGGTGGCTAACTGTATCCAAATATAATGTAGCAAAGCCATTGAAATGTAAGTAATAGGACATTTTCTGTTTAAAACATTACTTCGGGGTAATAAGCATGAAACATGTACCTCAAAAAAAAAAAACAGTTTTCATTTGGCTTTTCCGCACTCTCTGAGTTCACACTGCAATCCTTCATCACATCTTCTGTGCTAAGCAAGGTGTGGTAATTGAAGTGGTTTCGATGAAATGATGCTTGAAATGGCCTAAATCTATTTATCTCTCTTGGGAATTTATGCATGTAACCATCTTGAAAAGGCAAGTCTCACTGCGTGCGTCATGATTCTCCTATCTGCAGAGATATGTATTAGTAGGAAAAGTAACCATATGTTCATAAATCGGAAGATGATTCGACTCGTTCTCCTTGAATCCCCGTATTGTGCATGTCCTTAGCAGACAACGCAACTTACTTAACAATATATGACCCCACTGATGATGCCTTTGGGTTGAAGTTGGTGTGAGGTATCTGTGTTCTTATCAACGTTTGACTCCATTCCTGCTGGGTCATCAAAACGCTCATGCTTGCCGAAACCGGTGTGGCTCAGTGGATAGAGCGCTGGCTTGCGGACTGAAAGGTCCCAGGTTCCATTCCAGTCGGGGGCATGTACCTTGCTTGTGGGCACATCTCCACTGTGGGGCATGCAGGAGGCGGCTGATTGATATCTCTCTCTCATCGATGTTTCTGACTTTCTATCTCTCTCCCTTCCTCTCTGTAAAAAATCAATAAAATATATTTAAAAAAAAAACAAAAACACTCACGCTTGACAGAAAGCCATAGGCCATTACTCAACCGAGCCCCGGCCCTGCTTTAATGAGCCAGGGCTACCCTGCCTTGGAGGGAACCGTTCCTATAATGGCCTGTCCCTCAAATCACATCAGCCCTTACTCAGACCTATGTCTGAATGTGGACCGTCACACCCAAGCTTCTGGTTCCTGCAGCACCTCACAATCGTGCTCATAGAGGTGATGAATGAATGAATGAATGAATGAATGAACGTAGTAAGGGACATCTGGTCCCCCTCCACCATGGCGCTGCAATCAGGACAATAAAACCTCCCTTACCTCTTCTCTGGTCTTTGAAACAGAACACCCCTCACACACGTATCGCTTTGGCCAGTCGGTTTGCTTCTGGTATTATTTTTATGAAGAATTTATGTAATTATTTAGATGTGGAAACTTTCAGTCAGCTAGACCCATTCATTCATTATTCCACTACTGTGTGATCTGGCTTATACCAATTTGAAACATTTTGCAGATCTTTGTGAATACCTTTTTTTAAAAAAAATGGAAGTATGTAGAAAAGACAAATGACCTACAATATCTTGTAATATCAACACTAATGCAGTTTTTTATAACTTTAAATAACAGAAACCTATTATGTGCTTGGTTAGGGAAAAAATAAGACATTTATAAAAATCTCTCTCCTCTAAAATAATTGCTGCTCATCAAGTGCATATCCTTTTACTTATCTATATGTATTTTATGCATTCACTCAATAAATAGGCATTTAGGGTCTTTTATGTACCAAGCACTACTTTTGGTTCTAGGGTTGTAACAGTAAGCAAAACAATCTTTTTTAAAAAAGCCTGGCCCTCCTGGGGCTTACAGTCTTAAAGCAAACTATAAGCAGAGTCTGCTCTGACTGAGAGGCTCAGTTGGAGTGTCATCCCATACACCCAAAGGTTGTGAGTTTGATTCCCGTTCAGGCCACATACCTAGGAGAGATTTTCGTTATGAGTTTTTAAGAAGGAACTCACATTGTGACCATGTAAGAGGTTAAATAAGGTTAAAAAGAGTCCATGGATTTCAGAGCTCAGAACTAAAAGGCTAGGATGTTGGAAGGACCGATGTGGATATGAAAATCACCCAGAATGTTGGCAGGATGTTGGAAAGATTGAAAGTCGGTGAGGGTAGAACTTCTCCAAGGAAGGCAGGGGACGCCTGGGGGAGATCTACAAGGAGGAGCTGTGAAGGCTGATGCAGCCCAGGGATGTGTGATTCAACAATGGTCCAGTAAAGGATGGAAATGGGCAAGTCTGTGAGTCGTAATAGGAATATTTTTATCTCTTGCTGCAAACTCCAGATGCAAAGCAAACTATAAGCAGAGTCTGCTCTGACTGAGAGGCTCAGTTGGAGTGTCATCCCAAACACCCAAAGGTTGTGAGTTTGATTCCCGGTCAGGCCACATACCTAGGAGAGATTTTAGTTATGGTCACACCTATGTCCCTCCTTCCTTAGGGTACCACTAAGCAAGGTAGGGGTCTCTGATGTGCCGTCTCTCACCTGGTCAGGGATGGGGCCCTCAGCTCACGTTCTGCAGGGTAGAGGATCCAGACCTCACATTTGAGGGTGGACTCATGGGATTTAATGGAGGTGAAAAATTCCCATCCCCTAGTGACGTTGTCTTAGCACATTGCGTATGCAACTCACTTGTTTGTGTTGAAGCTGATATAAGCAAATCTATAGTGCGACCAGTCAGACAAAAGTACAGCACATATCATTGCGGTAATATTCTGTACCATTGGGGTGAGTGGTAGTACATTCCATGATGTCCGCATGCAGTAATAAAGTAATACAGAGAGTTCCTTGTACCTTCTGCAGAACGTCCCCACTGGCAACATGTTCCAAAACATAGGCAGGGACCAGAAAAGACTTGGTGAAATTTAATATCGCAGCCAGGATATTGACACTGATACACTGAAAATAGAGCTTTTCTAATTTTGGACCATTTCCCACTGTAGTAATCGTATTTCTTGTGGTTGATTTGACTGTCTGTTATGAAATTAAGGAAAAAATACAGTTTACAGCTATTAAAAATGCTTTCTTAATATTTTAATTTGTATTTTGATTTTACATATAACCTTCTTGGTGAATTTTTTTCAATCTTTTCTTTATGTCTTATGGGTTTTGCTTCTTGCTTGGAAACATCTTATCAACGTCCTATATAAATTTACCTTCCAGAACTTATATGATGACAGCTTTCACCTTTAAAATTCTGAGGCATTTGCATTTATTTTGCTGGAGAGAATTAGGTAAGGGTCAGATTTTTTCCCCAGTAGTTACCCAATTGACTCTATTCCCTTTATTTCAAATATAACGTATGTCATCATTCATGTTCCTGTATGTATTCATGTTTACTTCTAGACTTGCATTGATCTCTCTTATCCTGTCTTTTCTAGTACCAAACTCTGCTAATTACTGTAGCTTTGTATGACAGATATTCAACTCTGTAATAGGACTTGGTGCCGCTCATTCCTCTCTTCACTCTTTCCCAAGGACTCTGCTAACAATTTTGGATAGTTATTTTTTAGCCTGAAAAATTTAGTAGCACTTTTCCAATTAAAAAAATATTGTTGATTTTATGTGAATTAAATTATTGCTAAGTTAATGGATAAATTTGAGGAAAATTAATAACTTTGATATAATATTCTTATCCAACTGCAGGGCAGGTCTCATTGTTGACTTATTTTCTTTGCAGTTCTTCACTAGAGTTTTGAAGTTTTATTATATAGACTCTGCACACTGATGTATGTATACTTATTTCACAAGTATGTGCATATATGCATTATCTTGAGCGTTTACTTAATAAAAGAAGAACAGAGAAAAGAAAATATTTCCAAGGCTTTCAAACAAATACATTCACTTGCTATATAGACATTGGGTTGCTATTTTAATATCAAAATCACTGATTTCTAACATCCAATCTCTTGCCCACATTTGTGCCAGGGGAATTTTGCACAATAGCCAGAGGTGAGTGAAGACACAGTTTCGTGTTTGCAGAAGTAGGCACCCCAGAAATGAGCATCCCGGGTACATCAAAAAGCGAGCTGTAAAAATAAAATGTGCGAGGTTGGATAATCATCTATAATGCTAACAGTCCAATCGCTTGTCAGGTAGAGGAAGGTTGCGCTTTAATTAAGCAATAAGACATGACAGGGTGTGAATTATGGAGCAGTAATTCTTGTCTAGTGCATTGTTAGACAGGGGGCGAGGGCCAGGTGTCATTGCGTACGCCCTGCATAAATTATCACACTGTAATTTCAGCCTAGAACCTGAGAGAAGAATCCTCAAATATTTTCCAAGTAATTTCACAAAACAACAAATAAAGGCTAAATATATTTCCTAAATTGTACATGGACTATAATGCTGTAAGATCATGAGTCTCTCCTCCACTCAGCCACCTACAAGAAAGCATTGAATTTGGGGGGAAATATAGCAAGCAAATAGAATAAATTGGACTCCATAATTGACTTCTCTCTAAGCAATATACATTTATAGAGGAGATTCCTAGGAAGACGGTACATTAATTTGACTTTTTGCTCTCTGATAAGAAAGGGAAGTGGTAGAAGGTAAGTTCTGAGAAATTTTGAAAGGCCCTTTTGCCTTTTTTTTCCCCCTCTTCACAAAGCAGTGCTAACTAGCAAATAACTCTAACATAAATCTTTCAGGAAAAAAGAAAAAGAAAAATACATCTCCCCAAAGTACTTGGCAAGGGGTGGATCAATTTTCCAGAATTGTGGGCCCTTTTAAAATCAGCGTGATTTGTAATCTTGCGGCTCTCCCTGTAACACGCCGTTTTGAAGGTCCCCTTTTGTAAAGACATTAAAACAGATCTGTTATCACAAGAAAACACATTGTTTGAAATACTGCTTTAAAAAAAAGAAGAAGAAGAAGAGAAGAAAAGAAAACTCCTTCCTGCCCATTCAAAAGAAAGCAGTTTGAGTGGGAGTATGTGATTGTAATAAGAAAAAGTCCACCGGCTTTTCATCTGGGGAGCATCTGCCAGGCCTTTCAAAGGAGATTTCTTTTTAAAGGCCTGATTTTTTTTGGGGGGTGCTTTTATTGCCAATATTGCATACTTTTAAGATGGTCGATGTGTTAACACGTTGGGCTTCTTCGGTGAATGTCACCGGATGAGAGTTACATGCTGCGACCTCAGACGGTTAATTTGGTCGCAGGTTCTCCTTTAAACCAATGCCCTTTATCATCAAATGTGACCTCTTTCTAGGGGTGTGATAACTAGACCTCGCTTAACATACACATCAAATCTAAGTATTTTTAAAGAAGCTCCAGACACACACCTGCCTAACATACATCCCCTCATGTCTTATCCTAGCACCGTTCCTTACTCCTCTTAGTAAAAGAAAATGTCTCGTTACATAAAATCTCCCCCAAGTAAGGACGCAGGATCCCTTAGTTTATCTGTTTGACAAATGAAGAGATTCTGTGTATTTGCTTTATTCTGAAATGAAAAGCAGAGAGGAAATAAGATAGAAGAAAGGAGTGTTCAGTGGATAGGAGAAGAAAATGTTCCATCCTTGGAACATGGGCCAGTATTACTGTGACAGGTGCTCAGGCACTGAGAAAACAAACACACCAACAAACAAAAAAACCTTAAGGAAGCAGAATTATCCATTTTCTGGGCTAGGATGGGCCGAGCCTTACTCTGTGATGACGATGGTGGGGGAAGCTGAAGAGAATTTTATTTTCAGTGCTTCATAGCCTTACCAACTCTGTCGCTTGTGATAGGTTTATCACTACTAAATAAACCCAATTTTAATGCCTTTTTCTTGATTCTATTTCACGGAAGAAGGAGGGATTGACTTTTCTAGTAAGTGAATCTAATTTGTCATTTTTTCTGGAGTTATATTTTAATAAGATTTTACTCCCAAATGGTAAGTACAGGGACCCCAACTTTCTCTCAGTCCTTCTCCAGGTTTTACTGGGTCATTTGGGGGTAACTCACCTTGAACGGGAGTTTGTTAAAGTGAACAGCCTATCCAGGGAATTATTTGCAAAGGGGCATGGTGTAAAATGACGCCCTCAGCTTGCAACAAGGGTGAATGTGTGATAAGCATAAATGAAGAACAGCTATGCATGTAGCAGAGGGTCATCAATGACGTTGTTTTAACTTCCATACCAGCATGCCTCCTTTAACTTAGGCTGTATCTACTTCTACGGAGACATAACTATTTACAGTATTTTAGACTCTAACTGGTAAAAATAATCTTTTGCCAGCTGGTTGTGATTTGGCCTACACGCTGGTTCAGACCAGAGGTTCAGATTTCAGCTAGCCATCACTCTCAGTACAATGATCAAATTGCTTTTAATAAGATAAATTATTAGAGTCCAGTGAGAAACTTGAAGCTAATTTCCACAACATTCTCCCATTACTATTTACAACAACACTGGTCACTTAGAGTTCAAGAAGCAAGCTCATAGAGATCCTCAGTAAGTCAGCAGCGGGCCCATGTTTTAACGGAAGACTTTGGGCTGAAAAGTAAAGTTATTTGTAGTGAACAACATTGTCTCTTTTTGAATTCAGCCACCACAAGGCCTTATAAAAACGAAATCAAGAAAAAAGAGAGAGAAAAGCTTCCATTTTTCCAGTCTACCACACTTATCACACACCTCCTTTCTGCTCTAGACCTGTTACACCCTTTCAGAACTGCCAGAGCAGGAGTGAGTCCGGGGTTCACAGACATGAACCCCGGCCTCATGACATTAAGAGCCAACACTCAGCCCTGCAGGGAGGCCCAGTGGTCTTAGCCATGTAGATAAACACGTGTCAGACATCCGTTGTATGTTGGAGTGGGGCTGGAATTCTCATGAACTCTTGTCATGATCATTTTGGGGAGGGAGGAAATACTGACGTGAGTTAAGGACAGATGGCCACGAACACTGAGCTAGTACAGAATGTCTTGCATGTGGCTTAGCACCCCCTTTAGACCAGGGGTATCTACGGGAATGTTGCCTTTCATCCACTTGATTTCTATCTCAATCTCGTTTCCTACCATCACTTCTTGGTTCCGTTTTCTGCAGCACAGTTGCTGTTTTGAAGGTCTGTGACTTAAAAGCAGAGGCCTGGACCCAGATTTCTGATCTCTCTCCCGCATGGACCGGCGCTTTGTATCCCCACAGCCTCACGTGGGGCCCAGCTGTTTTCCTCACCCACAGCAGCTCAGCGGAGGACCAGAGTCCTCCTTCCTAACCAGGTCGCTCGTCATGAAGTTGTAGAGGTTCCTTGTCACTGCATTTGTATTCCAAATGGAACACAGGCATCAATCAAAACCAAAATAGAGAAAGGAACACTCATTATCTCCCGCCGCAGTGGCATCATTTCAGATTTGGGAGAATTATTAACAACATCCTCTAACTTTTATTTCCGCCAGCCTCTGCTGCAGAGACAGCACGAAGCAGAGAGGGAAATTATTAAAGTCAACAGTTAAAGCAGTTGACATTAAAGTGAGAGTAAAGCCAATAGTTGCCGGAAATTTCTATTTTTGCCTTCAAACTAGAAAAAAGAAAAAAAAAACACATCTTTTAAAGACATGGCACATAATCTAACAAAGGGAAGAAGAGTGATGAAAAAAAAACAAGACACTAAAAATAGCTCAGGGCCAATGTCATAGCTGACAAGACTCATTCCACCTGCTGGAAAGAGTGGCCGGCCTCTACCTGCCTCCGCTCACCATGGAGATTAGAGTCCATTGGACATCCGAGGCGAAGGATGTGACCATGAGCCATCCGCACACGTGTTCCTCGGCTCATGCCTGTGACATGGTTTGTTTAAAGGAAATAAGAATCCCCGAGGTTTAAAGTATATATATATACTAAAAAAGACACAAAGGACAGGAGAGCACTGAAATGCTCGTGTACACGCGGCATCAGCCCCCCGAAGGTAATCAGATCTGCACCTGGTCCTCAGAACTGCTGTAGCACAGAACTCTTTGACAGAGAGGAGAGGCCTGGGATCCTGTCTCACCAGCCTCCGTCAGGCGTGGAGGAGAGAAATACCCGCCCGGTGAAGGCCAGAGCAGGGGCGGCCTATGCCAGGGAATCCTTACCTCCTGCATGCCCCGCCCAGCTCCCCAAAATCCAACACAGGCAGGCGGCCCCGTGCAGATGGGGGTGTACCAGCCAGCGTCCACGTGCGGCTTCGTAGATCTGGCTGCTTATCTGGTTAACGGTCAGCTGTGTGAGGAGAATACCCACAGTTGTTTGATAAAAAGGAGAAGAGATAGATGGATGCATCCTGAGTTCAGTTCAGTGTCTAAAATATTGGTCCAGGGGGCCGCTTAAGCGTTACCATTATTCTCACACTAGACTGCTGGCTGGTCACTCAGACTTCCACAGTCTGCAGTCCACAGGGAAGAGACCCCTGCTGCCCTACTGTGGGTCATGTTAGGGCACGCTATTTTAGGTCCCAGGAGAAAGGAGAAAGACACTGATTTTTAGTTTCATGTAGTTGTGTTTGTTTTTTGACATTGAACAAGCAGATGGCAGAGACTGAGAGACTTCCTTGCATGTCAGTCCAGCACTCAGTACTAGGTACAGGGAGGAGCTATGTTGAATGTGTGAGAGAGAGGACTCTCCCTCTTTAGGTAATGGGACTGGGGTTTAATGAGGCTTCACTCACTGATGTGGTGAAACAGTGTGAAGAAAGGAAGCAACCATAAAATTGACAAGTACGTTCCCTGT
The DNA here is from genome assembly GCA_011751065.1 of Lasiurus cinereus. Taxonomy (NCBI): domain Eukaryota; kingdom Metazoa; phylum Chordata; class Mammalia; order Chiroptera; family Vespertilionidae; genus Lasiurus; species Lasiurus cinereus. Next base: position 3,552,942 of record JAAGEH010000026.1, read on the forward strand.
TGAACACTCCTTATAGATATAGTTATATGGACAGATATTTAAGCTATAAATCAGTCTGCTAATCACAAGTCTTTCATCCAGGAACCATACCAACAATCACAGAGCATATTTGACAAAAAAGGAGTTATCTATAATTGTTTGAACGAAATAGAAGAGACACAACTTATCGTTGATTGAATGCCTACTTCTGGCCAAAACCATGTTCTGTATTTCTAGGGATTTGCACGTGTGTGCACTCACACTTGTCTACAAAAAAAACCATACAACCTTGCTCTCAAGTTTCTCAGAACACAATAGGGAGAAGACCAACCCAAAATAACCTACTATTGTAAGGAGAGTTCAAACCACATGCTTTTGAAGAAAAGGTGTTTGGGTGGAGAGGGAAAATGTTTCCCGGATAAGAAAGATCAGGAAACTTGTTTTCAGAAGATGAGCGCCTTTTGAAATGGTAACAGCGGGAAGGGCATAGCAAGAGGGAGTGGCATGAACAGAGGCATAACCGTGGGAGTGTATCAGACATGGGAAATGAAGAGTTCCTGAGCCAATCTGTCTGGAATAAGATTGGGAGCCGGTTAGAGTCAAGTTGGAAAGATAGGCAGGACCATTATTCTGGAGGCCCATGGATGGCAAGCAAGTATGACTACAGCCATCATTTCATTTCAGAACTAGAGGCCTGGTGCACGCATTCATGCACCAATGCTCTCCTGCCAGCCTGATTGCCCCCAACTCCCCTCCCCTGCCAGGCCTGATCGCCCACAACTGCCCTCCCCTACTATGACCTGCCTCTTCCGTCAGGCCCCGCCTTCACTGTGTGACAGCAATCTTGTGACAGCCATCTTGTGATGACGTTAGGGCAGTGGTTGGCAAACGGCAGCTCTCGAGCCACATGCGGCTCTTTGGCCCCTTGAGGGTGGCTCTTCCACAAAACACCAAGTGCAGGCGCCCACATACAGTGTGATTGAAACTTTCTGGCCCATGCGCAGAAGTTGGTTTGCGGCTCTCAAAAGAAATTTTAATCATCGTACTATTGATATTTGGCTCTGTTTGCCGACCACTGTGTTGGGATATGATATGTGAGGGCATGATGACCACCTAGGCTATTATTAGTACAGTGGTACCTTGAGACACGAGTTTAATTCGTTCTGTAACCTTGAGGGGTGGGAAACTATGAGACGCTCGGAGTTACGGTAAACTGGTGGGTTGTATGCAGCCGGCCGATCCGCGCAATTACTCCTATCTCAACTGTTGCTCGTATTTCAAAGCAAAAATTGCTCACTTGACGGCTCATATCTCAAAAATCTCGGATGTTAGGGCACTCGTATCTCGAGGTACCACTGTATAGAGTTTGTGGAGTTTCTAATTGTCTCAGCAAGCTATGTCTGACATTCCTATTATATTCTTTCCCCAAAACCTTAAATAATCTCACTTACACTCCCCCCACAGAGAACCAAAATGGCATTGTATAGGCTAAGGGGCTTCTGCCAGGGATTTTTTTATACCTTTCTAAAAGTATTATGGAAGACAGGGGTTTTGTTAGGTTTGAGAAAGTCAGCTTTCACATGCAAACTTGGGGGTCCTCTGGCGGCCAGTGAGCCCTAGCCCATTCACAAACGCCAGGTTTTGTTCATGGCTTTGTATGCTGAGGCTGGTTAATTCATGGTGTGGATTCCTCCTAGGCTCATACCTAGTTCACAGCTTAGTTATTTGTAGGTATCCAAGATATTCATTTTTTATTGGGAGCTTCTACAGCATGTTAAATTTTAATTTACTTTTTAAATCTTGCAAAACTTTTGAAAGCACGTGTTTTATGAAGAGTCCTTTCATTCGGGTAATCTCACTTTTTTACTCAATAAAATAAAAAATGAAGACATTTTTATTTAACCCATTGCATAACCCAATTCTAATAACAAACCATTGGAATCATCAGCCAATCATATCTTTGAAAGCTAAGAAGTATGAATTGGCCCATTTAAAAGGTTGAGTATAGCCGAAACCTGTTTGGCTCAGTGGATAGAGCGTTGGCCTGCAGACTGAAGGGTTCCGGGTTCAATTCCTTCAAGGGCATGTATCTTGGTTGCGGGCACATCTCCAGTAGGGGGCATGCAGGAGGCAGCTGATCGATGATGTCTCTCTCTCGTCGATGTTTCTAACTCTCTATCCCCCTCTCTTCCTCTCTGTAAAAATTCAATAAAATACATATTTATAAGGTTGAATATATATAGTGAGCTAGATGGCTTTCCAGCTAACCTTTAGAGTGGCCAATCAGAAATCAGAGCAATGACATACATGCATTATCCTCAAGCCGTGTATTCAGCCACAATTGAACAACTCCCACCCGAGCACGTATTCCAGAAGAGACCCTACCGCAGGTGATCTTGATGCCCACCTGCCTGTGCCTTTCTCCTTAGCAAGGTCACCCTTCCCATCCCCTGAGCATGTTGCGAGGCCTGACTGATCCCAGCGACAGGAAACAGCCCAACAAGGCCGACTGGGTCTTCCTGGGTCCAGTACCCGCCGTGTAGACAGCACTGCCTGGCTGTCTCCTTTCGTGGCTGAGGAACATTGCCCTGGATGGCAGGCCCTTATCATAATGACTGAAAGTCAGATTCATTGTCATCTCCATGCCTGTCCCCTCATCATCAAGAGATCTTTCTTGGCGAATATGCGATGACACCAAATATTTAAACACCCCTCCTGCCTAAGGTGTGGAACCTGTCTGACTTCACATATCAGAAAAAGCCGGTAAATAGATGGACCTCCATCCCACACAACGGGTGGATGGGAGAGGGGGATGGTGTTAAAGGCTTTCCCCAGAGGCATCCACCAATCAAGAAAGGACCAGTCTCTTCTGCTCGGCCCTCCCCGGGAAACGAGAGAGGTGTCACTGACCCTCTTGTATACGTAGCTCCAGTGGGCCAGGAGCAGCACCAGCCTGCACAGAGGATGCCAGTGCAGACTCATCCGGGTTTGGTACCTCGTCGATACATTTCAGTACGATCAGTTAGTCGATCTACTTCCCTGATGATTTTTACCAGACACTGCACTTTATCACTGTTTTTTTAAATGGAAGCCTAAGAGACCAGTGTGCTTGGGAGGGTCGCACGGCATGCTGTGCACATCCAGGTGGCCTGTGCAGGCGACAGGGAGGAACAAGAATGATTAAGCCCTGTCAGACGGGTTCCTGTCGAGCTTGCTGGCCGGGTGACAGGCTATGACAGTCAGTGGCACCCAAGCAGAACACAGTGCGGTGGCAGTTTGCTGGGAGCAGTGCAAGTGTCAAAACGGTTGTACAAAAGAGAATGCTGGGTACTACACCCCACCAAGTGTGCAAGCTGATGACTCGGGCGGGCGCCTGAGATGTCTTCAGAGCCAGCTCCAGGTGACCGTCCCCATCGGGGTGTCCCGCTGTGACGAGGGGGCTGCCAGCTCCCCCTGGGGTCACATCTCCCTGTGGTCACAAAGCCCACTTCTGCAGAAATGCGCTGACCAGTCTTCCATCTTCCACCTGGAGGGCTGATGGCTGATCCGAGGGAGGTCGCCACCTCTTGACTGCTAGGAATGGCGCTGCTAGGAATGGCCAATCAGAAATGAGAGCAACGGTTTCCATGCATGATGGACATGCATTTACATGCGTATGTCTTTGGTACATGTTCCTTCTTCCTACGGCTCTCGCTGAGATCAGAGAGAGGTGAGGCGTCCCAATTCTGAAGACCCACCCCAGTCTCTCCATTCTGACGTGACTGCTAAGTCATTCAAAATGCCGGGGATCCTGGCCAGCATGGCTCAGTGGTGGAGCACCCACCTATGAACCAGGAGGTCTGGTTCAATTCCCGGTCAAGGGCACATACATGCCCAGGTTGTGGCCTCCATCCCCAGTGTAGAGCGTGCAGGAGGCAGTTGATCGGCGATTCTTTCTCATCATTGATGTTTCACTCTCTCTCCCTCTCCCTTCCTCTCTGAAATATGTATATTTAAAAAGAAAATGCTCAGCCAAAACCAGTTTGGCTCAGTGGATAGAGCATTGGCCTGTGGACTGAAAGGTCACAGGTTCAATTCCGGTCAAGGGCACATATCTTGGTTGCAGGCACATCCCCAGTAGGGGGTGTGCAAGAGGCAACTGATCAATGTTTCTCTCTCATCAATGTTTCTAGCTCTCTATCTCTCTCCCTTCCTCTCTGTAAAAAAAAATTCAATAAAATATATTTAAAATGAAAAAAAGAAAGAAAACATGCAGCAAAGTGCTGGGTAAGCCCCGTACTATGAAATAACCACATCTCCATGTCTTGTACCCACCATCACGTGGTCATCAATGTACCATGAGGCATTTATCGCACAAATGTTCTTGGAAGATGAATCCTTCTGCAGACAGAGATTGCCTCAACTCTGTGCTCTTCCACCATCTGTCCCTGCCATTGCTCTGCCACGTACATGCTGGTACAGCCATCCACCCGGATATTCTCTTACACCGAGATGAAATGCATCTGGAGCAGATCATGCTCCGTGTCGGGGGCACTCTGGGCACCCCGTAGAGAGAGAGAGCCGGCCCACGTGGGAGCTGGAATCCCAATTATGTGGCTGTAAAGCGAGGTGGCAGCACAGATGCAAACCTGCCATCACAAACGGGGTGCAACACTTCGCACCCGCAGCTGCAACAGTGAACTTGGCATTGCCACCCGTCTCTTGAAGAGCGGAAAAAAATGCCTTTGCACCCATGTGGCTTCACAGGTTTTTATGAGAAGGCGTGGCAGACACTTCTGGCCGGCAGTAAACGAGAAGCCTTTCGACAGCGGAACAGCACGGGGAGGCTCCCGCCCGTGTCTTTGTGCGGGGACGCTCCCGGGAGTCTCGGAGGGGGAAGAAAGTGAGAAGGTGGCCGCCCCCTGCCACCCTCACCCTCATTTCAGCATCGCACTCCGTTGCGTTTCTCTTGTTCGCCGGGCCCAGAAGAGAAGGCGTGATTCACATCGGCAGCCTTCGGGAGGCTGGTGTCTCACCTCCGATGAGGTCAGACTGTCCAGGTGTAACATGAGCTAGGAATTCTCTCGGGTCCCCAAAACCAGTTTTTCTCTCGAAGAAACAGAAGCAGGGAAACCTCACGGGTGCCTGCCTCTGGACAGACTGCTGTTCTCAGCACCATTAGACACAGCAAAGGCGTTACCACTTACATGTAGTTCATACAAGCAATGACTGCATTGAAACATGCCTCTCCACGCCTGGCAGGTGTGGCTCAGTGGTGGAGCATGGACCTATGAATCAAGGGTCATTCTTTTGATTCCCAGGCAGGGCACATGCTAGGGGTGCTGGCTTGATCCCCAGTAAGCGGCATGCAACAGGCACCCAATCAACGATTCTCTCTCCTCATTGATGTTTGTCTCTCCCTTCCTTTCTGAAAGAAAATTTTTAAAAACTTAAAAATTTCTCTTGAATGAAGAAAATCATCTACATGGACTTCCTTGCTTGAAATAATACATACGCCCTGTAAGTCAGAAGTTTCACCTTCCTTACCTGCAGCTGAAGATAGCAAGTAAGATCATTCCACCCTCCCTGTTAGGAGGGAAATATACCCTATTTTCCGGCGTATAAGATGACTGGGCCTATAAGACCACCCCCAACTTTTCCAGTTAAAATATAGAGTTTGGGATATACTCGCCCCATAAGATGACGCCCGGCGTATAAGACAACCCCCGACTTTTGAGAGGATTTTCCTGGGTTAAAAAGTCGTCTTATACGCCGGGAAAATACGGTCTCTTTTTTTAAGTTAGCAAATTAGCGAGTGCCGGAAGCATCTGTTTTCTTGCCTTCATCACTGCCAGCTCCCTGGGCGTTCTCTGGTGTACGATCTGCAAGCGGCGATGATTATTTATGGGTTCCACAATGATGACCGGCGGCCCCTCCCTCCTCCGGCCCCCAGCCGCAGACAGGAGAGGCATAAACGCTGTTTATGGTGACAGTCTGCCTTTTGTCCGCCGAACAATGACAAACTACCGGGCCCCAGCTCGCCGCTCCCCGCTTCCTCTCCTGTGTGCCCCGGATCCTGACAATAGAGGGACATGAATAAAACGCCTGGTGCGAACGGGCCGCATTCATTTACCTCCCAACGAGCTGCTCTGGGGACAGACATCGGGGACAGCGCAGAAGGCCGAGGGGTGCGAGGACATTGCAAAGATTTCTGTTCATCTTGGAGACATGGGGCTGGGGGTCGTCTGCCTGGCCCAGGGGTCGGCAAACCACGGTTCGCGAGCCACAGGCGGCTCTTTGGCCCCTGGAGGGTGACTCTTCCACCACATACCACGGCCTAGGCGAGTCTCTTTGGAAGAAGTGGCGTTAGAAGAAGTTTAAGTTTAAAAAATGTGGCTCTCCAAAGATGGTCCTGTGGATACAGTGGTACCTCGAGATACGAGTTTAATTCGTTCCATCACCTTGAGGCGTGGGAAACTAGGAGACGCTCGAGTCGCGGTAAACTGGTGGGTCGTGTGCGGCCGGCCGATCCGCGCGATGACTCCTATCTCAAATGTTGCTCGTATTTCAAAGCAAACATCGCTCGCTCGAGGCTCGTATCTCAAAAAGCTCGTATGTCAGGGCACTCGTATCTCGAGGTACCGCTGTATTTGGCTCTGTGGACTGATGAGTTTGCCGACCCCTGGCCTAGCCTAACAAGACTCTCGGTCCACTACTGGGCTTCACTTTTTCCAGGTTTAATTTTACAGTCACACAGACTACACATCCTGGGGGGAGGGAGGGCAGATCTTGGGGAAGATGTCCCTGTCCTGGGCCTGGGGATTCCAGCAGAGCAGCCCTGCCGTGGAATGAGAGGGGCCAGGATGCGCAGGGTTTGCGAAGGGCCTGTTCCAGCCAGCGGTGTAAGGGGTGCGAGGATGAGTGCGTACGGGGATGGAGCCTCATGGGACAGGGCAGGTTAAAAAAGACAAGGCACTGCGCTCTTACCATGCCCATCTTGGAGCAAAGTGCTTCCTTCCAGTGCCACGTAGGCAACGATGACCAAGCCTGGCGCCTTGCTCTGGTCTCCCCAGGAGCCTGCATTCAGGGACATGAGTCTCTGTGTCTGCTGGTTTTTAATAGTTGATGAAAAAAACAGATTCACCACCCTCTGAAATTCCACTCTTAAAGAAGTCATTTTTTAAAAAATGTGGTTTCTACTAAATTTCTATTTACCAACTCTATATACCAACTCTATGTTTTAAAAAAAAATCATAGCTTGAAAACATTGTGCAAAGATGTTATCTTGTTTTCATGCTTTGATAGAAACACTTCTAATAATGGTGCTTTTATGTTCAGAAATCGGTTTAACCATTTAAAGTTCGCTGCGAATAGAGTCCCTAGGCAGAATTTTCGTCTCTCGAGGGAGGTGAATGGAGAGGAGAAAGTAAATGAAGGAAAGCTGATGAAGCCAGCCAAAGTCAGGATGGGGAAAATGAGCCAACCAAGCAATGTGTTCGTTAAAAGTTTATTCCAGGAAGGAATGACGTCAGCTCAGTCATGTGACAGTAACTGTGAGTGCCAGTGTTCTAACAGGGACAAAGACTTTTCAGATTTTATATGCAAAGAGCACAAAGAAAGTGAAACTGTTAAGAGATGTTTGAAAATATAATCCTAAAAAAGATGTGCCTGGTCAAAGTAAAACAGAGTTACCTTATTAATGTCACTCAAAGTAGAACTCAATAGCTACACCCATCACCGGGAACAAAAGGAGGATTATGAGAGGAGCAAGCTTCCTGTTCACAAGCAGTGAAAGAGTCAGAAACGTTTCTGTACCGAGCAACGTCTTGGTATGGAATACCTGATAGAAAAACTCCCAGAAATGCAATCAGATCAAACCAAACGATAATGGAGGTGAGTCTGTGAAATTCTGAAAGAGTTGTAATTAAGCAGAGTGAAAATAAGCAAGGACCTGAAAAATACCATCAGTAATGACCCAGTGAGTGTGTGTGTGTGTGTGTGTGTGTGTGTGTGTGTGTGTGCCTTGAGTACACGGTAGAGGGATAAAGCGATAGACATTTAATAAACAAGGACCTCATGCTTACTGTGTGCCAGGTACTGTTCCAGAGTTTGACATGATCATGGAACTCTCCAAGTGGCCTTTTAGAGATGGGGAAACTGGGCATTAAGTGGACAGGCAACTTGTCCAGGCCTACGGGGCTGAGGGTAGCCAAGCAGGCTTTACCCCAGCGGGTCTGGTTCCTGGGGCTGAGGTCTTAAGACTCTCGCACAGCATGCTGCCTACAGAGAACATACGTTTTTCTCTTGTGGCATGAAAACTTGTCCAACTACTTATGAATTGGTCAAAAAAAAAAAACTTTAACAAATTCCAAACATAGTTACAGGCAGTACTTTCTGACCATAATCAGAAGATCACCAAACAAAACATCTATCTTCCCTTCAAAACACAAAACAAAACAAAACAAAGCAACTCCACTTGTAGATTTAAAAACCTATAGTAATTAATTCCGGGGTCACAAAAAATGTCCCAAAACTAATATTAACAATAATTTAGCATTTGAATCTGCAGTAATTATTCCTCTTCATACAGGACACCTTTCACTCACCACCCTATTGTTTCCAAATTGCTAATAACATTTCCACATATTCTCCCTAATTCCCTTTATTTGTGCTAATCTAGTCACTTAGGTATATATATCTATGTTGAATTTAATAAACCACCATTGGGTAATTTTCCACTGTTAACACAGAATTAATTTTATGCCCTTGTAAGTATATATTAGTTGTAGTTTAATTTCTCCTGTGTTGGATCCGTTATGAGGATGATAGTGGAACATGTGACCTAAGGTTTCTAATCAGCCCCGTTCCTGAACTCGGTTTATAGCTTCGAGGGAGGTGGGGCTTCCTAGTCACTGCCAAGGTTATGATCAGTTGGATACGGCAAATATGACCAATGAGCTGTTATTGCTTATGTTTTGCTGTCCGTAATTGTGGGTTGTGTGGGTGATAATTATCTCTTCTGACATTTTACTGTCTTCTGTAACCGAAGTTTTTGTTTTTGTTTTTGTTTTATTTTTAAATATATTTTTATTGATTTTTCACAGAGAGGAAGGGAGAGGGATAGAAAGTTGGAAACATCGATGAGAGAGAGACATCGATCAGCTGCCTCCTGCACGCCCCCCACTGGGGATGTGCCCGCAACCAATGTACGTGCCCTTGACCGGAATCAAACCTGGGACCTTTCAGTCTGCAGGCCGACGCTCTCTCCACTGAGCCAAACCAGTTTCAGCTGTAACCAAAGTTTTGACGTGTGTAGGTTATTACATACTAAAGGCCCGATGCCCCAAATTCACGCAAGGAGTCTGACCCTCCCAGCCCCACCTTCATCCTAAGGTCTTTCTGCTGTTCAGTCTAATTAGCATATTAGCTCTTTGTTATATAGGATTCTTTTTTTTTTCCTTCCATTACATTTCTATTGAGAGAGAGAGAGAGAGAGAAAGAGAAAGAAAGATCCACATATGTATATGTGTGGGTGTGTGCGCATGTGCAGCAAATCATTACTTCAGTAAGTCTGCGCTATAAAGTCCCTTTCAGAATTAACTCAGTTGTTTATATTTTAACTAATCACTCTAAACATCTCTATGTTATCAATTGCCTCGTCAAGGCAAACAGCAGATAATTGCAGTTTATTGATGTTTTTATTTTTACTATCAATTATACTAAGCTTGTCGAGGGGGAAAGAAACTCATCATGATCAGTCTTAGGGTGTATTTTCATGGCGATGGTTATTGATGACTGAAATTTAAAAATGTATCCGCACGTAAAGATAAATCATTTCTCGTAACTGCCTGTGGAGTAAATTGTGAGGTGGAGTACCGACATTAAGAATGAGTCTAACACAAGCGAATGGGCAGTGCTGTGTGGCTGTTTCCTTCTCTGATCTGAGCACAAGGAGATAAGCGCTTGGAATTTCTGTGCCAGGGTTGACTATTAAAACAAAACAGAGAAAGTTCTCCCCTCTGAAGTCTTTGTTATTAAAAACGAATCGCTCGCACCCAATGGTCATTTTAAAGTTGATTTTAAAGGATGTTTCATCTTCCCACAATCATATCCCACTACCTTTATATATCTAAAAGTGTATACGTAATTGGAAGGTCGCATCTAAAACCTTTATTTAAATACCCAAGCCATATTATTCTGGTTTTATTATACCCCTCACAGTTATGTTTGAGAAAATCCTCTCAGCCTCTCTATGATTTACTAAAATGATTTCAATTATATGCTGCTTCCTGTCAAGTGCTCCTGAGCATTGGGTGTACAGCCTGTATTTCTAGGTATCCGGGAAGATTAGAGATAATCTCTTTTAAAGTGCCTAGAACGTTCTCTGGCACACAGGGTTTAAATTCGAGGCATGAATCTAACTGCCCCAAGTGTTTGTGACATTTGCAATATAAGTCATCCATCACCTTAAATATCATTTCAAAAAAAAAAAAATACTTCCAGGATATTGTGATTCTTCCCACTAGTATTTGTCTTTTCATTGTCAAGAGGCAAGTTAGAGTGGCCACTTTGTTAGTCTACGTGGATCAGGGGTGATAAATTCTCATAAGACATCATATTGGCCAGCGCACCTGAGGAATACACGCCTCTCAGTTAGTATCCGAGCTCACTCCAAAGTTTATCCCGCGAGCGCAAAGAAGCCCACGATTTGAAAAGGTCTCCCGGGTCCCTTGGAAATATGAAAAGTGAAATATCTGCTGAAACCGGTTTGGCTTAGTGGATAGAGAGTCAGCCTGCAGCCTGAAGGGTCCCAGGTTTGATTCAGGTCAAGGGCATGTACCTTGGTTGCTGGCACATCCCCAGTAGGGGGCGCTCAGGAGGCAACTGATCAATGTTTCTCTCTCATTGATGTTTCTAGCTCTCTATCCCTCTCCCATCCTCTCTGCAAAAAATCAATAAAATAAAATAAATATCTTGTGGTCTGAAAGGCAGAGTTTCCTAAGGCAGCGGTTGGCAAACTGTGGCTCAATAGACTAATGAGTTTGCCGACTGCTGACCTAGACTCTGGATTCCAATCCTTACAGGCTGTTGTTGTTCCTTGTGATTAAGCCCCTCAGGTGGGGTGCAGGTGGTTAGCAGTAGAACTAGGCTTCTGGGTCCTAAGCGAACCCTCCTTCAATGCCAGCATGTACTGAATGAGCACAAGGGAAATGATCAGTGAACACATGATGTCAAGGGCTAGAATGTAGTCTCTTGGACTGCCCTCCATGCCTCCCCTCCACATGCCAAACTGTTTCTCGGGGTGTTCGTATTTAATGCATCATGAGGACAGGTCAGTGGGGGGTCAGACCTGCCGATGTGTGCAGGTTCCATCTCCCGAGCAGTTGATTTGGGATGACTGCTTTGCCGCGGGCAATCGGGTCAGCTTGATCTTAGGCCCAACTAATGGCACTGCTCAGCTGCAATCCAGCTTCCCCAAATCCGTGGTGAGAAGCACAGAGGGAGCAAAACACCCCCCGTCTTTCTCTACAGCATCTGCTGGCTCACTGATACGAGATTCTCTCTATTATGGGGACCTCTTCCTTAACAGTGCCTGTTATAGCTTGAATCAACTGATCATAGAGTACTGCAGCTGGATACTGATAGTTCTCTCTCTCTCTCTCTCTCTCTCTCTCTCTCTCTCTATCTCTATCTCTATCTCTATCTCTATCTCTCTATTTCTCTATCTCTTTCTCCCTCTCCCCCTCTTCTCTCTGACAGAATATCTTCTCATAAAATTGAAAGCAACAGGAATTTTCAGTGGTTTCATTTAAAAACAACCACCAAAAAGGACCTTTAATTTCAGCACGTCTAAGCGTTGAGTAATTATTTAGAGTTGATACTTTATCGGGTCATCTTCTGTGTAATGTGGGCGGTAAATTCACTGTGGCTTATTTATACGCACCACATAACTGTGAGAATAACTTTACAGCAACTGTTCCATTAGCAGATGGTTATTTTATATTTGTTTACCTAAGATTTTATGAATTATTAGAGAGTATCAATATGTGAATTTGGACAGGATACAAAATCATCATGCTTTTAAGAATAATTTGCCAATTTAAATGTACTGAGACCATTTAAAAAAAAACAGAATTAGTAATTTAAGAAATATTTTATATTCTTGTATTCTGAAAGATGTGCCTGAGATTTATGTTTTCCCAATACGTTTTTATTTTGTTGTGGAATACTGTTATTCACTTTGCACAGATATTTTTTATTTGACTGTGAGGGCTGATCTCTTAGGAAATGTTTACTATGTGTTATATGTAAAGTTGACACATGTACAAATATAAAGAGCAGGATCTGTGATGTGAAGTCCTTTAAAATGATCATTAAAAGTGGAATTATTTATTACTGTACCCAAAATCATATTTTTCTTGTTCATCTGAAGGGATAATAAAGCATTCATAAAACTATATTAATGAGCACTAGAACAATCTTTCATAAACCTCTGATTTCATGAATGCGAAATAAAAAAGTTAAAACTCAATAGGTTGCCACATATAAAATAAACATTATTTAATACGACTTAATAAATGTTGATTCAAGAAGAAGCAAACTGTTTTCAATGACTTTGGCAGGGGGCGGAAATAGCTAGTCATCATAATATGCTGCTAAGCTTTCCTTCACTCATCAATAAGAACTGAAAAACACAAAAATAATGAGACACAATAGGCAGATGCTTCTATTAAAGAGGATGGGAAAGTATGTTCACATTAAATCCTCAACCATCACTGCCAAAATAAAATATGCTGCAGCCCTAGAGGGAAACGCGTTTAGAAAGAAAAATATATGTTATTGCCTCTGTTATTATTCCCCATGATTTCAAGAAATGGTACAGTGTAGAAGAGAACTATTGTCGTGTAGAGTATATATCTGGGTTGGAGGTTCATAAAATATTAAATTATGTGAATAATTAGAAAAAGTGGATCTGTAGAAAGAAGAGAAGAACAGGAAGCCTTTGTTCAAGGGTAGCTTTCCTTCTGAAGCAAGAACCGTGACCCAGCAGGTGTATGTCAGGAAGAAGCTTGGCGAATACAATCCTGGTGGAAAAGACCAAAGTACATCCATTGGTGGTCTTCAGTTTCTCTCCATGTTAGGGACTCTTATTTTCTTTCAATCTTTTTTTTTAATATATTTTATTGATTTTTTACAGAGAGGAAGGGAGAGAGATAGAAAGTCAGAAATATCGATGAGAGAGAGACATCGATCAGCCGCCTCCTGCACATCCCACAGTGGAGATGTGCCCGCAACCAGGATACATGCCCCCAACCAGAATCGAACCTGGGACCTTTCAGTCCGCAAGCTGACACTCTATCCACTGAGCCAAACCGGTCTCGGCTCTTTCAATCTTTACCAAAGGATACTTTTCATTGACTTTTTGAGAGATTGGAGGGTAGGGGGGAGGGAGCAAGGAGAGAGAGAGAGAGAGAGAGAGACATCGATGTGAGAGTGACACATTGATTGGTTGCCTCCCACATGTGCCCAGACCAGGACTGGGGATCCAACCTGAGAGAACTAGCCAGGGCTCAGGATTCCTTATTTTGACTCCCAGGTGCACCTTAGTGACTGGACCCCAGGGATGTACTACCACCTCATTGTACAACTCTGATCACTGAAGGATAGAGCAGATGCTGGATCTCTGTCAGTCCTCTTAGATGGAAAGGAGTGTCAACATCACCTTGTTTCACCCATGCCTTTTCCATCGCTGGGAGACAAGCAGAGGTGAATGTCAGGCTTCAGCAGAGCTCCTGCCATTGCTACAAGCTGGTGGCTGCAACAAGTGGGGGTGGGGGGGGACCATTCAGTGACTCATTGGAAAGAGGAACAGCACAAAGTCATCCTCCAGAAAGTACATTACTCATTGACAAAATAGCCAGCTCAGGTCTGGGAGTTGTTGGTTCACAGCAGCGTTTACCAAGAAGAGGCTGGACAGTGAGCAGAGGTGACAGCTGTGAAGCTGTTTCTTCTAAGAAAGGAAAATGGGGGGGAGATAAATAGAAATATGTGTGCCCCTCAGACAATGGGAGTGAAGGAAAAGAAGGAAGTCAAAGGGGAGAATATTAATCCCTCATAAATATACATTAAAGAAAAACACATGAATACTAAACTGATAGGAGAGGGTACCTTTGAATCAGGAACCCTGCTATAGGAAGGAAAGAAGGAAGGAAGGAAGGAAGGAAGGAAGGAAGGAAGGAAGGAAGGAAGAAAAGGGAGGGAGGGAGGGAGGGAAGAAGGAAGGAAGGAAGGGAGGGAGGGAGGGAGGGTGCAAAGGAGGGAGGGAGTTTGAGAGGGAGGGAGGGAGGAAAGGAGTGAAACTCTATAAAGCTATCTATAGAAAATAATACAATTTTTTTAATTCAGCTATTGAAAAACATCACAAAACATGAGAATAGTGTTATCACCACACTCCCATTTGCATTTAAGATGGTCAAATAAAATATTTTTCAATGTAGTAAGAAAGTCAAAAATTAAAAACCAAAATGAAAACTTATACAATGGTAGTTTATTAAATTCAGGAAATATATTAAGGAGAAAAACAAAACTCTCTTAGAATTAAGGAATGATTTACTAGGTCCTAAGGAAGATACATTTGCATGGTAATTTAACAAATGACATCAGAGGTAGGCAGGGAAATAAGCAACAAATAAAGTCGAAATAAAGAAGGAACAAAATAGAAAGTGATTGAAATGGAGGTAGGCAAAGAGGTCCAATGTACATATAACTGGAGGATCCGAATAAGATAAATAAAATTGTGGAACAAAGCTAATATTTAAAACTATAAGCTAAAAAAAATATATATGTTTTTCCTAGGAATTAAGAAAACTGAACTCCTCTGTATTGAAAGGGCTCACTATATGGCTGGAACAATTGCCAGGAAGCAATCAAGTCCAAGACATGATCTAGTGTCCTAGACTTAAATGGCAAAGAAAACAATCCTCAGAGCCACCAGGCACAAATATCTAATTACTTAGAGGGATACAAATAACAAAATTCACATAGCACCATATTCCTCTAGAGCAACATTTTTAAAAAATATATATTTTATTAATTCTCCACAGAGAGGAAGGGAGAGGGAGAGTTAGAAACACAGATGAGAGAGAAACATCATTGATCAGCTGCCTCCTGCATGCCCCCCACTGGGGATGCAACCGCAACCAAGGCCCATGCCCCTGACTGGATTTGAACCTAGGACCCTTCAGCTCACAGGCCAATGCTCTATCCACTGAGCCAAAACAGTTTTGGCATAGAGCAACATTTTTAAGGAACTAAAAAAAGTATGAAAAATGATTTTTTTTTGATTTTGACAAAATGACTCTTAACATTGTAGACAAATGATCTTAAATGTATAAGACTTGGAGAATACTGTACTCATAACCCCTTCCTTACTAATCTTAATTAGAAGGTCAGTTTCCAGCAAACTAGATATAAAAGTGTGAAAATGTGAACAAAAAATTGATGGTAAATGTTGTATATATTCAATTGTAGAATTAAGTAAAATGAGTATGGCAACATAGATGGAAAAAATGATTGAAGCATTGTATATTCTGACATATTACAGATGTGTGTATTATTGTAGCTTCCCTTACTGGACTAAAATTTAATGTCTCCCTTTATGTTTTTCACCAGTGTTAGGAAAATATGTAATGACCTAGAATTTTTTTGTTAGTTATCGTGGTAGTTAAGTTTTTGGTTTTTTTTTTTCTCCAAACTTAGAGAAAGAAAAAATGGAGATTCCCTTACTTTTTCATAGAGACACCAGGATGTTCTCAGAGTCTGGTGTGAGGCTGTGAAGTAGTCATCATTCTTTAGGCTTTCTTAAGAAAGATGAATGGAACCACCCATGTATTAAAATATGATAGATATTAAGTTTTTATATAAACACTAAGAACTAAAGTTAGCAAAACAAAGATTGGTGAGTGATTATCTAAAATACCTTCAAATTGGAAAAGTGACATGAAAAGCAAAGCCCAGGTGTCCATCTTAGTTGTTGTTTTTTTTTTAATTTTAAATGGATATTTTTAAATAAACATAAAAGGTAACTATTGGGTTAGTGTAAATCAGTTGCATTAATTTTTATAGGCCAAGCTGTTCTTCTTTTGTGAACTAAAGCAGAACAATGAAGAATTCTACTTCAATATTACCTGACAAAAAAGCATTTTTACTAAGGGATAGCTGTCTTAAAGTTTGATACATCCTAGATAAGAGGAAGCTCTCTAATGTTTATTTTCAATCAATATAAAGTGGCTAAGATATAAATAAATATGAGCAAAAATCGGTTTGGCTCAGTGGATAGAGCGTCAGCCTGCAGATTGTAAGGTCCCAGGTTCGATTCCAGTCAAGGGCATGTACCTTGGTTGCGGGCACATCCCCAGTGGGAGGTGTGCAGGAGGCAGCTGATCGATGTTTCTGACTCTCTATCCCTCTCCCTTCCTCTCTGTAAAATCAATAAAATATATTGAAAAAAATAAAAAAATACAAATCAAATTGGGTCCAAAACAAATAGCTACATTATCATTTTCATTGAGTGAATAATTTCAGATATACATTTCATCTTTTTTCAATGGCCTGTGTTCATGCCTGGAGGAGACATAGGGCTTACTCAGCTGTGGAATGCTGGATCACATTCCAGACGGTGTTGTTCAGTAGGTGTTGAGGGGCAAACATTATCTCTACTATTAACAAACATCGCAGGAAATTCTGAGACAGATGGGTACATGGACATCACTTTTGAGAAACACTGGACGAGGCACCAGTTTTCGGAGGAAATTATAATTTTTTTATAATTCCAAAGCTGCTGCTTTTCAAGGCATATTTTCATTTAGCATGTTGATTTAAATGAGAAGAGGAAGCCATGTATTTGATTAGGAAGATTCGGGGAAATAAGTTCATATGAAGAACATGCAGGAAGATGGGTAGGCACCCTCAGATTTAAGAAAAATCCATACATATGAAGGATTTTAATTTAAAGCAATGCACACTGACAAATAAAAGTTTCAACCTAAATGCAGCTGACAAATGCTCATTCAGTTGGAAAAAGGTCATTTAAACCTTGCCTGTTGATAGGCACATTTGAATATTTAAAAAAAAACAGTCAATTTGAGGATTATATAACAGAGTTTGGGATAAAGAAAAAAGTGAAGTATAATTGTTTGACCTTTAAAACAATAGTTCTTAAAAAAAAAAAAGCAATTTTGTACTCCACTGGACATTCCTATTGTCAGGACAAATTTTTGGTTGACACACCTGCTACTAATTCTATCTGCCACTAATCCTTGTCAGTAGAGACCAGAGAATGATGCTAAGTAATATACAACTTACAGCTACTCACAACAGTAAATTATCCAGCCCAACATATCAGTAGTACCGAGGCTGATCAATGTTGCTTTATAGTTTATTTTATTATGTGTAAAATTAATCCTGTCCAAAATATTCATATTCTTTACTGATTAGTTTTAGTGAAAAAAAAACATTAAAGGGACATTGTAATTATTCAGCAGTAAGAAGGACTTTCTATATGAACCAAAATGCCGTATTTACCATAACATTTTTAAGTTATGTTTTCCCTCATTAGCATTGAATTATGCTACAAGTACAATTAGCAATTCATATAAAAAGACCCTGCCTTTTTTCATCAAACCCAGTTATCCATAGACATGCTTTTATTACATTAGCAATATTTCTATCAAAGACACAAGTATCTAATGATTTATTCTGATGTGATAGCAGGAGACATAAAATATTTATGGACATAGACATTTTCACAGTCTTATGGGCAACCCTATATAATAAAAGGCCAGTGTAATGCCCGGAACGACCAATTGCCCAGTTGCTATGAGGTGCGTTGATCACCTCTCAGCCCCCCCCCCCCCCTGCCCCAGCCAGCAGGCTCTGATCGCTGGATGCCCAACTAGGAACCACAGGGAACTGGGCTGGGAGGTGGCAGGGTGGGACTGGAGACTGGTGAGCAGGTGGAAGGCAGACCTCTTGATCCCTCCTGCTGACCCACAGGCTCTGATTGATCCTCAGTTTCTTCCAAAAGCTGAGTAAGCCCTATGCCTCCTCCACTGAGCAGCCTCCCGGGATGTGGACTCACCTCTGTGAGAGGCTCTGGGGTGGGGACTTAAACAAGGACTTCAGCGCCTGCAGGGACCCTCAGCCTTCACGCATAGGAGGTAGAGGGAGACCATCAGCTTTAAAGCGCAAACACCCTCCTCAGGAAGAACCCACCACCTTCCTTTCCACAGCCACTTCTGGGTCTGCAAGAAACTGCGCCTGCTCCTTCCTGCAGGGTAGGGGTGGGGGGCTGAGCCTGTGCTGAGGGGTTCCACAATGGGGGACTGGCAGGGCCAGGAGGCTGGGAGAGTGCAGGGACAGGGGGAGGGAAGGGCAGAAGCGAGAGGGCAGCCCTGATTCCTGCACCTCCTCCCACAGGCATAGCCCTTCCTGGTTGAGGTTCCCACGTCATTGTTAGGGTTTTGGCTGGTAAAGTCGGCTGTGAAAGGATTCACAAGGAAGAGAAAAGAGAGGTGCAGAGAGAGGGCATTTATTTTACTTCTTTCAAGGAAGGGAAGGGCCAGGTGCCCTTTGTTGGCACAAGGAACCCAAGGCAGAGTGAGTGAGCTATTGTTTTGATTCCCGGATGGTGAATGAATAATGGGGGTGGGTGGTGGTGGGCTGGACTGGTGAGCAGGCAGAAGATGGCTCTCATGACACAAGCTAGGCCTAGGGACCCTACCTGCTCACCATTTTGCGCACTGGGCCTGTAGTTAAAACCTAAGAACAACGTGAAAACAAAAAAATGTCTGAAGAAGACAGGACCCATCTTGCCATCTCTCTCACTTACTTTATTTCCATTTCCTCTCCTGTTTTTCTTTTTCATGGTGACTTAGAAGTTTTTGTTTGGTTGTGAAGGTTTGAAAGCTTTCAAGACAAATGACCTTCATTATAACGTAGTTCATGTGTTTTCAAGTGTTTTTTTTTTTTTCCTTTGAGGAAGGGGTGCTTATCTAAGCTTTTTGATATGTAAATTCCATTATGAAATTGATAATAGTCGGATTGAATTTTGTCCAGTAGCCGCTATTTTAAGGAGTTCATTTAAGTTAGCTTAGCTCATTATCTTTCAAAGATATTAATGCAAACAACCCAACTAAACGCTTTGAAACCATCTCCTGGAAAGAGCCCAGGGAAAGTGATCATGTGACCGAAGTCAAGTGTTAGTTCATCACTGACAATTATATTAACTTGGATACTAAATACCCTGGGTTTCAGTTTTCACATGAAAAGGAGATATTGTTGTGTTCACAATTTAGATTGTAGAATCACACCGTCTATCCTAGCTAAGCAATTTATTAGGCACGTGACCTTGGGCAAGTTACCTGCTCTAATCCAACACAGAGAACATCTGTTTACCAGCACCCACGTGATTTCTTGTGAGTGCCTGACTATTGTTGGTAAGCACTCGCCCCGACTTTGCTTCTTCAGCTTAAATCTCAGCTCCTTCATCTTTCCTCAAAAGCTCCTTTGCTCAAGGAGTATTTTCTTCTTGCTTCCACATCAGATAGACTTGAAATTATCCATTTCTTATTACCTAGCGGGGTCCCCAATCAGTCATGGAACTTTTAAGGACATAACTAATAACAGTACAGTGAGAGTCATTGCTTTATAGAATATGCTTCTATTTCTATATCCAAGAATCCTACCAGTCGTTGCCACAGTTGATATCAAGGAGGTTAGCTATAATTTCGGACAGGCCTATTTATAAATTTATAGAACTGAGAGTTGAAATCTAACTTAAAGGCCATCTCATCTAACCGTCTCATACCCAAATGCTATAAGAGAGGCCTTCGCAAATTTAAATTACTCTCTACTCTAGGTCACAAGGTTTTGGAATATTGAGGTGCAAATTGTTAACTTAGAATTGCTCAACTCTTTACTAGTCCTGAATTAATGTTGATATTTAGTCGTGGCCCTGACACAAAGGCTTCTCTATTCAGTAAAGTTTGTTTTGTTGATTATTAGTATATATATAGTATTATATTATATGTCTATTATATTAGGTCTTGATTATAACTGCTACCTCTTGAATAACCATGAAGCTGGATCACAGCAATAGTGCCCAATTTTAATAGGAATTTGGAGTGTGTCCTCTCCAACTTCCAGCTCACATCTCTTCTGCAGCATCCCCAACAAATGAATTGTCACTGAGCCTCTTTTCTTGGAGTAAATCTCAATGGTTTGTGAGTTAATAATCTTTTTTTTATTTTAGGATGGTTCTACTTCTTAGGAAGTTATCTGGGTTAAAATAAAATCTGCCCCTAATTGATTATAACTTAATTTTCATCTCTAAGGATTCCTGAGACTGTGTTTACAAGCACCTACTATGTGCTAAAACTCTTTCAGTTGAGGTCATAATCTTCCAATCCATCCATTCATTCTCTGGGCTGTCTTGTGAATGGTGGTGGATGACTAGGCAGAGCATCAGCTTCACAGGCATAGGACCATGGCTGTTCCTTACTATCAACACTGAGTCCAGGACATGGGGGCTCTGTGACAGCATATTGCCCTGGTTCTATGGAATATGTAATCAGCTTAACCTCCACCAAAACTCTTACCAAGTTAATTTTAGAAATAGTTTTGCCTTGTTTGCTGTATACGGTTGTTTCTGTGGTCATTTTCTAGGTTAACAGATAGTAATTCTCATTTTTGTGTTGGGATTGGTTTCTTGGGTTTCAGCAGAGGACTTCCTATTTATTCTAATTAAATTTCATTGTTTTGGCTGCTGCCCAAAATCTCAGGTGGTTCATATTGTTTTGGACCCTGGTTTGGGCACGTAGTAGAGTAATTATGTCATGTGACCTCATATTATTGGGAATGGAAATATAAATTGACTGCTTTTGATTACAGTGGTACCTCGAGATACAAGTGCCCTAACATACGAGATTTTTGAGATACGAGCCTTCGAGCGAGCGATTTTTGCTTTGAAATACGAGCAACAGTTGAGATAGGAGTCATCGCGCGATTGGCTGGCTGCACACCACCCACCAGTTTAGCATGACTTGAGCGTCTCATAGTTTGCCACGCCTCAAGGTTACGGAACGAATTAAACTCGTATCTCCAGGTACCACTGTATAAGCATCCAAGACATTTCTGATCAGAGAATCGAAGCCAATGGAAGGAAACTCATCCCGATCCAACGCAAACATTTCAACTTCAGGAGAAGGGGGCTTTCTTAGTTCCTTCATACCATTTTCTGGGCAAGAACGAGGAAGCATTCAGAGGCTCCCCATATTCAGAACTGGGCCCAGACTGGACTGAATGCTCCTTCATCCATGAAGTAGGAAAGTGCAAGCCACCTTCAGCCTCATTGAGACCCTTCCTCAGTAGAAATTCCTGGTCATATATATATATATATATATATATATATATATATGTAATTGATTTTTTACAGAGAGGAAGGGAGAGGGAGAGAGAGTCAGAAACGTCGATGAGAGAGAGACATCGATCAGCTGCCTCCTGCATGCCCTCCACTGGGGATGTGCCCGCAACCAAGGTACGTGCCCTTGACCGGCATCGAACCTGGGACCTTTCAGTCCGCAGGCCTACGCTCTATCCACTGAGCCAAACCGGTCTCGGCTTCCTGGTCCTATTTAGAGGCAAGTTACCTCTTCCTGCTTCCTCTGTGTCAGATCCTCTACTCAGTCCTGTGATTAAAATGTGAATAAAACCTGGATCCTTTCATCCAACAATTAAGTGTTTAGATGTGAACACAAGTAAGAGATCACTGCGTGGCCATGAGCTAGATCTTCAAAAGGGGGCGGGTCCAGAACTCACTGGAAACCCAAAGAAGGGCATGAATTATTTTCCCCGGGGGAGAGGGTCCACTAGAAAGACCATTGTTAAAGATCAGAAGATGAAAATGCAGCACAGGGGGCAGGTGACCTTGAGGAAAAGACTCCTCTCTTCAGCTCAGTTGTTCGCAAGAATCCGGGGCCTCTCTAAGCTACTCAAGAGCCCGCCATCTTCGATGCAGGGCCTTTATTGCTTTTATTGACACATTTACAAGATACCTTTCCCAAATTCTTCCAAATACTTTGCATTTTTCCCACCTTAAGAAATAATGGAAACTTAAAAGGCGTTTAAATGTCGCCACCCTCCCTTTGATGTTGCTCATTTTAGCAAAAAAAAAAAATGTAATTACAGACAGTCAATAAAAATCCTGATGTCTTAAAAGAAAACAGGAAGGCAGAGTTGGGCCTCTGCTGTGGTTTTTGTAAAGAAGGTATGAAGCCATTTCTTTCATGTGCTTTCTGGCTATTCTGGTGTTTAGCTCTACATATCAGTAAAGGAAAATAAACACAAAAATAGTTAGCCCTGTTGGCCTCGCCTTTACCCCCAACGCTCTCAGCATTGAGCAGTAAGAAATTGGTTATCGTTTAGAGCGATGTTGACTGTGAATGCAAATACACTCAATTAAGCTTTCGACAACGGATGCTAGCAAATGTGGCCCACACACTAGAGACCCATCTTATATCTGGTCTGCAGTAGTTTAATTGCTTCCAAATGAAGCTCCAATCAGACGGAGAGCTGTCTAGTCGGACTAGCACTAAAATAAAAGTCGGCCATGGGCCCTGTTGTGTTTTGCTTGACTGTGTATTCTCAAGAATATTCATCTACTTAATAGGCGAAATTAAAGCCCGGGTCCTCCAGGGACTGCCGCTCTCAGGACACGTGGACAGAAATACAATTTCCACTGTAATTTCTTTGATGGATTCAGTAAGAGGCTCTATTAGTCTCGATGATGATAGTGTCTCTGGCCGGTCGTGCCAACTGCATTGGCGCTTACATATATGCAGCACATTCAAGATGAAATCTTACTTTCAAGATAATGGGAAGACATTCACGTTATTCTATATCAAATGATGCGATCATGTCAGTCAGAGATATAACAATACAGTGTATCTTTTTTTTTCCTCTTAAAAGTTGTTAAGATCGGGAAAATACCGGTAAGATTCACTCTGTTTAAAACAAACCATTTTAATTGCTTGCACGCAGGGAAACAGGAAAAGACTTGTGCATCTGAAGCGTAGAACTTGGATTTTCAGAGAACACTGAAAGGAAACTCTCCCAACCAAATCACAACTTACTTCCCAGCTCTTCGTTATGAATTATGTGCACTAAGTCTCAAAAGCGTCAGAGTGGAAAAGAAGATAAAACCCATAAATAAGTCTAGATGGTGATATTAAACGAGATCCTGTCAACCTAAATTGACAGGGGGGGGAAGTACATATTTCTTAGTATACAATTATGTTTGAGGATGTGATTGCTAATGGATTTCTGTATTCATATCGAGGTCAGATGGATAATTGTTTATGAGTAATCTGAAATCTCTTATAGACCTCTCCCAGCAAGTTTATGGCATCTCTCTCCGTTAGACGTTTGCCATTTCCAATATTCCTCCCTCCGTTTTTTTTTCTTTCCCCCATGTGGGGCGTTTTGTCAATTTTGCACTTGGTTTCTAAACCTCCCCTTCGTGTCACTGAAGAGCTGGCAATTTAACCCACTTCTCCCGATTGGGGAGCATCTTTATAATAACAACTTTCCTGGCAGAGCTTTTGTTTAGGCAGATTCGAAAAAGAAGAGCCCGTAAAGGCTGGGGGGAAAGAAAAAAAAAACAGTGGAAGTCAAGTTCAGCACATCTCTTTCAAGGTCAGATCCCTTTACTTCAGAGAGGTTTTTCTCCTGTAAAAAGACAGTCATACACTTTCCGCGTTAATAAACAAATCGCAGACGATCGCTGTTACCTGGTTGACCAAAGGCCGGGAGAACAGCAGCTGAGGTGTCCCTTCGTCCAGGGGACGGGCAGAGATTCCATGCTGCCCGGGCCACGCGGAGGCTGGGTTCTGGGAAGGGCAAGGCTTCTCTGTCCACGGCCCCCAGACTCATGCACGTCACCAGGGCCAGCCGGCCAGCTGCGCGCCAGGCCTCCCCAGTCCAAGGCCATGGTAATTCCCTCCATCTGCCTTTGCCTTTCTTCCGGGCCAAAGCTTCACCTGGCGCTTTTTGGATGCCTGTGTGCTAATTACGATGGCTGCCATCAGCAGCCCGGTGGGGGACGCAGGGCAGACCGGCCGAGCCCGCAGAGCAGCCTGCAGCTTGCTAAGCGACCATGTCAGCCCGATTTGCGGGGCCCATTCTGCCTCGCCCCACAGGCCTATCGGAGAGCATCAGGAGCCCGCGTCTGGCAGGACAAGTGCATTGTCTCTCGAAAGGTCTCTTCCCAGATAAGCAGCTCCCAATACGGCTCATTCACGGCGGCTTGGAAGGCACAGTGGGGAACTTGGCCTGCCCGGTGGATACAACAAAATGCTTAAGATGATCGCCGGGGATGGAGCTAAAGAGCTCCGTGGCCAATTCCAAAGATGAAAACACCTCGGCACCCCGGCGAGGATCAAGAGTTTGAAATTTAAATCAGGGGCCTGGAAAGCTCTCCTCACCCTCCAAAGGGCCAGCTTTCCCAGGCGCACAAAGAAGGCAGCGCTGCGCTGGCCTCTGGAGCAAGCAGGCCCCCCTTTTCAGAAAACGGGAGACTCGCCTCCTTCCATAGGGAAGCTGCTGCGTGTGTTCCGTCCATTTGTTTTGTGGCCGTTGCCGTTATTTAGAGGATGATTAGCACCGGTGGCCTAGTCCTTTTTGATTTCAGTGGTACCTCGAGATACGAGTTTAATTCGTTCCGTCACCTTGAGGTGTGGGAAACTATGAGATGCTCGAGTCGCGTTAAACTGGTGGGTGGGTCGTGTGCCGCCGACCGATCCGCCCAATTACTCCTATCTCAAATGTTGCTCATATTTCAAAGCAAAAATTGCTTGCTCGACGGCTCGTATCTCAAAAATCTCATATGTTAGGGCACTCATATCTCGAGGTACCACTGTACTTTATCTGCCTCCTGTTGTTGGCGTGTTCCCACACTGACGACCTTGGACAACAACCAAAACGGTTTTGATTTAAGTACAGAAGCAGCATCCAAAATACGCAGCAACAACCTCAGTGCTCCACTCCCCACCCCCTGCCTTTCTACATTAGTTACCCTCAAAGTAAGAGCCCAAATGGGAGTTTCTTTGCTTATGGGGGGTAGGGGGGGTTCCTATGCAGAGTTTCTGGGTCTGTGGAGGTAGAGATGTATAATAGAAATCACATTGAAGGACTGAATCCTAAAATCATTCCCGGTGATTTGCCAATGCCATCTGCAGCGCTTCTGATCTCTGATCGGGGGCTGTGATTCTCATCCCCACCTCAGGTCTCAGCTACATCCATCCAGGGATTCACAGCAGACACTCGTTTATCAGGGGCAAGGGCACGTGGATGGCACACTCTTCCATAGGATGTAACTAAACCAACAATGACAGTGACTGCTAATTCGTTGGGTAGTAGGCTGCCCTAGTGGTTTAGTTA
Source organism: Lasiurus cinereus (assembly GCA_011751065.1). Classification (NCBI taxonomy): domain Eukaryota; kingdom Metazoa; phylum Chordata; class Mammalia; order Chiroptera; family Vespertilionidae; genus Lasiurus; species Lasiurus cinereus. The sequence continues at coordinate 3,578,394 of JAAGEH010000026.1, forward strand.
GGCACAGACTCACTATTATTCTCGAATACCTGCTACTGATTATTTCTTTGTCTTTCAATACTTATGTTGACCTAAATTGTGGGAACCTCTTTCACATCTGCGTAGTTCAGGATTCCCGGTCAGGGTTCAGGTTCTGGAGGAGGCCGCACGCAAATGAAAAGAGAGACTAGAAAAGTATTAATTTGGCGATATTGGGGGGCCAGGTGGGAGCCTTCCTCTAGTGGAAAGACTACCCCCAGCTCTGGCCTTGCTATCGCTTTTATGAAGACTATGGGATATACCCATGACCTTTAGGCAGGAAATCCCAAGAACAGAAATTTACATGAGACAAACAGGTAGAGGCTGCTTCAGCTAACAATGTTTCCACAAAACAGTGAGTGATTAGCTCTGACCTTTCAGAGCAATGAAGGTTGACCAGCCTTCTGGTCTTCCGTCCACATCTTTCTATGAGTGAGACAATGTTTGGTTTCTGGCATAAATGAAGAGTTGTGATCTCTGTTCTTTGGAGGCTGATGGATGACAGTTGCTTAGTGATGGAGCCATCACCCAGGGTTGATGCAACTTGGTCATGTCATTGGTAAAAGCAGGGCACCAGGTGCCAGTTCCTGAGGCTTTCACTGTCTCCAAATATGCTCCCTCCCCTTTGCTTTGTAAGACTCTGTTTTTATCGTGTTTCCTGTCCTCTCTCTCTCCCAATCTGAAAAGAACTCTATGAAGCTTACCTTGCCACAGATGATGCAGCCACATTGCTCACCATGGCCAACATTCCTTTCATAACGTCAAACTGGAGGAAAGAAGGGCAGAGACATAATCACAAAAAGGACACCCGGGGAGCATAGCGAGGAGTCCTGAACTCCAGAGAGGGCTCCTGAGTCTGCCCTCTCCTTATCCTTTGATCCAAGCAGACCCACCTTCTCCATCTTCGCCTTTGCTCTCTAGCTGTGTTTTATTTCTGATTTATTACTTTAGACCCTATTTGGGTGACTAATTCAGTCCTTCAACAAAACACACTCACCGCATTTTCCAGCATATAAGACAACTTTTTAACCCAGGAAAACCTTCTCAAAAGTTGGGGGTCGTCTTTTTTTTTTTTGGTGTAGTGTTTCTTGTATAAATATATTACAACCTATTATGATATCGTATAGGTCAGGTATATCCCAAACTCTATATTTTAACTGGAAAAGGTGGGGATTGTCTTATATACCCAGTTGTCTTATATGCCAGAAAATACGGTACATATACAGTGGTACCTCGAGATACGAGTTTAATTCGTTCTGTAACCTTGAGGTGTGGGAAACTATGAGACGCTCGAGTCGTGGTAAACTGGTGGGTCGTGTGCAGCCGGCCGATCTGCACGATTACTCCTATCTCAACTGTTGCTAATATTTCAAAGCAAAAATCGCTCACTCGATGGCTTGTATCTCAAAAATCTTGTATGTTAGGGCACTCGTATCTCAAGGTACCACTGTGTATGTATATATATATATATGTGTGTGTGTGTGTATGCTCCCTCTCCTTTGCTTTGTAAGATTTAACTCTACAAAGTTATATATATATATATATATATATATATATATATATTTAACTCTAATACTCCTGTGTTTCCCCCATCATAATATATATAATTTGTAAACTTCTACTTAGTCCATAGGCATGAACAAGTAAAATGTGCACAAGAAGCTGGGAAGGAGAAAGAAGACACCATATTGAACGTGTCTGAATATGTGTTTTCGACTCATTGCTATGGGCTTTTCAGCAATCATTTATTTTTAATGAGGTAGCACTCATAAAAGCCTGGAATGCGAGTGAGTGTTTGTCATTGCCATACATTACTTCCTATTATGGGAGCTTCTCTCTGGCATAACCATAGGGTAGCCTGGATAATATTTTGATAAGAGGCAGAACTCCAAAGCAATCACCCTACCTATGTTCTGTGACTGCGGGGATAAATTTGGAACAGGTTTCCCTCTGTGTTTTCTCTGGGAGACTTTTATGGTTCACAAAGGAAGTAGGGGAAATGAATGATAGAATCTACAATTTTCAGCAACGCTCACTGCTAAATCTTTTACCGCTGCTTCTTCTTTCTTTTCCATTTTCTTCCCTCTCTTGAAGAGAATATGTTAAAACATATATTAACATAGGAGTTTGCATATATGTTTTTGGTTTGGGGTGATTTTTTTTTACCCTGAAGAATCAGAATTATGGAATTTAGGAGCTGATAATACAAGAGCTAAGTCTTAACCAACCCCTCCTGTCACAAATGAGGAATCTGAGGCACATCGAAGAGAAGCAACTTGAGTCATATAAGAGCAGGAGCTGAGTGTGGAACCCTACTATCTTGATTTTGCAGTGGGATTCCCCATTCCCACCTGGAAAAGCATTCCAGTGTCGGAGAAGGGACCCTGTGAGCGTCACAGGACAAGGGGACCCAGCACCCCCTTTGCTTCTGAATTCTAAGTGCTTTGAAGTGCATTCCTTTTCCAAAGTCAAGAATCAGTGCAGGCTGGTATAACTCTGTGACTTCAGATTGCTTTCTGTTCTGGGTTTCCAAGTAATTATTTTGACTTCCATTTCCCTTCTTTATAGATTTGGGTTCGTGTACATGATGTGGACTAGTTGGGCTGATTTTATATATCAAAACTGGCATGAATCCAGAGGCAACAAATTAGAAATATCGACTTCTCTGCTAGGCTAATAAAAACGATGGCGTGTGAGTTAACAAATGTAGTTTTAATTTGGTAACAAATGTAACCATGCCTGCCGGGAGATCCCTGGAAATACAAGAAGAAGAAGAAGGAGAAAAAAAAACCCTCAATAAGGAGTAAGAACTTAACAAAGAAGAAAGGATGCATAAAAGAAGTTCAGCCGGATTCTTTCCACAGGAGTAACTGCTAAAACAAAATTTAGAAAGCTACTTATGCAGGACTTTCAATTATATACAGGAATTGGAAGGCTTTCTTTTTTTTTTATTTCCAATGGCAAATGTAACATCCTTAGGAACAATAATTCCTCAAGGGAGATGCTATCACCGCATTACCGATGCCTCCGTTTTGAGCAGCAGTAATTAGATAAACTTGAAACTGGTGGATATAATCCTCAGGGCTGGCTCTGATTAATAAAGCAAGTGATAGCCTGCTGACTCTCAAATAAAAAGCTAAATAAATACACCTTGCCATTTTCAGCAAGAAAGTAATAAGCAATTTGCAGTTAAGTGTGATTGGCATAAAACAATGTGGGAAATAATGTCAGCTACAATCAGGAAACAGCCATTGCTGTCACATTTGCAAAAATAGGACGGTGCCTCCACAGATGTATCTACCCACTTACAGCCACCGCGCAGGGTTGACAGAGAGGCTCGCAAATTATCCCGACCATATTTACATCGGGAGCCTCACTCCTCAATTGGGTGTTTATTTAATCAATGCATGATCACTTCTGACAATTACTTTTATAGGCTTTCAGAAAGCGCGCCAGAAAATATCCGCAGACAGGTATTACCTAAGCGGGAAGAAAGCTGGCACGGCTGTCGGGGCAGCAGAGGAAGGGTGAGCGTCTGGCACGTGAAGACCCTGCCAACTGCTTCCTCAGCTGAGAAATGCCCGGGATCGTGACAGATGACCGTGGGGAGGCTATTAAACTATCTGACGGGGATATAAGTCTCTGACATGGCATGCTTTGACTAGCGCTATGGATTTTCTGAAAGAATCATAGCATGGAGTTCTCTGTGTGGGTGAACGAGTCAAAGGCAGTGTGTCTACTAGGAGTTGCAAATTTACAAGCCCTCCGGAGGTGGGCAGGTGATGCGTAGCTGGGAGTGGTCTGTGGAGATAGGCAAACTGAAAAACACTTGCCGTGATAAAGGCCGAGGCTAGAATGCAGGCCAGACTTCCTGATGCTTCAAGAAGAGCCAGAAATTAAGATTTTCCTGTGAAAGACACAGATTGTTTAGGGTTGGCAACTAAGTTATAAAAAAACAACAGTCCTATTCGTGTGTACTAGATGCCAGTGGGAGCCACTCGGGAGCATACAGTGATGTAACAAGGTTGTCTGGATAGTCTGTGTAGATGGAACCATGACCACCAACTGAACAAGTTATGGCCAAGACAGATGGAAAAAGTCTTACCAAGAACACCAGTCTGGGCTTACAAGAAATAAGAAATTTCTTTGGGTCAAGACTGGTTTGGCTTAGTGGATAGAGCCTTGGCCTGTAGACTGAAAGGTACCAGGTTCAATTCTGGTCAAGGGCATGTACCTTGGTTACAGGCACATCCCCAGTGAAGGTGTGCAGGAGGTAGCTGATTGATGTTTCCAGCTCTCTGTCCCTCTCCCTTCCTCTCTGTAAAAAATCAATAAAATTTTTTTTAAAAATTATTTGAACTTAGAATAACTTCCCTAGAATATGGCAAAGAGGGACCAATTCTGGTGACTGTGGTTAACTCCCTGGCCCTCTCTTTCTCTGTCAAAAGGACATAACGGTGGTACCTTGTCGTTAGCATTATGGCGAGGATTAAATGAGTTATTTACATAAATATCTAGCATATAGCAGAAGAGTATCTAGCATATAGCAGGCACTCAATAAATGTTTTCCAGTATGGCTCTTAACATGATGACTAAACTATGAGTGTGTTCCTTAAATGTTAAATGCAAGGTGACATTTCCAGAATGTAGCAACTCATTGAAAAGATGCCTCTTGCAGAATTCTAACTGCCAGAGGGGAAATCACACTATGATGTGGAAAAGCTTGTGTTATGGTGGGTTGGGAAGCAGCTGAGAAGAAAGAGCTCAAGGTTACAATGAAGCAGAAGCTTCCAGTAGTTCTGTTTGGACAACCAAGTCATTGTCTTAAGAGGCAGGCTTGCTTTGGTGGACAAAAGGCACTGATCAGGTTTTGCATATGTGAGTGTTTAGAAGCCAGTATTCTCAGCTTTTTGGTGGGCTTTGGGGCAGAGATCTTTTTTTCCTATCTTTTGGTTTTCTCTCAGACCTTCTACAAGACTGAAAGTCGAAAATAAACAGTGAGAGATTCTGCAAAGCCAAGAACATCTGCAGATAGGCATGATAGGGCGAGGACTGTTGCTTATGTTTAATGTTGAGCGTCGGTCTAATAGCCAGTAACACCCTCAAGACCCTTGATCCAGGTGGGTGGGGGCAGGTGGTAGAGTGGAGACCAATGAGGCATTTATTGAAATTCACAACTGTGAGCATTCACGTAAATTAGGGGTCCGCAGACTGATGCAGTGAGGCCACAGAGCCTAAAATGCTCACTATCTCTGGTCCTTTATCATTTTCACCTCTGCGTAGATTTACTGGGGAGAGTAATGTTGGTTTTCTTTCCTAATGATGTAGCTCAGCTCTAAGTTAGAGACAAGAAACCATTCTTATCTGGACTTTGTCCTTGTTCGTATGTTATTTATTTCTATCACAGTGGCAGAAAAATGCTAGGGTGCGTGTGTATGTGTGTGTGTGTGTTTGGTTTTTTTTTTTAATGTAACTTCTATTGTACCCTGTTGTCTTAAAGAAAATTCAGTTCAGTTATCCAAGTGAGACACTTTCGTTTTGATGGTATGTACATGCTGGCTTACCACCAGGATAGCCAGCTCTTGCTCGGTTGTAAAATTATGGTACAAATACTTTTTATTGATCGCAATTTAACAGCCAATCAAGGCACAGCTTCATCCCCATGCCTTCACTGGGCCTTTACAATTGAGAAGAATAGCAGCGATAATGGACACTATTACAGCCGCTGGGCCCCTCTCAGATGAACTCGGAGACTGTGCTGGACAAGTTATAGACACGGCTGCCGCGAGGATGCTGCAGAGAGAAGTATATCACCTCCCGGGGTGCAGAGATTTGGCCATAACTTTGCCCTCCCTGGGATCCCCTCTAGCCCATCAAACCTGTTGTGTTCCAGAAGACTGCGACCAAATACCCCCTCCCGTGCTCATAGTTTGGGGGGGGGGGGGCAAGATGTAGTCTACAGAAAGGTCTTTACCTTTAGATTAGAAGTTTAAATGGTTAATTTTTTAATAACTAGATTTGAGTGTGAAGGTCAAGTTCAAACTTTCCGTGATCAAAACCTATAACATGTGTTCCCTTTTCACAATGGAGACTCTACGTTAATGCGTTTTGCCCCTGGTCTCTGAATTGTCAATGAGGCACTCATACTTTTGTTTATGTTGTTTCTCTCTCAAATTTCATGATCTGTTTATATTTTTGTTATCTATTTTTGTCGGTTCAACTCTTAATAGGTCTATGTTTTCCTTGCTTTTTAAAAATTTCTTGTAGTTTTTTTTTCTAATACCCCATCCCCCCCACCCCTTCATCGCACTATCGTCTGTGTCCATGGGTTATGCCTTTATGCATATAAGTTCTTTGGTTAATCTCTCCCCACCCCCACATCCACTTTCCAAACACTAAGATTCCTAGAGATTCAAACACATGATTTATAAGCCTCAAAGTCCATTTTATATAGAGCAGGGTGGGTGGTAAATTAATTAGACAAGGAGACCATTAGACTTAGGTGGTTCTAAGACCTTAGCAGCCCAGGTAAGCCAAACAAAATGCCAAAAGCTAAGCCTGCAAATGCCTCAAGGTTGAGGAGAGCCTCAGAACCACCGATCACAAACAGCCAGCTAAACTTGGCCTCCACATCTTCCCTACAAAGGTCTTTCCCAGCTCCTGGCATTGGAGCATTCTTGGGCATTTCCAGTTTCCGGCTGCCCTGTGTGAATCAGTTCTGGCTCAAGCTCTTGAAAAAGTAACATGCCTCGGTTTATCTTTTCATAGAGGTAAGCCTGCTTAGTACATAGCCATGTCAAACATGTTTTAATGTCTCCTAGCATCTGTGTCACGTAGGAGTTTTACTTTTTTCTTCTCTCATCCACCAATGGTGTTAAATTTGGATCATCTGAATGACCTATCATTAAAATAACAGCCTTTTTGTAACATTAAAGCACGAGGCACTCAGAATTACAGTGGTACCTCGAGATACGAGTGCCCTAACATATGAGATTTTTGAGATACGAGCCATGGAGCGAGCGATTTTTGCTTTGAAATACGAGCAACATTTGAAATACAGGTAATCACGCAGATTGGCGGGCTGCACAGGACCCACCAATTTACCGGGACTCGATTCTCATAGTTTCCCATGCCTCAAGGTTACAGAATGAATTAAACCTGTATCTCGAGGTACTACTGTATATCCTGCTTCATCATTACAAATATGTGCTGGAAGATGTCTATACTGTCAAGTCTCCATCACTAAAATTAGGTAGAGCATCCACCTGAAGAAGAATCGAATTCATGAACAATGCCAGGTCTGCCAAGTCATGCTGATTCTACTAGCAAACCATCTACACCAGTTTCCATCCGTCAGAACCCCACTTCCTCCCAGTCTGCTACAGAAATGTATTCAACAGAATAAATCTATTCTGTCCCTTGCTCACATACATTGATATTTGTTTATATTGAAAATTGAGCTTTAGTTTAAGGACAATGAGTTCCATTAGATTATGTCTGTATGCCTCTCTCCCTCGGTTCAAGGCATCATCATTGACCTGAGATGATTACCTAAAAGTGACATTTGGCAAACTTTACATCAAATGTACTAAACCATTTTATAGTTCTTGATCGGAAAATTTGATCTTTCCCTTCGAACTCAAACCCAGTTATTGAAAAATTAACCATTTAAACTTCTGATCTAAAGACCTAACCTTTACCTTTCTGTAGACTCTACATCTTGACGCCAAAAACTATGAGCATGGGAGGAGGTATTTGGTTGTAGTCTTCTGGAACACAACAGGTTTGATGGGCTGGAGGGGATTCCAGGGAGGGCAAAGTTATGGCCAAATCTTTTCTAACCGATCAAGCCTGAATAAAGTCACTCAACACACCTTTGCTGATTCAATTTCGTTCGTTTCAGTAGGCATTGCATCACCAGTGTCTCAAACTCAGATGCCTCCAGGACTCAGGCTTTTAATGTAAATTAGTGGACAATAAGGAATGATGAGGTGGGAGGTCAAGAAGACAAGAGGATCCCTCATCTAGCTAATGGCCAACACTTCCTCGAGAAATGGAAAGTTTGGGGTTTTATGTGGAATTAATTGGCAAATAATACAAAACTGTAACTCAGAAAATACTGCTGCGGTCCAACTCTAGCCAGCTGCAAGCTTTGGTAGAGAGATAACATACAAGTTGTGCTCCAGGCAGGTGGTAGAGGAGATTAACAGGTACAGATAATAATGCAAGGGGAAATGTGATACATGTACAAATAGAGGCACACAGATGTTTATACCGTCAAGTCTCCATCACTAAAATTAGTTAGAGCATCACCTGAAGGAGAATCGAATTCCTGACTTAAAGTTGAGTACACCTAAGGAACACAGGAAGGGAGAAATTATCTCCATTTAGTAAGTTCTGGAGGAAGTGATGTTGGATCTGGGAGCTACAGAGTAAACAACGTTTTGACTTGTAGCTACAGAGGGAAAGGCAATGCCAGGAGGTTGGAACAAATAGAGGAAAGCGGACCAGAGAGAGGGCTGGGGGCAGTTGCCGCAAATTGAGACCACGTTACTGCACCTCAGGGGAGCCTGGGACGCAGCCTGGGGAATGTGGGTTCTCACCCCATCAGAATGCATGCTTCTCCTCCTTCTGCTGCTGCCATTGAAGAGGCCTGTGCGGTGCTCAGACCGGCCCTGGGTGGAGGTTCTGCTCACAGGTTCTGTGTTCGCATTGTTCAGTTGATCCTGACAAAGAAACATTTAGCGTGTGTGAGTGTGTGGATGTGCATATGAATATATGTGTGTGAGTGTGTGTATATGTGTGTCTATGTGTGAGTTTGTGTTTATGTGTGTGAGTGTGTGTGCATGTGTGTGTGAGTGTATGTATGTGCGTGTGAATGTGAGTGAGTGTGTGGATGTGCCTTTGCCTGTGAATGTGTGTATATGTGGGTATGTGTGAATGTGTGAGTGTGTGTGAATGTGTGTGAGTGTATGTATGTGCCTGTGAGTGTGTGTGTGTGTGAATGTGAGTGAGTGTGTGAGTGTGTGTGTGTGTTACTATGCATCCATCTCCCTCCATGCTGAGGGCTCAGTGGATGACTTTCTCATTGAGCACATGTGATCTATTCAAAGCAGACCCTGGGAAAAGCTCTCCTAGAAGTCAGATAGAATTGGGGCTTACTTGTGAAACAATAGGGAGTCAGAAGTCCCCACTTTTACACATGTTCTCCCACCTGGTTTCCTTTCTTCAGTGTCCATCGATGACATGTACATGGATGTGAAATGATCCAAATAAAATTTCTAATCCTGACTCTATGCCGACCCAGCTCTCCATCTGTAGAAAAATGGAGCTTAATCTCTTCATACTTCTTCTTCAGTAAACTAGGGTCACTCCACCCAGACTCGGCTTCTCTCCAACCTGATTTCTCCAGGGGAGCCACTGATACCTGCAGGATTATTTTAGTGAGATTATTCAACTTTTTAAATCTTTATTTCCCTCATCTGTAAAATGAGCACATGGTAGGTTAATGAGGGTGATGAAGGTTGAGAGGCTGACGTAATGCCGACCTACGGCTGGTAACTCATCATGCGGAGTCCTATTTTCCCTTTGCAGTCAGCTTTCCACACCCGTCAATTCTTAGGCCTGGCGGTGACTCCCAGAATTCACTGACACCCCATTTCCCCCCGCCAAGACCTGTAATTTATGGGGATCATGATGTGCATTGGGACAAACTGATCTTAATTCTTCTCCTTTTTCCTTTTCCCCTTCAATACCAACCTCTTCTACTTCTGAGTGTGCACCACCTCAGGGAATCTCCAACTGGGCCCCTGGTTGTATGTGCTGGTCAAACACGGTGCTTCCTTACAGACTTACTGGATTTGTCATTCATTCATTGTTGTGTCAAGTCTTACTGAAGACCTTTCTCGCCTGCTGGATTCTCTGTTTGTCCGTCAGAGCCAGACACACAGGGTAGGTGCTTGATCAGTGATTCTGCCATGTTTCTTTACTTCATCACAAATGCCCCTCCTTCCGGAAGCCTTCCCTGATTTCCCCTCTCTCTGAGGTTGTCTCTCCCAGAAAATGGATAGTTCTTTATTTAGGCTCAGCTCTGGCATTTGTGGTTTGTGTCCTCTGCAGTATGGTGACATGTCAGCATGCCTCTCCCCGCTTTCTAGACAAATCTCTTTCTGGATAAATCTCTCCTTCACTTCTCCCTCACTTCCACTGTACGGAAACCATAGCAGATCCTCAACGAATGTGATGGATGGGCCGCAAAAAAATTAAAGCGTCGTGATGCCTAAAGTTTTTTTACGTGAGGTAGGTTAGCAATCCTGAAATACTTCTATCAGGTTTTCCGGGGTAGAATTGCTTTCCTTTCATAATCACCAAAAGAGAATTACAGTGGTACCTTGAGATACGAGTGCCCAAACATACAAGATTTTTGAGATATGAGCCGTCGAGCGAGCGATTTTTGCTTTGAAATACGAGCAACATTTGAGATAGGAGTAATTGCACGGATGGGCCGGCTGCACAGGACCCACCAGTTTACCTCAACTTGAGCGTCTCCTAGTTTCCCACGCCTCAAGGTTACGGAACAAATTAAACTCATATCTCGAGGTACCACTGTATTGGAAATCCTGCTTGATATCCAATGAGGCTGTCCCCAGCTGAATGGGAGTTAAGTTGCACGAGGTAAAATGTGTGCTGACTTCAAACAATAAGCAAGGTTGTGGATATGTGCTTACAAACCTGAAGAAAGCTGGGTCCTATAGACCCCCTGGGGGAGAAATGGGAGGTGAGGATGATGCAGATGTAAGGATGCGCTGGTGGCTACCAGAAGAGAAAGAGCAGACTTTTCAGTTCCCGATGTGAACAGGCTCCATCCAGAAACATCATCTCCCAGGGAGCTCCCGAAGTGTTTTAACACGACGACCAGAGCGCTGAGGACAGAAAATCCACCGCTGACTTCCAGGACCCAACCACAGAGAGGAAATGGATTACCTTCCTGTTGGTTTGAGAAGGTTCCAGATAATGATTTTTTATTTCAAAACTGTAGGCCGGTGGAAAGCCACCCACATCACAGTGACGGGCCATCGCAAAATCAATACGCTATCTCGTCATTCACAGATGTTCATGGATTCCAGCCTCTAGATAATGAAGTTTATTCAAGGACACCCCGCTGTCACCGAATAATGGGTCTCGGAGAGGTTGGTGCTGCCCAAGAGTTTGATGACATATGGCATCTTAGATAGGTCATGATATTACTGATTAGGGAGCAGAGCAGTGGTTTCGTAGTAAAGGAAAATGAATAGAAGCATTCAGAAACATAGAGGAGAGTCCTATTTTCTCTAATCTATCTTTCTTTTTAAACGCACTCCAGGATTTTTTTTTTCTGTTTGTAATGGAGGGAGGGTGGGGGGAGAGAAAAAAATCAATATGAGAGAGACACATGAATGGGTTGCCTCTCGCACAAGCCACAACCAGGGCCAGGGATCGAACCTGCGACCCTTCAGTGCACAGTCCCACACGCTAACTCCTGAGCTCACTGGCCAGGGCTACTTTGTATAATCTATCTTTAAAAAACAAAACCTCACTGGTGACTTGAGATGTCTACATACATACAGAGAGGGGCAAACGTAGGTTTACAGTGGTGAGTGCATGAAACACTGAGTTTATCCTGGCATTCTTATTTATTAATGAGCGTCTTATTTTCCATATACCCAGCTGTAAACCTCCTATTTGGCCACCCCTGTGTTTTGGCCCACATCCACAGTAAGACGCATGCTCAAAAACTGCCAATTTATTTTCCTAAACAGCTAGACGCCTGTCCACATATTCCCTGCGACTGATAAAGAAATTGCGTGTGAAAATGGGATATGTGCCAGCGAGTACGTGAGCAGCTTAGAAGCTGAGTGTATACGGTAGAAAATTTGACAATGCACGTCGATTGGCTCTAAAACATTCCTTTTCCCACAAAACACAAAGTGGAATTCTACTGCCGCCACAGACGGGGTGCACACAGGCTAATGCACCTTCATCAGCACCGGGATACAAGGTCCCCTCATCTCTGTTCACGAGCAGGGAGAGAGCTTCTAGAGGAGATAGCTGGGAAGTGGACAAGGTAGTGTGTGTTAGCATGTGAGCAATTTCTGTTTGGTGGAGGAAAAATAAACCCCGGCCAATGATCTGACGTAAAGCCGAGAACCATTCAATCTGAACGGTAGCATGGAAGGCCCTGATGAAAACATCTTGACATCCGGGACTTTTAACGGACCATCGATCACGTGTGTGGCTCTCGTGATTAGTTCACTTGCAGAAGAAGGATTTAAAGAGAGCCGTCTTGCCCTTCAGGCACAGTTAGAGACACAGCGGTGCCCTTCCAGGAAAGGGAGCATTGCTGTAGGGAGGTTTGACCATCGGACATTGCTTTCAAGTCAAAAGGCACCAGTACGCAGCTAAGTGGCTTAGGTAAGACACACTAGAGGCCCGATGCACGAAATTCGTGCAAAAGCAGGCCTTCCTCCGCCTGGCTGCTGGCACCGGCTTCCCTCTGGCACCCGGAACCCCGACTTCCCTGGCAGCCACGGCTTCATTGGGAAGGTCATCTGGAAGGATGTCCAGAAGGACATCTGGTCTCATTAGCATATTATGCTTTTGCTAGAGGCCGGGTGCACAAAATCTGTGCATGGGGGGGGGGGGCGGTTGTCCCTCAGCCCAGCCTGCACCCTCTCCAATCAGGGGCCCCTTGATGGATGTCAACCGCCCATTTAGGCCCGATCCCTCTCAAAATCCAGGACTGCTGGCTCCAAACCCTCACCTGCCTCTGCCTAATTGTCCCTAAACGCTTCTGCCTGCCTGCCAGCCTGATGACCTCCTAACCACTCCCCTGCCAGCCTGGTCCCCCACAATTGCCCTCCCCTAAGGACCTGGGTCCCCCCTCAACTGTCCTACCCTGCCAGTCTGGTTACCCCTAACTGCCCTCCCCTGCAGGCCTGGTCCCCCACAAATGCCCTCCCCTGCAGGCCTGGACCCCTCCAACTTTCCTACTCTGCAAGCATGGTTGTCCCAAACTGACCCTCCTGCAGGCCTGATCCCCCCCAAAATGCCCTTTCATACAGGCCTGGATATCCCCAAATTGTCCTCCCCTGAGGGCCTGGGTCCCCACCACAACTGCCTTCTCCTGCTGGTCTGTTCCCCCCAAACAGCCCTCTAATGCTATCCTGGCCTTTACAACTGCCCTCCCCTTTAGGCCTGGTCCCCCTGAACTGCATCCCCTGCTGGCCTGGTCTCCCCTAAATGCCCTCTTCTGATATAGCAATCACTCCTTATGTCACTGACTGTTGACCTGATCACCCACAACTGCACTCCCCTGCAGACCTGGTCCACTCCAATAGCTGTACCCTGCAGGCCTTGTCCTCCCGCAACTGCCCTCCCCTGCAGGCCTGGGTCCCCCCAACTGTCTTCCACTATAGACCTCATTCCCCCATAACTGCCTTCCACTGCAGCTCTGGTTGCCCAAACTGCCCTACCCTGCTGGCCTGTGTCTCCCCCAACTATCCTCCCATGCAAGCCTGATGCCCCCCAATGCCATCCCCTTTGGCCTAGGTCATTCCCAGCTCCCCTTCCCTGCAGGCCGGGTCGCACCAACTGTTTTCCTCTGAGGGCCTGGGTCCCCACCCCAACTGTCCTCCCCTGCTGGCCTGGTCTCCCCCAAATACCCTCCTCTGCTGGCCTGTTTCCCCTAAACAGCTCTCTGCTGCTGTCCTGGTCCCCCACAACTGCCCTTCCTTTTAAGCCTGGTCCCTCTGAACTGAGTCCCTGCTGGCCTGGTCTCTCCCAACTGCCCTCCTCTGTTGGACCAGTCACCCCTAACTGCCCTGCCTGGGGCCTGATCACCTACAATTGCCCTCTCCTGCAGGATTGGTTCCCCCCAACAGCTGTACCCTGCAGGCCTGGTCCCCCCAACTGCCCTCCCCTGCAGGCCTGGGCCCCCCACAACTGTTCTCAAATACAAGTCTCATCCCCCCACAACTTCCCTCCACTGCAGGCCTGGTCCCTTCTAACTGCCCTTCCCTGCTAACCTGGTCCCACACAAGTGCCCTCCCCTGCAGGCCTAAGTCCCTGCCAACTGCCCTCTGCAGGCTTGGTTGCCTGAACTGCCTACCCTGCTGGCCTGGTCTCCCCAACTGCCCTTTTCTGATGGAGCAGTCACCCCTAACAGCCCTGCCTGGTGACCTGATCACCCACAACTGCACTCCCCTGCCAGTCTTGCCCCCCACGCCGCCCCCCAAACTGCCTTCCCCTGCAGGCCCGGGTACCCCTCAACTTTTTTCCTCTGAGGGCCTGGGTCCCCACCCCAATTGTCCTCCCCTGCAGGCCAGGTCTCCCCTGCAACTGCCCTTCCCTGCTGGCCTGGTCTCCCCCATATACCTTCCTCTGCTGGCCTGTTTCACCCAAATAGCCCTCTGCTGCTGTCTTGGTCTCCTACAACTTCCTTCCCCTTTAGGCCTGGTCCCCTTGAACTGTGTCCCTGCTGGCCTGGTCTCCCCCAAGTGCCCTCCTCTGTTGGACCATTCACTCCTGATGGCCCTTCCTGGTGGCTTGATCACACACAAGTGCCCTCCCCTGCAGGCTGGGTCCCTCCCAACTGTCCTCCACTACAGGCCTCGTCCCCCTCGCAACTGCCGTCCACTGTAGGCCTGGTCCCCTCTAACTGCCCTACCTGCTGACCTGGTCCCACACAAGTGCCCTCCTCTGTAGGCCTGGTTGCCCGAACTTCCCTACTCTTCTGGTCTGTGCTCCCCTGCCAACTGTCCTCCCATGCAATCCTGGTCCTCCCTAACTGCTCTGCCCTACTGGCCTGCTCCCCACCAAATGCCCTCCCCTGCAGGCCTGGTCTCTCCCAAATGCCCTCCCCTTTAGGCCTGCCCCCCCCCAACTATCCTCCCCTGTAGGCCTAGTCCTCCACAAATGCCCGCCCCTGAAAGCCTGAGTCTCTGCCCTGACTGTCCTCCCTTGCAGGCCTGGTTCCCCCCAACTGCCCTTGCTTGCTGGTCTGGTCTCCCCCAACTGCCCTCATCTGCTGGGCCAGTCACCCCTAACTTCCCTCCCTACAGGCCTGATCACCCACAACTTCCCTCACCTGCAGGACTGGTCCCCCCCACCCCAATTGCTATATCCTGCAGGCCTTGTTTCCCCCAACTGCCCTCCTCTGCAGGCCTGGTCTGCCACAACTGCCCTACCCTGCTGGCCTGTGTCCCCTGCCAACTATCCTCCCATGCAATCCTGGTCCCCCCTAACTGCCCTCCCCTGCAGGCCCGCCCTCTCCCCCCCCACAACTGCCCTGCTGGCCTGCTCCACGCCCCCAACTGCCCTCTCCTGTAGGCCTGTGTCACCCCCAACTATCCTTCCCTGCAGGTCAGGTCACCCCCAACTGTCCTCTTCTGAGGGCCTGGGTCCCTGCCGCAGCTGGCCTGGTCTCTCCCAAATACCTTCCTCTGCTGGCCTCCCTCCCCACCCCCCCCCCACACACACACACAGCTCTCCCTTGCTGTCCTGGTTCCCACAACTGCCCTCCCTTGTAGGCCTGGTCCCCCATAATTACCCTTACATGCAGGCTGAGTCCCCCACAACTGTCCTCCCCTTTAGTCCTGATCCCTGACAAGTACCCTCATCTTCAGGCCTGCCCCCTTGCTCCAACTCCCTTCCCTGGCAGTCCATCTTGTGGTGGCCATCTTGTGTCCATATGGGGACAGCCATCTTGTGTCTTGGGGTGACAGTCAATTTGCATAACAAATCCTATTTGTTAGATAGGATTCTTAGAGATTTTAGTTTCTGAAGCAAATGGCTCTCAGGGTTTCTGACCACTTCTCCACCATGAGTGGCGTCAAGTTGATTTTATATTTTATAAAGTCAGTGAGAGTTAGGCATGTTTTTCCCAGTTATCTGGGGTCAGGTGTCTCTGTGCACAAGTGTCTCTGTTTACACCTCGCTGCTTGCAGAATCCAACATTCCTGATTCAACCCCATCATTGAGCCGTTAGCTCCCTGTGCTGCTATGGTGCAGAGAGGTCGTGTTCCCTAATTTCCATTTCAGCTCTAAGGTATGGGAGGCTGAATAACACCCCTGCCCTGACTTGCCTGTATTCTAATTGCCGGAATCTGTAAAATGTTATCTTATATGCCAAAGGGACATGGCAGGTGTGATTATTTAAGATTCTTGAACTGGGGAGATTTTTCTGGGTTTTCCGGGTGGGCCCACGGTAAGCACAGGGATTCTTGTGAGAGGGAGGTAAGGAGGTCAAAGGCAGCAGGAGGCTCTGTGGTCACAGACTCAGTGCTTGGGATGATGGGGACACGACCCCCTGGACATTGGGAGAGGCAAGAATCAGAATGTCCCAGAGCCTCCAGAAGGAGGTGCTGTTGCTGGCAACCTTGATTTCGGCTCCTTAAGACTCATTTCAGATCTCTGGCCGCCACAATTAGAGGAGTAGACGTGTGTTGTTTTAAACCACTAAGTGTGTGGTGGTCTGTTGTAGCAGCAACAGAAAGCTAGTACAAAGGGCCACATCAACAGAAGGAAAATAAATCACAGGGACTCTTCTTAAAAGAAAATATTTTTTTTTTATTGATTTCAGAGAGGAAGAGAGAGAGAGACAGAAATAATGAATGATGAGAAAGAATAGGTTGACACTCAATCACGGAGCCACATCGGCCAGGCAATCACAGCCACTCTTCAGGAGAGACAAAAAATAAAAGCTAATTCATACACAATGAAATAAGACCAGGACTCATGGTTGTGACCGCCTTCCCCTGCAGTCCTGGTCCCCCACGATTGCCCTCCCCTGCAGGCCTGGTCTCCTCCAACTGCCCTCCCCTGCAAGCCTGATCCCCCCAACTGCCCTCCCCTGCAGGCCTGGTCTCTCCCAACTGCCCTCCCCTGCAAGCCTGGGTGCCCCACAACTGTTCTCTATTTCAAGCTTGGTCCCCCATGTGGGACATGGAATGTGGGAGAAAGGCATCACTCTTCAAAGCCACGAGGAAACAAAGCCGTGTTCTTTGCTTCCCAGTTAAATGGTCTTTGGCAAGTTACTTAACCTCAGAACCTTAGTATCTGCACATATGAAGTGAGAATGGCAGTGACGGTGATGCAGGCTGGTTGCTGAAGAAATCAACAAGCAGGCTTCTGGCACAGCTGGTAGCTATTGAATGAGGAACAGAAATCGAAGTCTCCTCTTTTGTGAAAATCCCAAACTATGAGACTCCTCCCTCATGGATGCGGGATTTCATTACAAAAGTATGTTTGCGCCCTAATGCGTTTAGAATTGGCATATGTTTTTGCTGATTATTCTATTATCCTCATATGGCTCTGCACTTAGAGTTAGGGAATCAAAAGATCATCGAGACCTAACCGCCAGCCACTACAGCTTATGATCCCAAGGAGACAGATCCGCACATGTAAAATGAACAATATGCAGACAGAACGAAAGCGATATATAAACAGAGATCTGGGAGAGCACAGGAAGCAGAATAATGAATTCTGATTGGGAAACGGGGGGATATGGCAGGAGAGGAAACACTGTCCTTCTACCCGTCGAGTTCTTTGGCCGCTCTGAAAATCCAATTAACATAAAGCGGTTTGGATGGAGGAAAACAAACTTAATCTCATTTTCAGAAACCCCACAGATATGAGGTTTCCAGACAGGCAGACAATGGAGGCTCTCATGTGCCTTCCTGAACTGAGGAGGAGGAGGAGGCAGGCTCTGGGAATTCCGGGGGCAGACTCACAGAACACAGCGTGGTGGGGAGAGCAAAGGCTGGGTACTCTCCCTGATGTAAAATGTTATCTTTGGTGACATCTCTCTTCCTGGTACAGCCTCCCTATCGAAGTCCTTCAGGCAGTTAAGGGGGCAGTCAGAAGGCAAACTTCCGGAGACTTCTGTTTCTTCAAACTCATCAGCCTAAAATGATCCTCAGGCCAAAGAGACCCATTCGGGGGTACTAAATGTGGCTCCCCTACAATACCAACCCTTGGGCAATGACATGAAAAGTAAGCCTTGCCTAGGCCGGTTTGGCTCAGTGGATAGAGCGTTGGCTTGCAGACTGAAAGGTCACAGGTTCGATTCCGGACGGGGGCATGTACCTTGCTTGCAGGCACATCTCCACTGTGGGGCGTGCAGGAGGTGGCTGATCAATGTCTCTCTTTCATCGATGTTTCTGACTTTCTATCTCTCCTCCTTCCTCTCTGTAAAAAATCAATTTAAAAAAATATATTAAAAGTAAGCCTTGAAGAGATAGCAGTATGTACTTCAAGTAAAACTTGTTGGAGGAAGTCTTGGGTGTAAGAAACAGAACATGCCAAGCCAGGAACCTCAGCTGTGTGGGAGCAAGTGAGCGATCCCTGTGCGGATGGACTTAAGGAATGTGGGGAGAGGAAGTGAGTTCCCCGTTTGAGTGACTGGATAGAAATACCAGCAGAGAGAGAGGCTGCTAGAGGAAGGATGGGTTATGGGGAAGGAGAGGAGAGGAGAAAATAGGTCCAAGTTTGGCTGAGTTGATTGTGGGAGGCTGGAGAAGCAGCAGATGGGATATGCAGCAAGCAGCTCAGAATTCGGGATAGTTTGAATTATTTTGACTCAAGAGAGTCTTCTGCCAAACCAAATGTCCTTCCTCTGCCTCCATGAATATGCACTAGAGCATATTTTAGAGATAACAGCCTTCAAAATGGAAAGACTCACTTGACAGGCTAGTTTTCCACCCTAAGAGTTGAATACCTTTCTCCCTAATTATTCTCACTTATGTGTCTTGTGAATATTTCACATATGTATGCTGTTCCATTTGTTACATATACCTGTTTCAGATAGCATGGAAGCAGCCATTTGATAGTTCTCAATTATGCCCCACCGAAGTGATAATTAAAGCCAGATACGTGGTTCCAACATGTTGGCCAAAAAGTTCTTTTGTGATAAACTTATGCGAGAGTTCTGAAAACACTTCCAGAGTCAAGAAGATGAGTTATGCGTAAGCAGGCCCATCGAGTACCGTGGATTTCTTTGTCATAAATAATCTGGACTGTGAATTTCTCGTAGGTCCTCAGGAAATCGTACTGAGTGTTGTTAAACATGAATGTTTAATGTTCAGGACAAATATTGCCTTTGGATAATGGTTGATTTCTCTTCCCTTCAAAATAATGTGTCTCACCGGAGTGAACATACTTTGTGCTTTGTCCAGTCTTGTTTCTATTCATTCTGGCAGCTAGGAACAAAGAGGCCTAGGTCGAAATGGTACAAATGGACCCAACCAGTTGTCTAAATTAGAGCAGCCTGCGATTTTCTCCATCAAGCGAAGACTTTGATTAAGTTTTGAGATCTCACGAAAGCAGCAGAAACACTATCTTTGTTTTTGTCTGATGTCTGAGGGTATTTTTAGAGAATTTCAGGTCATTGTCCTGAGGATGAGAGACTCACATAAATAAAATATGATCTTATTATTTTTTCAGTTGCTGCTTTTAACGCTAGGAAAATTTTAACTCATAATTTATATCTGCCTGATGCTACTTCAGCACAAATATGTTAAAAATTAATTGAGCTGGTAATTTATATTTGTAGAGATCAACCCAAACAAAAAGTCTTTTTTGGAAAGATCACTTTCATGTAGGTCTTCAGAGTATCACGTAGAGGGGATTCTGGGAGACGGTGACGGGATATTTTCATTTCACGTTGCACTCTAGAGTCTGGGCTTGTGGGCACGTGGGTATCATCATATTAACAATTAAGAGTCAAGCACAATGAGAAAAACAACAAACCAAATGACAAAAATACACGTGAGATTTGTGAGTTTAAAATCCATAGGTAGATTGAAGAAGAAAAAAGCAGCAATGAGATCCAAATTAGTGGCCTAAAATGTGTTTTTATCGTATGCTCATATTCAACGCTCACAAGTGAACACATGGAGAGAAAAGATAAGAACAGCGAGTGAGATCCGGAAGACCAGAATGCCAGTGGGCAGTATTCCAGAAAAGGAAAAGGGAATCAATGTAAGAAAGAAATCTGAGCAAAAATATAGTAAAACCTACAATTTGGGGGTGGGGAGCAATGATTCCCAGTGTCTCTCTGGGGAACAAGGGGTACAAGGAAGGGAAGAAAGAGAGGAAGGGGATGTACTCTACAAGTCTCACCTTATGGAGAGAGGTACACAGAGAAGTATTTAATTTTTTTTTGCAAATAATAGTGGATAAATTTGGGCCTGCACAAGTGTTGGGAAAGGGTAATCCATCTTTAAGGAATAGACAATCAGAGCAGAATGTTTGTTGTTGGTGGTAATCTTCATCTAAGGATACTTTTCCATTGATTTTTAGAGAGAGAGAAAGGGAGGAGGAGAGAAATATCCTGTGAGAGAGACACATCGATTGGTATTCTCCTGCACACACCCTGACCACAGCTGGGGATGGAGCCTGCGACCAAAGTATGTGACCTTGACTGCAGTCAAACGTGGGATCCTTCAGTCCACAAGCCGAATTCTCTCCACGGAGCCAAACCTGCCAGGGCCAGAATAGAACTTTTAATTAATCAGGAAAAATTAGAGAAGAAAATAATAACTTGAGGGAGCCCAGGACACTATGAATAAATACAAAGTAAATTATAAAATAGTGTAAAGAGAAATGGGAGGAACAAAGTCAAGTGTATCAATTATTACACTGAACATGTGTAAAGAGCATCTCCCATAAAAAGGCAGAGGCCTTAGGGTTCAAAGTAAAATTCAGCTTGATGCTTCTACAGGAAGCATTTAAAACAGTGATAAAGGAATTTGAACATCAAGAAAAGGCGATGCCTACTGGACATCAAATAAAAGAGAGCCAGAGTGGCAATACTAATGATGAATGGGGGCTGGACTTTAAGATGGGGAGCTTCATTAAAGGATATAATATATTAAACAGTTATAAAAGATGAAACTTATAAAGAAAAAATACTGTCCATAAATCACTATAGCAAATAATGAAAAGAGTCAGAGAGAGGCCAGGAGAACTTGATAAAAACCTCAATTTAAGGGCACTTTCAATACAACTCTTTCTGAATTGAAAGGTCAAATAGACAAAATAAGTAAAGACATATAAGAATTGAACATTACAATCAATAAACTCCATTTAATAGATATATGCACAACCCCTCAAATAGATTTCTAGAAATGTGTGTTTGTGTATATGTCATGAAACAATTAGAAAAATTCATAGTTTGTTTTATGTAAAAAGCCTTAATAGCTTTTTTCAATCGTGATTTTTATGACTGTATCTAGTCAGAATCAAGTAGAATTATAAAACAATTTACAAAGAGACAAACCCCAACGAAATCTTCGTCCTATTTCCACATGTAACATTTGGAAACATGTATAATCAGAGAAGCAGGAAAACAAAAAAATAAGGAAGGATGGGAGGAAGAAAAAAGGGAGAGAAGGAAGGGAATGAGAAAGACAGAAGTGGAGGAAGAATTTAAAGTACAACAATTTAGAAAGAACAAAAGTACAAAACAAAAGGAGCTAAGAAAAAAATGTATAAAGATAGAAACTCGTGCTAATGAAATAAAACATAAAAAGAGTAGAAAACATAATGAAATCTTTTTTTAAAAGGCTATAAATTAGAGAAATACCTCAAGAGTCTGACAGGTGAAATAAGAGAAAGTATCAAGTGTTTTAAGTGACAAATGAGTGGAAGGCTAAGGGCTGGTTTTGTAGGGTTAGAAATTAAAGAGGCATAACCAGAGATGTAGAAGGGATTGGATTACAATGATTTTAAAGGAAGGAATGTTTGCCTGTGGCCATACTATGAAAGCATGAAATTAATGATGCATTGGCAAAACGAAAAATATCTAACTGAACCCCAAAATGAAATAAACTTGGCTATTGGGAGAGGTTCTAAGAATATGGAAGATTAGTTGAAATACAGTCCATCTCTTCTCTGAAGAAGGTCTTGAAGACTTGACGTGTTGTTGTTTCATCCCATGGGGAGAGGTCTTCTAACCTCACAACCTGGGCCACCAAAGGCTCTCCTTCCCCCAAGAACCAGACAGAAGCTCGGGGCTGCTTCATTGAAATTTTCAGATATTTAGATCTAGAAAATCTACATTCAAAAATCAAATTTTTCCTCTTGAGTGCACTTTTGCAAATGTGTCTCGTGGCCAAAATTAAGTCTTCGGAAACATTACAACTGTGAAAAAACAAACCCCTGAAAACCCAGTCTTTTAAGGGCTCTTCCTGGGAAAGCATGCTTGACTCTGCTATCGGAAAGAAATAACACCAATGTTCTGCGATGAAAATGAGTCTCAGTACATGTGTTCCTCAGAAGTTATGGGTAAATCAAAATGTGTTCGTTCATATCTTCCCACTGATTTGCATGATCATTTCACAGATGATTTATCTTCATTGCAAATTTATTTTGAATTGGCAGTGCCTGTATATATTTTTGTTTCCCGTGTTTCTGACAGCCTTTGTTCACATAGTTAATGGTGTACAAAACATTTCCACTCCCAATGGCCTCACCCATTTGCACGACAGTGTGTCCTGACTTCTCAGCGCAACTCGCTGCTCCATCCTCAGAGCCTTTCTAGAATGTTGCATGTTTCTCAACCCTCTACAACCTTTGAGGGACAGGTGGACCCCCTCACAGACAACCCAACCAAAACTAGTCCTCAGCCTTCCACTCATTTGTCACTTAGAACACTTGGTACTTTCCTTTTTAAAGTCATATTGAGACTTGGAGTCAAAAGTCCACCTCCTACAGTCTTTTTGGTCTTGAATAATTCACTTAGCTTCTCTGAGCCTCCGTTTCCTCATCTCAGAACTATAGTTAATAAAGGTTGTTATGAGGTTCAACATTTAAATGAAATGATACATGTAAAGTGGCTTGTAAAGAATAAATATTCCACTCTATCTCCATCCAGCCATCCTAGGACATACTCATAGGTTTCATGTCTGCAACCAAATTCAATATGTTCTCCCACAAACTGGCTTCTCTTTGTGGATTTCGTAGGGCAGTTCATGGTGACAATCCACTCTAGTCTTCCTTGACATCTCTTCTCCATTCTTCTCTATCCAGTGAGTCAACAAGTCTTGTAGATTCTAAGAAATATTTCTAAAATCCCTTCGACACCTTAACAGTGGTATTGCTTAATTCATGGTCTTACTCTCTTTCAGCTGGATTTTGTCACAGCTGCCCAAATGCTTTCTTAGGGTCAAAGTAACTAACATTTATCTCGTGATACCACAGGCATTCTCAATAACTCTAGGAGATAGGCATTCTTCTCATTTTATAGATAAGTAAATGGATTACACGTGAGGTTAAGTGTAGGGCTGAAGTTGCACATGGTGTATGTCAGAGTTGGCTTTGAACTTAGGACTACCTCACTCTAAAGTCACACTCCAACCACTGTGCCCTGCTGTCTTCAAAGAAAAGATGAGGCTCCTTCTTTCCTTCTCAACTTCTTTCTTCCACACAAGCTCTGTAGATGGTCAGTAATTATATAAAGTCGGGGATTAATATAGACTGAAAATTAAGTACATTCTATTGATATTTATCACTTCATTCCAGGGTTTCTCAAATGTGATGCTGCTGGCATTTGAGGTTGGATCAGTCTTATTGCAGGGGCTGTAAAGTATATTGTGGGAAGTTCCATTTACATCCCTGGTCTCTGTCTACTAAATACCAATGGCACCCACTTCCCTCCACGACCAAAGTGCCCTTTTTTGTGGGAAGGGGTGCAAAATTGCCCCAGGTTCAAAAGTACTAGTGTGCTCCTAAAGTTTCCACAAAGCCATCACAGACCAGCTGTGGTTTTAACTTCTTGCTTTTAACTTCCCCTCTCCCAAATCGCCTTCCTCATTTTCTAGCTTCTAGAACTTTGCCCTAGACTAAGCAGACTTACTGTAGGTCCTACACTATTTCCTGTTTCTCCAAGCTGCATATTCCACCTCATCTCAGTTTCCCTGACCTGAGTTGTGGCAATGAGTTTTGGTAAGGCCAGAGTGCCCAGTTGTTCATCCCAACACAACGCTAGGTGTTCATGAGAGGTAGTTCCTTAAAGGGATTCAAATTCCTACTCCGGGTGGTCCGGAGTCAATCAGCTGAAAGGCCTGAGGAGTAGAAGGCAGGCTTCCGGGGGGAAGGAACTCTGTGTGACCTGCAGCTTCCTCTCTGGCCTGGGATGCCCTTCCTGACGGCCTGCCTTGCAGATTTCAATCAGAGAAGCCAGTTCCTCGCAATAAATAGGTATTTATACTGACATATCACATATAGTATATGTGTATACATACGGGGTGTGGCCAAAGTAGTTTAGAGTTTGAGTATGGGAAACAGAGTTTTGTCTTGTATTATTTCCCATGGTATTATTTTCCATGTGAACAACTGTACACCTACTATTGCCCCACCCTGTATGTCTATAAATCTCCTACTGGTTCTTATTCTCAGATTGAACCCCGACAGGTATGTGAGTCCTGATCCTTAAACCTCCACATCCATGGCGAGGTCCCATCTCCCCATGACTACTGTTTCCAGTGATTGCCACCGTCTGCCTCTGCAGCTCCACTTGCCCGTGGAGGTGGCTCCTGAGAGATATCTCCAACCCTGGCCACCTCCTGCCCTGGCTTACCACTTGCTTTACTCTCCCACTGATGCCTTCTGATGTCAATTACACATCCGGTGGCATTGCCTCCTAAAACCTACCTTCCAGATCTATCTAAACCTCCTCCTCTCATGATGGCTCTCTCCATCCTCAATCACCTTCCACTCAAAATCCAAATACCGTATTTTCTGGTGTATAAGACGACTGAGCATATAAGACAACCCCCGACTTTTGAGAAGATTTTCCTGGGTTAGAAAGTTGTCTTATATGACAGAAAATATGGTAGTCCCATCCAAAATGAGATTTGACAATGCATGTTGCCTAAAAGGAGAAATTAAAGTTTCACAGAAACTACAAAGACCCATTTTTTGCTCAATACAGCCCCGCCCGGGAAAGGGAGGTAGAACTCAGGCAGAGAGACTGTTTGGGGCCAATTCACCTCCCCGGGCATTGAGGGAAGACATGCTGTAGCCTCATGGACACTCTATTAAGACTGTCGTTTTCCCTGGAGGATCAGTTATGCGATCTACAAACAACTATGGGTTCTGGAATTTTTATCAACAAAAACAGGATGTGGAGTAATATTGAGTGTTTTCTTAAGACCCTTGAGTCTCTCCTAAGAGTAATATTAAAAAATACCCACTAATGAGTGCAGTTCTTGAGCAAATTAACAAATATAAAGCACATTTGTTAAGATGGGATTGAGTCAGTGTCCAGGTTACGTGTGACTCTCTGGAGCTGTGATGCTTGGGCGTTGTCCGGCGTCAGTGTGAGGCGTGAAGGGAAGAAAGCTGGACCACTCCTGGCTCAGAGAGTGCTGTCCTCCCTGGCTTTCCCCACAGAAGGTCAGGGCCGGGTCTCCTCCATGGTCCAGGGATGTGTTTCCCAGAACAACTTGGAGTCATTGTTAACAAATGGCACAACAAATCTTAATCTTATTCAATGAAGAAGTAAACAACTCCAATAATCTGGGCTATTTTTATTTCCAAACGCATTCTCTCAGTAGCTTAAATATAAAAAAAAGTCATATTTCTTTGGTCTCCGTGATTTAGTGGTAAGAGGTACCTTTAATTAGAAATGTTCTAAAAATGGTAGTTTGGGCCGAGACCATTTTGGCTCAGTGGATAGAGCGTAGGCTTGCGGACTGCAAGGTCCCAGGTTCGATTCCAGTTGGGGGCATGCATCTTGCTTGCGGGCACATCTCCACTGTGGGGCATGCAGGAGGTGGCTGATCAATGTCTCTCTCTCATCGATGTTTCTGACTTTCTATCTCTCTCCCTTCCTCTCTGTAAAAAAATCAATAAAATATATATTTTTTTAAAATGGTAGTTTGGGACCAAGTGAATTTACCCACAATATCGTCTTTGATCCTAGCGTTTTCTTCACACCCTGGGCCAGGGCTCACAAAAGCATAAGTTAAATATTTGCAAGGAAAACACGCAATCCCACGGCGAAAGCACTGCCGCTATAAATATGTTCGTGTTGTAACGGGGGCCTTGGGGTGTTGTTTGACCACACAGTATCCCTTTCTCGTGTGCCATGGTGGAGAGCAGGGGGTGCAGGCCGGGTTTTATTGCTCTGCCTTTCTCTTCCAGGCCAGTGCCAGCACATGTGGTTCCGCGGGTCATGGGATCCCCTGGAGTATTTTTTATATTGTTGCCCTTTCTTTACTTGTCCCTCTTGTAGACTTTTATATCTTATTCAACACAACCTCGAGTGCAAAGACCGTCAGATTTAAGTGTGGATTTAAAATGCTGGAGAAGGAAATGACTAGAAATAGCCAGCATGGTCATCTCTCTCCAAGGTTTCGGGCCGGGCAGGGGTATTCCTCACAGATCATCTCCCCTGAAGATGTTGAGCTAATCCCACTCCAGCCGCTCATCCCTGGCAGCACTGAGAGGCTGGCTGTCACCTCCATTCCTGTTATTTTCCTTTTCTCAACTCACGCCCTGGCCAACCTGGCCATCCTTCTGCCCTTTCCACCACCCGTGCTGTCTTCCTCTGTCCTGACCACATCTCAACCACTGACCACCCAACCGTTTCCTTCCTCCTTCCAGGCCTCAGTATCACTTGCTTCCTTCCCAAAGCCCCCCGAGATTCCATTGGAAGGAAATAGCATCTTCTCCCTTTGGGGAGCCCTGGGCACCTCATCACAGCTCTCCTGTAAGAACCTATATTCTAGTCCTTGAAGACCCAACTCTGTCTTAATTATTCCGTAAAACGCCATCTAGCAGAGAGCATTGTACTGGTGAGCCCTGAGTAAATACAGTGGTACCTCGAGATACGAGTGCCCTAACATACGAGATTTTTGAGATACGAGCCATCAAGCGAGCGATTTTTGCTTTGAAATATGAGCAACATTTGAGATAGGAGTCATTGCACGGATCTGCTGGCTGCACACGACCCACCAGTTTACCTCGACTCGAGCATCTCATAGTTTCCCACGCCTCAAGGTGACGGAACGAATTAAACTCGTATCTCGAGGTACCGCTGTATTCATAAGGTGAATAGATGCGTGAACCTGGGGCACAGTTTGCCTGCTGGCAGCAGCCTGGCTCTGTTTGCCAAGGTGCGCCCTCCACGGGACAGAGGCTGATTCAGCTCTGGTACAGGGGACTGACATGGAATCATGGACATACATTGAAACAAAAATACCTTGTAGAGACCGCCATGAGAAATCGATTTAATGAAACTCATCTCTGGGGCCCTACTGGGTGGGAATTGCTCAGATTTGGCATGAACACCCGTGGATAACGGTAGTCCCGTGTGTGTGTGTGTGTGTGTGTGTGTGTGTGTGTGTGTGTGTGTGTGTTGTCCCTCAGCATTTCCATGGAGGCTGCAGACCTCTCCGTCTGTCCATGTTCAGTTCCCCAGCAGAATGATATCAGGGGGTCTTTGAAAGTGCAGAGCAGGCCAGCCAGTATGGCTCAGTGGTTGAACATTGGCCAATGTACTAGGAGGTCACAGTTCCATTCCTAGTAAGGGCACATGCCTGAGTGGCAGGCTCCATCCCCAGTAGGGGGTGTGCAGGAGGCAGCCGATCAATGGTTCTCTCTCATCATTGGTGTCTCTATCTCTCTCTCTCCCTCTCCCTTCCTCGCTGAAATCAATAAAAATATATATTTATTAAAGCGCAGTGCAGCCACGGAGAATGCGTCTACCAGTTAAGTGATTTTTTTGGTCGGAATTCTTTTTATCCATCACACACAGAAAATAATTTCGGTCAGAATTACTCTATGCATCCCGTTCATAATGAGAGCTGAAAACCAAGATAGCTGTCCTTTGATAAATGAACAGGAAACCAGAGAAGGTGTATTATTTTTGAAACCATGAATGTCACTCCACCAGTTCCTTTTTTTTTCACCAGGTCTTTGATATCTTAGGAGATCTTTTCCCCCACCTCCACCCCTCACTACTTGGCTGGTCTCCAAAAATAACATGTCAGTGGAAATTTGCTCACGCAGTGAAATAAAAACCCTAAGCAGATAAAGGAAAAGAGATAAATCAGTTGCCAAGCTAAATGCCTTAATAGCGAGTTTATTACCTCTTGTTTCTTTTTGATACTTTGAAATCCTCAAACTTGGTGGGAGAGACTACACAACTGACTGCGCTTTTTTTTTTTGGTGAAGTATTTAATTTACAAT
The DNA here is from genome assembly GCA_011751065.1 of Lasiurus cinereus. Classification (NCBI taxonomy): domain Eukaryota; kingdom Metazoa; phylum Chordata; class Mammalia; order Chiroptera; family Vespertilionidae; genus Lasiurus; species Lasiurus cinereus. The sequence continues at coordinate 3,606,645 of JAAGEH010000026.1, forward strand.
CACAAAAATGGGGGATTTTAGAGTCTTTTGTAAGCTTTTAAAGGGAAGGGATTTATTTAAAGGAAGAGATTACTATTTGTAATCCCTACATTTTTGTCATTTCAAAACTCACAGTATTTGTTGAAGGGGCACTTTAACGAAAGGTATAAATAAAAGCTTTGTGTATCAAACTAGTCTATTCATGCAGCATGTTATTCAGAATAATGGTTTAATTCATTTTTTCAATTTTCCACTGATGCTGTAAGTCAGAAGATCCAGCTTCCTGTCTTGACTACAGCACTTAATGTACAAAAAGTATGTATAACAATTGCAGAATGTCCTTTGGAGAGAATGTATTAATTTTTAATGCACTTTTAAACGTAATGCATCTACTATCGGCAGTTTGGGAGGATAACTCTGTTAACTCTTTGAAGTTCTGGGTTTTGTTGTTGTTTTTTTAGGTTCAATCTTAGAAAATGAAAGGGACACACAAGCTCCCCTATAGGAGTCCAGAAAATACATTTTCCAGAATTCTACCTAACGTGAGTTATTCCGTGATCACCCAGGAAATTAGAGAGTTGGCATACAATTGCCTGTAAATAGTGAGGCAAAGGATACACCACCTAAGACAGGAAGATAGAGAAAGAAAACTCTCAACATTCAGTGGTGGGATGAACTGAGGCAGGTGAGAGATGACTGACATGCTATTTCTTCCAGGTGGTAGACAATGTATAAAGTCAAGGCAGGTGGTGACTGTCCAGCAAGCTAAATATTTCAGCTGGAAGGCACAGTGAAACCTGGCTGTTGAAAGAGAGTGCTTGTGTGACAGATTATTCACCGGGGATTACTCAGTTTAGCCAAAGCTGGGGTAAGGGAGGAAGCACTGGATCCTGAGTCTTCTCCTCCATCACTGTCTCCCTCTGCTTCCTTCTTTCCCTGCTTGGTGGCATTTTTTGTGTGTAATTTTTCCCTCTCTCTTCTCTGTCAAGTTGTCCTTACAAGTTGAAGTAGGTGAACAGTTCCTGTTGACACCTTCCTCCCATCCGAAAGAATGCCTTTCAAAAGAAACTGCAGAGCTATTCCATCCATCGGAAATTTGCTTTTTGAGTAGGAGTTACAAAGGCAGCCAGTGGAAAACAATCAGTCACTTAGATGTCCTCGCTTGGTAGGCTGAATCCCTTTCAATAATGTATATATGACTTTGTAACCAAATATTTCTTGCCTGATGAGCAAGAAATACTTGAATCAATGATGGGGAGAAAAATACTACAATAAGTTGTTGATAGTAACGCCTGGGGAAAATATTTCTCTACTAAAAGCATTTCTTACTACAACTCGCGCCAATCTGGAAAGCCAACCAAAAAATTGAAAGTGATGAACCCGCTGAAGGAAACGATTGCTTGTAACCGCCGTGGTTTTGCTCACAGCTTGACTCGGCAGCTTGCTAGGTTGATTGCAGTTGGCATCGGATGGCTTTGGCTCACTAAGTGGCAGCTCTCTCATATGCCCTCGATTGTGCTCAAATTAACCGAAGGCTTCGGAAGTGATGGTTTCGTATATAGGGCGCAGCTACATCATTTTAAAGATTGCTGCATCTTAAAAAAGATGCAGACACATGAAAACATAGAAAGACGAAGTGTCGGCTGAGCGCTCTGCTCTGTCTAACAAAGGACTTCTATCTGGGCTTTCCGTGTTTTCCTAATGGCATCATCCATGCCTAGTGTTGAACGTGTGTGAGCCGCATGTGCACGCTGCTAAAAGAGATCTCTCAGCAGATTTTGTGAACATGACACAGGGCAATGGAAACCAACCATCCCACCTGTCTGTTGCTGAAACCAGAGAAGTAAGGACACCAAAATACCAGATCTTTCCATGTTTACATGTCGCATGGGGGGAAAAGTGAAAAATGGTTGAATCGTAACAGCATGCTGATCAGGCCATAAATGAATATTCAGTGCACCTGTCACAGTGGAAAAAAATATCAAAACTAATGAAAAACGACCCTCTCACTCACTGGACTTCATTCTGCTGGATGCCTAGCCAGGCTGTCCCAGAGAGCAGTTGCCCAGGGAGGTGCCCTCATCTCAGGCTACCAGGTTGTGATGTACTAGGACCATAGGTACTAACAGGCATTTCAAGACAGACGGAGTCATGGGATCCATGGAATCCATTTAGCTGAGAGGGATGTAAAGTTACGGACTACCTGTCACAATTTTCATTCAGTTCTGAGAAATGCCTCCAGGGTCTTCATAGTATGTGTTCTTATGTGTCATTAGCATAGGAAGAGTATTGTTTCTACTAGCACTATGAATCTACTTTTAATTCAGAGTATTGGGTAATATTTTTCTCCAAAAGTATTGTGAGAAAACTATACCAGCTATTTACCCACCAGTGTATTGGCATAGAAATTGATGTACAAGGATTCAGGAAGGCATTTCAAGTTGTGGTATCAAGTGAAAGAGATTGGAAAAGGCATTATTAACTTGCTGTGTAGGCATTTGTAAACTTCAGGAAGGAAATCTAATTCAGCACATTAATACCATATTTTATTGACAGCAAAATACCCGCACTTACAAAACACACAGTTAACATAATAAGTGCTTTCAAAAAGAAGTAAAAGATTCATAAACTTCCTATTTTTGATGTAAAATATGGGAATTATATGCTTTAGAACTCAAAGAAGATGGCCATTTGGAGATTCACAACAAATAGCAATTTTTTTTTTTATTAAGTGCCTTCCACAGACTCGATGGAAAAACATTTCCTCCTTGAAATATTTCTATCTTCTTCACTCCTGATTTCTGATTCCATATCATAGCATTTCTCACAAGGGACAGTCCGTAGAATGTACACACTTGTGCCGAGACTGGTTTGGCTCAGTGGATAGAGCATCGGCCTGCAGACTGAAAGGTCTCGGGTTCCATTCCAGTCAGGGGCATGTACCTTGCTTGCCCAGTGTGGGGTGTGCAGGAGGCAGTTGATCGATGTTTCTCTCTCATCGATGTTTCTGACTTTCTATCCCTCTTTCTTCCTCTCTGTGAAAAATCAATAAAATATATTTAAAAAAAAATAATGTACATACTTGTGACCCCAAAACCTAGCACGGGGATTAACAGAGAAGTCAGTTTTCCAATCAAGGCCTGTTTCAAAGAGTTCCTTAGAGGGGACACGAGGAACATATTGAAAAAGAAACATTTCCTATGTAAGGACACAGCACAAATTTGTCAACAATAGGTTAATTTTTAGAGAAACATAAAAGAACTCCAGTTACTTATACTTATTTCCATGAAGCCTTAACTCAGAAAAACTTCCCAGTGAATGGGATGTATGCAGAAGCTAATTATTACATTAACCTTGATAGGAAGAAAACGATCCATAATTATCTGGAAGGAAAAAAAAAGCCAAGGCAAAACCAATCCCGGGTTATTGAATTAAGAAAAACAATGGTTACATGTGGATAGCATGATCTATGCTAGGAGTTAATTTTCTGGCCATTAGTCGTAAAGCTATTAAGGGAACATAATTAAAAGGTGTGCGGGAGCCGAAAGTAATTTATTTATCTCACAAAGTCTCTGGATTGACAGCTCTGCTGTTACTGAGCCAGGCAGCAAAAGTGGTTCTTTCTCAACTCATCTGTCAGTCAATCTCTAGATAAATTCGACTCCCTACGAGGAACCAAGGCCACGGCCTATCTTCTGAGGCTGCCGGTCACATTGCTGGTTTCAAAGTGGAAATGCAATCGAGGTTTTGTTGATTATTCCTCTAGAGCAGTGGTTCTCAACCTGTGGGTCGCGACCCCTTTGGGGTTCAAATGACCCTTTCACAGGGGTCGCCTAAGACCATCGGAAAATGCAGATATTTACATCACGAGTAGCTAAATTTCATGCTTGGGGGTCTCCATCACATGAGGAACTGTATGCAAGGGTCGCAGCCTTGGGAAGGTTGAGAACCACTGCTCTAGAGCAGCAATTCCTAATGCTTCCTACACCCCAAACCCCCCAGGGAGTGTGAAACAACCAGATTCTTAGGCCTACATACGACCCCAAGAGATGTGGGCTTGATGGGTTTGGGGTGAAGTCCCAGCGAAGGTATTGGTTAAAGGCTCCCCAGTGCTTGTCCCTGTGCAGCCAGGGTTAGGAATCTCGGTTCTGAAGGAAGGTATGCCCACAGATTCCATGGCTCACGGAGGATTTCAGCCACCCGTAGGCATCCATCTCCCTCTTTTTCCCCAGGAAAGATGGGGTGGAAATGGCATCAAATTGGGAATCAGGAGGTGGGACCTGATCGTTTCTATCACCTCCTAGCGATAGGAAGTTGGGGAACCCTGAGCAGGCAAGTCCCATAAAACAGGAATCAATAGGCCTCTCCCCGACCTTCCAAGATTTGGGGAAGAATGGACGCAACGTGTAGAAGGCCCTGAGGGAAAAGCAAATCTGTTATTCGAGTCCCATGCCGCTTGTGTAATCAGTCACCAGCAGGCCATCCTCTGTAAAGAGCATCACTTCAATCATCTGCTCTTCACCGCGAACCAACTGGGTACCCCACACCCTGCCAGGCTCTGTGGCTGATGGGAGAACGCCCCTGGCAGGGGGCCGTCCCCCAGGAAGAGGGAGAGAGTAAGCAGGCACTGAGAGCTACTCCAATGAAATCATTAGAGAACAGGACTGGGCGATTAAGGTCTGTGGAGAGAACAAGTGTGAGAGGCACCTTGGCAAAGCAGACCGGCTGTTGGCGCGTTGATTATGTTCATGCATGAAAACCAGAGAAGACAAGACGGTGTTTGTGTTCACAGGGATAAAAACCAGCTCATTGAAGGAGCAAAGCCATCTTTCCCCTTTGCTTCTCGGAGAAGGATGTCAACATTGGTCGGATGCCCCCAATCAGGCTTCCAGAGGGAGGGAGAGTGTACTTGCTGGGAAGCTGGTTTCTAGGAACTCAGATCTCCACCTTGAACCTCTTTATGGAGGAGGAAAGGCAGAGTAGTTTTCTCTAACCCAGTGGTTCTCAACCTGTGGGTCGCAACCCCTTTGGGGGTCAAACAACCCTTTCACAGGGGTCGCCTAAGACCACCGGAAAATGCAGATATTTACGTCACGATGCATCACAGTAGCAAAATTCCATGGCTGGGGGTCACCACCACATGAGGAACTGTATGCAAGGGTCGCGGCCTTAGGAAGGTTGAGAATCACTACTCTAACCCAACCAAACGTTGGCAGGCTCCTGATTAGTGCCCATGTTTCCAGAGACAGAGCTAAGGCCAAGTTCCTGTGGCCTTAGTATGTTCTTTAACATGCTGCCTCCATAATCACCCAGGCTGTAGTCCTTGCTCCCGTCCTGATGAATGGACTCTGGCTGGTCCAGCTAAAAGCTCCACACCAGGAAAAAAAAAACTTTTTTCTTTGAAATTTGGAAGATATGAAATGGCATTCCTTCTCATTTTCTCCAATATCAATATCCTTTAGAGTTTACAAAGCCCACTAATGGCAAAAATCCTCAAAATTCGTGAAATAAAGTAGCCACGTTGTCTTGCTGGATCAATGCAGAAATGAAGGCTCAAAGAGTTCATGTTTCTTGCCCAGGATTACCCATTTGGAAATTAAAAACAGGGTTTGAAGATGGGATTTCTCATTCCATATCCCATGGTCCTCCTATGATTTTATCCTGTCCCTAAAGGAGCTTCCCTATAGTATCATTACCGTGTGCATGCACGGAGGTACAATCTTTCTCTCCACCCAAGGTCATTCAATGCTAATTCTCCTTCCTCCTCCATCTCAGAGGCTGTTAGGTGAAAGAGCTTAAGTCACACATATATGCACACACGCGCGCACACACAAACACACAACCATCATCTTACCTTAAATGTGGTCTTTTGAATTCATAAAGGGATTTCTTGTCCCGTCTTTGATTTTTTCATTATAATTAGTTCAATAAAGGATAACTCATTTCTGTATTTGCTTCTGATGCTATTACTGTCACAAGAGCCACACTGGAACCTTCTCAGCTACTTACAGATCTTCTGAAATGGACCTGTTCTCTCGAGTTTATAGTATCTCATGAGGTGCAGCAAGCATAATAGTGTTTTTGTCCAAAACCATATGGATGGGAATTAGAGATATGGTGATGAAGCTAAATACGTGTTAAAGGGGAACACCAACTGTTGGCTTCAGACAGTTCATGGGTAAAAATCACAGTTGTTTAGGGTTTGCTCCCAAACTTTAAATGTTTAGAAACTTAATTTTGTTGGTTGGCCTAAAGTCGATCAGATTTATGACAACTAACTCACTCTATTCAGATGCACAGAATAGGATTAATACATCAGGATGGCAAGCTCACACAGCAAATGTTTATTGCATACCCACAATTCAATAGGTCCCGTGCTGGGTGTGAAGGGTTTTGTAGCAGATGCTCTTGGCTCCACCCTATCCGCTCACCCTACCCCTTCAATGCACACTGGTCTTTCTGTCCTCTCAGTTCCAAAGACCAGCACCTGCACCCCTGGCCACACAAGAGCAAGCTTCCCTCAAAGCCCAGTGGGAGGGGAAATAGCTATGACCTGTGTGTTAGACATCCACTCCCAGAGTTTTCCCAGGAGAGGGGAATGCCAGTCACCCACAGGGTTAGCCGGTTGGGTGATGCACCTGTTCCTGGTTCCCTTCTATTCTCTTCCCTCCAGTGTTTCTTTCACCTCCCAAGAACTTGTCCCTAAATCACTGTCTTGAGTTGTGCTTCTAGGACCCCCAGCGACCAAGACTCAGTCCTTTACTTCCAGGACCTAGAAGGAGAGAGAGAAGCACACAGTGATTCCCACACTGGGGACAAGTTTTCCAATGTGTGCACCGAGGGGCTTTGGGGAGTGTTGAGGAGCACATTGGTCTCCAAAGAGAGCAGTCCCTGTGGGCTTCCCAAGAGTGGGACTCATATGGTGGGTGTTCCATTGCCAGTGTTTTCTACACGGACCGTGGCCTCCAGCTTACATCTAGTTCTCTCACTCTTTCTAGCCCAAGTTTCCTCACCTAGAAGTTGGAAAACATTACATGGCCTCAGAGTAAAGAGAAGGGCATTGAATGAGATAATGCTATGCAAATTGCCTTGCACAGAACTTGGCACAAAGGAAACATGTGACAAATGTTTAATGATCTTGCTCTTTCCAAACGGGTTAAAATCTCAAAATACTCGATAGTCTTGGAAAGGGTCTAGGGAGGATGACCCTCCCCATCACCCAAGTCTCCCTGGGAAGGCCAAGTTTGCCGCCTAATGATGCTAAGATTGGAATACTGACTACTTTCAGTTTCACAATGGCTTTTTCCTCACTTTGTACCTATATTCAGGGAACTTTTACTATGACTTCTTGTTCACACACACTCTCAATTAGACATTAGACTAAGGAGAAAAAAAACTATTCTTAAAAATCATCTTTAAAAATCTCTCTACTTTCCTCCAAAACTATCTTTTAGTGATCTATGAAAATGTTTGCTTCTCTGGGTAAATGTCAATGACACAAAGATAAAAATGAAATGATTTTTTTTTCCTTTTGCCCATGTTTAAGAATAGATTTATGATGACATATAATTCTCTCATCCTTATCCCTTGCAATCTACAAATTTTAAGACTCTCTGATTAAATTCTCTACTTTTTTCCAGTTTAGGTTTAAGAATTGCAAAAAGTAAGAGATGCTTTTTATCATCTGCAGGTGTAATTTTAATGAAGTCTATGTTTGATAGTCCTAGAATTTTTATTTCTCCAGTTTCATTTTCTGCTACAAAAGTGAGAAAAGACAAATGCTTTGTTTTTTTTTTAAATATTGTTGCCATCAGTTCTTTGACCCTTCCAAGCATTAACTCATTGGTGTCATTAACATGTGCTTAATGTACCAATAAAAAGGATTGTAAGAGTTATAAAGGACTAAATATAAAGGAATATTGTCTTTACGATAAAAAATTAACATAAGATATCCCAATCTTTTCTCAAAGATCACTGATCTTAATTTCTATATTTTGAAAAACTTGGGGAAAATGTCATAAATATCTGCTTCAGGCATGTTGATCACAGGACAGTGGGTAAGGAATAGCAAAGCTTGTGGAGAACAGATTCTGCAAGGCTGGTTGAACTTATCAAGTAGCATCACTCTCCCTGAAACCAGCCAGTACTGAATCGGTTACACAAGGGATAAAATTGGAGCTACAAAGATGGTATCACAGTGGATAAGAAGCTATTTACCTGGAGTGATAAACTAAGTCTAAAAGAATTTAGTTAATCCAGCACAACCCACTGCTCACACTACAGGAAGCCTGGGTGACATCTATATATAAAAGGCTAAGCGACCATCTGACCATCTGACCAGCCAGGAGGTATGACGTGCACTGACCACCAGGGGGCAGATGCTCAGGAGTTGCCAAGCTGCAGTAGCTTAGCAGCGGTGAGGTGATTCTCTGATGACGCACCCTGGAGCCTGATTCCTCACAGGGCCATGTGATTCCACCTCCGGCCATGAGTTATGTTGTTGCTGGGGCACTGTCGGCCCCAAATCTGGTTTACCATGAACTGCAGTGACCTCAGACGCCCTTCAAGCCATGGTGCAGCCTCAGGTGTGGCTGGCTAGGAAGGGTCCATGGGAGGTTGGCTCCAGGGCGTGTCCAGCCCATCTTGCCCAGTCCCTCCTGGCAAGCCACCTTCTAATTAATTTCCTTTCAATGTGCATGAATCCATGCACTGGGCCACTAGTGTATAAATATTTACCTATTTATTAAGGTAATTAAGACCCCACTGCTGCTCTCAGGTCATTCCCAGGTGGACAATCTAGAGAAACAATGGCAAACAATTGGCCATTATATGGGAGGAAGACTTTGTGTGCCTCTGTATACACACGCCCTGTATACTGGATGTAACTTCTCTACCTAGCTCTCAGGACCTCCACGTTCTTTCTGGTGTCCCCCAGGTGATAGATGGTGTGCCAAACAAGTCCTAACTGCCTCAACAAGGTCACCTGCCTTGATTCCTATTCCTCTCTTCACCAAGTGTCATTCGGTACCCACATGGCCCATCTAGTGGGCATTCCAATGCCAGCCCCACCACACTGATCTTTCCCATCTCTGAACGGCCAAGAACTGTCCATGCTGTTTGCAAAGGGCATAGCGTGTAACCCATGCTTTCTGTCTTGTAAGGATAGTATGAACTCAGAGTAAAGGCCAGAGCTTTTCTACTTGGTTTTTGGGCTCCACAGTGGGTGCCAGAGCCCTGAGTTCATGACTGATTAAAAGATATCCATAAGCAACACAAGCAATGAAATAGGAGGCTTACATCCTGGTATTTTTTTAAGAAATATGCAAATCTGACATCAGCGTGTGTTAATGATAATAAATATGCCGGAATGTGGTTTCTTTTAACTGTCTCTGATGATCAAACTCTAGCTAGCTGAAGCATAAGAAAACAGATTGGCTCACCAAAATGGCAACTCAGAAATGAGGGTGGGGTTCCTTGTTCTGTTAGACTGGTAACTCTGGGTGCACCTCTCTGTAATCCTCTCCATGCTCCCCACCTCCATAAACCAATTCTCCCTCCAGCTGGCAATGGGCTGGCTAGGTCTAAACTTCACATCCATGACTTTACCCTCTCCATGATAGTAAAGTGTCAGACATGGAAACACTGAGGACTTGCTTCCCTCTATTTTTCTCAGAGTCTCAAAGAACTGACCCTAGAAAATGTCATCTCAAGTCCTTGGACCCCAGTCAGCCACCAGCCATTGTGATATGGCTACTTCAGATCAAGGAGACAGCCTCTGGGAGGAGCTGAGGGGTGGGGGAATGGGTGGCATCTCTGGTGGCACAGAGGGCTGAAGGGGAGGACCAGTGTCTGAAGAGAAGGCGGAAACCAATGGGCAGTGGACAGCATTGACTCAAACATCACATCTGCTCAAGGATTTATGCTCCAAAATAGAAAGAATATTTTCAAGACTAGTGGGAGAGACAGTCAGTCCAAGTTTGACTGGACATTTGAAAAACAAAAGTGAATAAGCAAAAAGCAGAGAGAGGCAAAGAATAAGACAAAACTTCGCTACTGTTAATGAACCCTAACATAAATATCTGTGTTTTCCGATGGTCTTAGGCTCCACAACAGGTTGAGAACCACTACTGAGGTCTCCTAAGACCATTGGAAAACACAGATATTTATATTATGCTTCATAACAATAGCAAAATGACAGTTATGAAGTAGCAATGAAAATAATGTTATGGTTGGGGGGTCACCACAACATGAGGAACTGTATTAAAGGGTGGCGGCATTAGAAAGGTTGAGAACTACTGCTAGGGGAAGCTGATAATCAGATTATTAGAGCTGGTTTCTCCCTCTCTCCCCTGCCTCTCATGCCTCAGTTGATCACTAGACTTGTCTGTTCAGGCTGCTAGATCCCTTCTTCGACATCCCCTTGTCCTTTTCATGCCCAAGGCCAGTGCGTTAGCTCGGACATCCACTTCTTATTGCTCACCTGTGCTGCTGTGGTGACTTCCTGACTGGGTTCTGCTCCATACTAAAAATGCTAAATTATCTCACTGAGAGAGGAAAGAAAAACAAAAACATCTGATCAAGTTACTTCCCTGCTCGTGACCTCTCATCAGCTCCTAGCTGTCTTCAAACTCATTTCCAAGCATGCCAGACCTTTCAAATCCAGCACCCATTTTCCCAGCTCCCTCCTCTCCTTTGCATTCAAGCCTGAGACATTCACACCTTTAACTGGGATAAAAATCTGCTTTTACACTCCCCTCCTTTCCCTTCGCTCTCCCTGCCGGTCTTCCATGTCTACGTACTCCTCTCACAAACTTTGCCTTACTCTCCCGGACACAATCAGTGACGTTCTCAGCAACCTGCACGGACCCACGTATTTAATTAGATTGGAATGGCGTGGCCATGTCTCTTCCCTCTGTAGGCTGTTGGCTTCTCAAGAGCAAGGGACTGGCCCCCTCTCATCTTCAGCTGCCAAATTCCTAACATGGGACCTAGCACGTGGTTGAGAACTTACTAAATCTGGCTTTAAAGATGTAACTAATTAGCCCAGCCAGTATTTCTCAGTAGTTGAGTGTCCACCTATGAACCAGGAGGTCACGGTTTGATTGCCTGGGTTTTGGCTTGGTCCCCAGTAGGAGGTAAACAGGAGGCAGCTGATCAATGATCTCTCCCATCATCATCATCATCATCATCATCATCATCATCATCATCCTCCTCCTCCTCATCTCTCTCTCCTTTCTGCTCTGAAATCAATAAAAAAATATTTTTTAAAAATAAAAACGTAACTAATTAAGGCAACTCCAACTTGGAGAATGTTCACGTCCAGGGACTTTTCTAAAAGACTGCTTAGGGCGTTTAAGGAAAAGACCAATTGAGTTATCCCCAACCTGCCTTTTAGATTCATGCATGCACAGGGAGGAAAGCGGAACTCCCAAGAACAAACAAATTTGTTCAAACAAATGAAGAGACTGGGAGGGACTTCCATTGTTCATCGCGTTTGCCCCACTGCCTCATTCACAGGGCTTGTTCGACAACTTCTTATTGAACCAAACCTTTCCTTCTCCAACCTAGACAGATGGCATTTTCCACCACATACCCCCATGTCAGGCCTGTTTGTTTTAGACTAAAGAGAGAGGCCCACCTTGGTCCATGAAATCTGGGAAGCATTGGGCTATTTCCAGTGTATTGTTCCCTGTCCTGTCAGTCACGGGGCCTTTTCAATCCGGACCTAATCACCAGTGTTCCGGGCGCTCACCACGGAAGGGATCTGGGTGGCAGGCAGGCTCCGAATCACAGCACGTGTGTATCTGGACTCAGAGGCTCCAACTGGCTTACCGCAGCCTCCAGCTGGCGTGCACCTGCACGAGGGATCCCACCTCCCCAGGACAAGCTCAAGTTCCTGTCCTCAGCCTTGGCATGGGGGCGGGGGTGGCCTCAAGGCCATCCTGTGGGCGATCCTGTCTGGCGTCCCTGGCCCGGCCGCTCTGTGAGGGACTGATGAGTCAGGCAGGTGGTTATTCTTGTGCCAGAGACCCAGGGCCCCGTGCCATCCCTCAGCTGGCCGGGTGGGGACAGATTGAGGGGGTTGGTCTAGAAATAGATTCCTTTAAACTACAAGCTCTACATACAATGATTTCTTATTCCTTTGAAGGTGGAAGTGCCATTTTTTTTTCAATTCTAAGAGGTACAGTTAAACTAGAAATTTGCTACCAAACAGAAACCAGCATAGAAAGTTCTTTAACATTTATTTTTTATGTGTCCTTCTTTGTCTGAACATTCTGCTTCAAGAGGACAGGCACAGAATTGCTGGGGAGCAAGAAGGGGAGACCGGCAAGCCAGTAAGAATAGATAGGGTGGCTTGTCACAGCCAGGTCACCTTCCTTGTCTAGAATGTGTCAACTAGGAGGTCACCTTTGGGAATTCATTTACATTGGACTCAAGGAACTGAATTAGATTTTCCAATTTAGCTCATTGGGGAAGAGCTATGTGGACTCTGAGTGTTCATTCCCATATGGATTAATTATCACTACATGTATCTACCATGGTGCTCATAGTCACTGCTGGTGCATGCACCCCATCAATATTCTAATCATGGCACTCCTTTCTCATTTTACCGGAATACAAAGTTTCATTTTCCATGGTTTGTACTGTCCTTTCATGGACGCATATTTACACTTGTTAGTGAATTAATTTCACACATTTAGACTTCAATAGTCATTAGTGTCATAATGATTACAGTAATTATCTGAATAATGAGGCTCCAGTGATCACAGAAAGATCACTGACTAATGGGCAAAGCGAGCGACCACTTCATTGGTTCCGGGTTGCTCGCTCGGTGTGAGTTTAGAAATGTTTTCCTGGCCCTAGCCAGTTTTGGTCAGTGGATAGAGCATCGGCCTGTGGACTGAAGGGTCCCAGGTTCAATTCCGATCAAGGCACATACCACAGTTGCAGGCCATGGCCCTGGACAGGTGCATGCAGGAGGCAACCAATTGATGTGTTGCTCTCACATCAATGTTTCTGTCTTTCCCTCTCTCTCACATTATTTCTAAAAATCAATGGGGAAAAAATATCCTTGGGTGAGGATTAAAATTATTTTTATTGGATTCAAGACAGTATATTGTATATTCAGCGAAAATGGACGGATCTAGTGATCTAATACTCGTTACTTAATGAAGAATGTGATGAGGCTTGAATAATTACTAAACTTGTTGTTTTCTAGTTATCAGTGGTAAGACCATTAAAGTATCTAATTAAAATAATTAAAGGGATGTGTCTGTAATCGTTACAAATACTACACGTTATCTTATCCAGTAGCCCATAATTACACTTGGTTAATTGTCTGATTAGGAATTCAAAACAATGGATACATATTTCTTTTGTCAAAAGGTGTTCCGTGGGAGGTTAGATTTCCAATGATCTAGTCCAGATGACCCCAAATCTTTGGTCTTTTTGACCTTTGTAGCTATAATTCTCTCCTTCCCTTTCCTATACAGCTCTGGACATGGGGAGGATGTGGGATGGCAATGATGATAAAAACAGCCACTTAAGTCCCAGGAGTATTATATGGATGGTGGACCCCTTGAGAACAAAATTGATCTCATTTATCTTTATCTTCCCCGAATCTTAAAAGTATAATTACAGGCATGTTTGCTATACACTGTTTTCATACATATATGCCCACCTCCCCCTTAAAAATTCTCTAATACTAATTCTACTCATAATGCTCATATTTTCTTGGGTGACTTGACATACTTGTCCATATTTAAAATGATACAATAACTAGAGGCCCGGTGCCCAAAATCTATGCACTTGGGGGAAGGGAGACAGTCCCTCAGCCCGGCCTGCACTCTCTTATGGTCCAGAAGTCCCATGATCAATTGCCCTGCAGAGGGAGGCCCCGCCCACTGATCGGTGGCCTGAACCTCCCTCTTTGGGGCCATTGTGGAGCCTCCCGATTGATCAATTGCCCCACCAGCCAGTGGCCTGGGCCTCTGTCTGCGGGGTGATAATGGGGTGATGGCCGGACCCCTGACCAATCGCTTCCCACCTGGTTTGGCTGGTCGGGTGCCAGTGGGTGTCATAGTGTGGTTCTCCAGATGATCGTTCCACTGTTCAGCCATTCAGTTGATTTGCATATTATGCTTTTATTATTATAGGTAGCCATTTATACATTAACACACATTACCACTGCTAACTGCTGCCTCCACTTCAAGACCTGTTAAAATGCACCACAAGCATTTCCATTTTTAAATAATATGTGGCATACATATATCTCTCATCACTCTGGAATTGGATTCTGTGTGTTGGGGGTGAGGGATGTGTCCAGTTTCTTTTCCTATATGAATGACTTCTGGTAACATTTATTGAAAACTCAACTCTTTCCTCTTTGAATCCCAATGCCTCCTTGCCAGATATGTTACTCATCTATACATGGCTCTGTTTCTGGATATTATGGTGTCACAATGCCTTCCTGGAATCTGGTAGAATAGGGACTCCACCCTATTCTTTTGCAAGGTTTCTTGGCTATTCTTGGAATTTGGACTTTTTTTTTCTAAAAAAGCAATCATACATACTTTTCTTCTTTTTCGTCTCTCCACCCCATCCTCTTTGGCAGTTATCAGTTTGTTTTCTATATCTATGGGTCTGTTTCTATTTTATTCTTTTGTTTTGCTTTTTGCAGTTCCACATGTAAGTGAAATCAGATGGCATTTCTCTTTCTCTGTCTGACTTATTTCACTCACCGTATCTACTCTAGATCCATCTATGTTGACACAAATGGCAATTTTACATTCTTTTTCTGGATGAGTAATATTCCTTTGTATATATGTGCTATATCTTCTTTATCCATTCAGCTGTCCATGGACACCTAGGTTGTCTCCATAGCTTGACAATTATAAATAATGCTGCAGTGAACATAGTGTTTTTGTTTTCTTTAGATAAAGATTCAGAAATGGAATTGTCAGGTTGTATGGCAGCTCTATTTTAATTTTCTGAGGAAGCTCCATACTGTTTTCCACAGTGGCCGCACCCATTTACAATCCAACCAACATTATTTTGTGTGTTTAAAGTGAGAGGAAGGGAGAGGGAAAGAGAGAGAAACATGGATGTGGAAGATACATATGATTGGCTACCTCCTGCAAGCCCTCTCTTGGGGATCACGCCTGCAACGTGGGCATTTGCCCTGACAGGGAGTGGAACCAGCAGCCTGTAGGTGCACAGGGTGATGCCCAACCCAATGAGCCATACCTGCCAGGGCTCCTACTTTTATTTTAAAAACCTTTAAGAACCCACGTGGTTTTAGACAATGCCTATAATTTTTAGTTTAATGGAAATTTTAGTTCAATCACTTTCTATCCTAAATTTGGAAAGCCTGTATATAAGACTAGTCTTGGAAGAGTCTTCTTACAGTGCGTGCATATGTTTATGGAAGGGCTAAGAACGCGTATTTTCAGTTGAGTAGCTTTGTTTCTACAATTCCTTATACTAGTTAACACATTGCATCTTATTTCAAGAGTCTCTCCTTTTTCCTACTAGTGATAAAAAATAGTATATATCTTAAAAAACAAGTTAAAAGTCAGTGGGCAGCAATTCGCAATACCTCTTCTTTGACTATAACTATCACATTTTGAAATTACATTTCTCAAAGTGTGTCCAAGGGTTAGTTCTAATTAGAGGATCTTGGTAAGGCAATTAAGGAATGCATATTTCTGGGAACCTCCAAATACTTTGTGAATCAGAATCCATTTAGTAATACCCATTATCTCCATTTTTAAATAATTAGTGCTATTTGTTCCCATATGTCATGAAGTTTGATAATCACATGATAAAGGTTAAGAAATACAGAAATTGGTTCATACATCTATTATGAACTAGCACTTACATGCTTTCTCTTCTTTATTGTATTTTTCTAGTGTTTAATTCTTTGGATCTTTACATATTCTTAATACTACCTCCTTTGAAATGGAGATATTAAATGCTTTTAAAAGCAATAATATTATAATCCTGACATTTCCTCTTCCATTTATTTTGTATATAGAGAAAATAAATCATAAAACTGACTTGGAAAGACTACTTTCTTTTAAAAGCCAAAAAATTCCATCAATGTATCCATTAAGTCTATGTATCACTTTCTATGAAAAAAACAAAAACAAAAATTGGTATCTATAAAAATAAGACCCATTGAATGTTAGCAGAAGACTATCTAAGCTTATGATTTAAGGATCAAAATTAACTCAAAGATAATTGATATTGAAAAGTAACCTTGATTTTCAATATATTAAATACAAATTTAGTGTTATATATGGATTTTTCTTTGTCTTCCACATCTCAACTAAGTTTATTAATTTCTATTTATAAAAATTTTCTGAGTTGGAAACTGTGATTACAAGAACATTAAAAATATGATCTACTGATACCTAACACTTATAAAAAAAGTTACTACATAAATGAAAAGCCTAGTCAAATGTAATAATTTAAATTATAAAAATAATCAAATCATGGCTAAGAAGCTCTGTAGGATCATCTATGATCTTCTAGAATAGAAAAATAATGGAATTTTAAATATTATTTTTACCTCATTATCCATAAAAATCAAGAAGGAAACAACCTACTTTTACCTCTGTATTGCTGTTGTTATACTTTTATTGTGGTCGTTTTTTATTTTATTCTAAGCTTCTATTTTATTTAAGCATCCCATTCCATTACTAGTCTGTTTAATTCACTCTCTTGTTTTGTTTTTATAATAAGCTTTTTGCTCAGTATGACTTAAGCACATTACTAATTCTCCATAAACATGAGCTTTATAACCATCTCTTAAAACTCAACATTTACAGCACATCACAAGTATCTCTCTGCAGCCTCTTTTGACTAATCTGTTTACTATTTATTGTTCAGCAGTAGCAAATCACATGCAGGAAGCAGGTGTTGTCTGACTGAGCATTCCATTCTGGGCCAATTAGTTTAAGATGTTAAGCCCGGCTGGTGTGACTCCGTGATTGATCCTTGACCTATGAACCAAGATGTTGAGGTTTCCAGTCAGGACACATGCCTGGATTGTGGGCTTGATCCCCAGTTTGGGGAGTGCAGGAGGCAGTTGATCAATGATTCTCTCTCATCGTTGATGTTCCTATCTCTCTCTCCCTCCCTCTTCCTCTCTGAAATCAATAGTATATATTTTTATACTCACCTGACTATACTCACAATTGTAGAACAGATCAAGTTCAGACATCTGTAAGGTGAAGTTAAGTAGCATGGTATTGAGTATGCATAAAATCCATTTTATTTTGTTGAGGAAATGTTAACATTGGAGTTGTTTGTGCTGATGTTATTGATCACTAATGTATCACAAACAATATGAGGATGGACACGAAATACTAATTTCATCTTTCGTAATTCATCAGTGAGCCTGCAGGATCATAATCCAGGAGGAAGCTCCTAAATGAACCGTTGAGGGCAGCAATGACTGAAGGACAAAACTCTATTTTTACTCACTCTACTCCCCTGGAGTGTTCTGTTACACACAGATTCCATCTTCTCGGAGTTCCTTTAACTAAAATCTTCTCCTCACTTCTGGGGACTATATTAGGTGAACTCATTATATTCCCTGTTGTATTAACTAAGCTTTTCCTTCAGTGCTGCAATTTATTTTTATCTTGAAATTAGTAGCAGCTTTCTGACTTTTGACAACTTCATATCACCTTCAAACTCTCATCCTTACACTCACCTTTAGATATGAAATGTTCAAATTCAAAACTGTGCTCTCTTTTGAAATACCAATTAAATTTAGAGGTGATATTAAGGTAAAAAATGAAAGTGGAAAACACTAGAGCTTTCCTTAATAATGTTATCATCCATCTCCACACCTGGGGACCAACTTACGGTGGAAACATAGTCCTACAAGTACCTTCTAATATATCCAATAACTCAGTTCCCTGAGAAGGGGTGCGCGTTAGCCTCCGTCATATACTAACTTCTGTGCGATATTGAATCTTGTCAAGGGTGAGGCTCCAGTATAGTAATAACTGGAGTCTTTTAGGCATATTTGTAGCTTTCATAACATAAGATGGTATCTGCAGACTGAAGGAGATGATTTTTTTTTCAATCACAGGGCATAGAACTTGAATATCAAGTTGGAAATATGCTCTAGGGGAAAACCCTAGGTCAAATGATCCTTGCTACAAGTGATTTTATATAAATTCTTTAAATTAATTCTATTTTGTTCAATTTATTTAAAAAAAAAAAAAGCTTGGCATAAGGAATTCGGGTTATCTGAAGGGTGTGAGTTTCAGGTACAGATGGGAAATGATGAAAATCTCCCAAGATGCTCTTCGCGGTAAGTGGAATCTCCTCAGGAACCACTTCCCAGATCAATCCAGTCTGTCCATAAAGACACGTTTAAATGGTGCTCCCTGAGCCTGCTGCTGACAGCTGTGCTCCTCAATTATGTATGAGCCTGCTTGTTGCCTGAACAGCCTGCACGGTGTTCCATTAGCGATTTTCAATTTCATGCTAAGCTTTGCAATTTATTAGTGTTAGTTAGGCTAATGTGCTATTATTTTGCATACTTGATATCATTTGTTATTCATTCACTGTGATATTTAAGTATTAGGGATCAATAAGTCTTCTACATTGTTTATAAATTTGAATGATTAAAGAGTCAATTAAATATAGTACTGCCCTGAGTTGGTTTCGGAAGTTATTTTCTAAAAACAAAATATCCTATTCTTCTTATTTCAAAACTTGGGAATATTTTGGGATAGGGTTACATTTTAATTATTTTAACATGAATATTTGAGTGGCTATATTAAAACTATAAAGAAATAAAGTAAATAATTTCAATTTGAAGTATGACCTTTTTGTAAGGAGAGTGAGATAATTTGATCCAAATTTTGCCATTAACCAGGAAATCCATAGAATACATACACCTAGTATTTTTATGTTTACTTATTACTGTAGTGCTTGTTTTAACTATTAGAATGTAAAATCTGCTAGATAAATCTCTATATTTTAGACTAAAATGTTTGTGGTTGGAGAAGGAAACATCCTATATCTCTTACATATACATATATAAATATGCATATAATGTTTCAACATAAAAGTAAATGTCTGAGCACACCTACCTTGCCATTCTTCTCTCTCCAGTGCCTGGGTGGTTACAGCTATGAATCTGTAGCTGCCTTGGTCTTAGGACCAAATAGTAAGACCTGCCTTGACTCATAAATTTATTAATACTCTTTATTTAAGAGCAGGACTTGTGCCAAAACCGGTTTGGCTCAGTGGATAGAGTGTCAGCCTGTGGACTGAAGGGTCCCAGATTCGATTCCGGTCAAGGGCATGTACCTTGGTTGCAGGAACGTCCCCATTGGGGGTATGCAAGAGGCGGCTGATCGATGTCTCTCTCTCATCGATGTTTCTGACTCTCTATCTCTCTCCCTTCCTCTCTGTAAAAAATCAATAAAATATAAAATAAAAAGAACAGGACTTGTGACAGAAAGAAATGCAGTTGGTCCCACACTAATGCTAAACCATTCTGTGAGTTTACTACCAAGAGATATTAACTGTTACTACAGATGTCACCCTGGGTCTTGGCCCCTATTCAGACTGGAAGAGAGAAGTCTGCCTCCCTCAGGTAAGGACAACATAGTGCCTCAAGCTCCCTGTTCTGTCTTCCTGGCACATCACATGTCTTCATCTTCTTGTTAAGAAACATTCAGCATCAGGTCATCCTGTTTATACTAAGGTTTTCTGTCCTTGCCAAAAAAAAAAAAAAAATCCTAATAAACCCTGACTCACTCACCTGCATGTGCTCTCTTTCTCCATTGGGTTGTTCACTTTTAACACATAAAGTCATTTTCCCACATTTTTTTAATGTATTTCAAGTTATCTCCCTGCTGTCCTACTGTTTACCTGACTATATGTTTTTCTGTAGATAATTATAAAGTGTTAGAACTATATTTGTCCAAAATTCCTGAGTCGTCTGGAGTATGTCTATAAATAATAAAAGGTGTACCCTAGCCAGATTAGCTCAATGTATAGAACCTTGGCCTCTGGACTGAAGGGTCGCAGGATCGGTTTCAGTCAAGTACCTCCAGGCATGTACCTCAGTTGTAGTCTCAATTCCGGGGCCCTGGTTGGGGCAAGTATAGGAGGCAACCAATGTGTCTCTCTCACATTGATGTTTCTTTCTCTCTATCTCTCCCCCTCCCTTCCATTCTCTCTAAAAATCTATGGAAAAATATAAATAACAAAAAGTAAATGTAATCCAAATATATTTTGAAATCTTTAAATGCTATGTTACCTTAAATCTATCTTTGGGAAATTATGAAATACTAGTGACCACTCTCAGTGGTCACCTTGCCAGGACTTGGAACTCAGGCAGGGCTGAGAGGACTGGGTACTGCCATCTGTGGCTATGGGCACCACCAGCTTCGTGATGGAATGATGGTTAATTTGCATATTACACTTTGATTAGATAGGATTGCTAAGGATTTGAATTTCTCTGTGGGATGCTAGCAGAGAAAACTTCTAGATTGTTTGACTAGACTATTTATGTCGTCATTAGACTGTCTGCAGGGCAGAATAGTGTAAAATACACTGAATTTTCCCATGGACACAACTTAAGATTTTGTAAAAATTTCCTTCGAATTACTTTGGTCCAAATTTTTAAAGATTATTCATAAAGGCAGGACCACTCTGCCTGTGGTTG
This sequence comes from Lasiurus cinereus, assembly GCA_011751065.1. Taxonomy (NCBI): domain Eukaryota; kingdom Metazoa; phylum Chordata; class Mammalia; order Chiroptera; family Vespertilionidae; genus Lasiurus; species Lasiurus cinereus. Next base: position 3,627,328 of record JAAGEH010000026.1, read on the forward strand.
CATTGGCTCTTGATTTTCTCCTTAGTACAGTGGTACCTCGAGATATGAGTTTAATTCATTCTGTAACCTTGAGGCGTGGGAAACTATGAGACGCTCGAGTTGGTCGTGTGCAGCTGGCTGATCCGCGCGATGACTCCTATCTCAAATGTTGCTCATATTTCAAAGCAAAAATCGCTTGCTCGATGGCTCGTATCTCAAAAAACTGGTATGTTAGGGCCCTCGTATCTCGAGGTACCACTGTATACAGTAATGGTTCTCATTCTTTAGGATTTGTTCATTCATTCTCTGAACAAAGATTTATGGGCTGAGCACTGTCTGTTAGAGTCTGGTCCAGCTATGGGGACAGGATAAAGAGAAATCCCACACAGGAGCCCAGGAATCTGTGATAGGACAGCCATGCTTGTGGGACATGCACATGTTAACAAACAGTACAGTACAGAGCACAAGCGCAGTGAAACACGGAACAGGTGAATGGTAGGCTCGGAAATCAATCCTCTACGAATAGTCATTATGTTAAGCAGATTGACAGCTAAAACCAAAAACGAGTTCTGTTCTCTGTGGCAAAGAGAGGAGCAGCCCTCCGCCCCGAGGTCCCGCATCCAGGGCCCAGCAGTGGTGTGTCCGTGCCGCCCGCGGGAGACGGTGCGGTTCGGAGGGCTGGAAGCGGAATGCGCCATCGGGAGCCATTCCTGGCTGCAGAATGCCCATATGGACGGGTTTAGCTACGAAAATCCTGTCCATATGGAAGGCATTATACCAGGAAGACAAGCGAATTAGCGAGTTCACAGCTTTCCATACCTTAGCCTTTAGCACTGAGGTAGTTTTGACTGGTTACCTTTAGAAAAGAGGAAATCTTTTCAGGTGCAATATCTCCTTTTAAGCAGAAATAGACATGGTGCCATAAGCAAGTGAAAGGTTAGCGGGTAACTTTAGTGCATATCATTTGCACTTTTTTTATCTTCAATCCTACTAATGGGCTTATAGGACAGGATATACAGTGGTAACTCGAGATACGAGTTTAATTCGTTCCGTAACCTTGAGACGTGGGAAATGATGAGACGCTCGAGTCGCGGTAAACTGGTGGGTCGTGTGCAGCCGGCTGATCCGCGCGATGACTCCTATCTCAAATGTTGCTCGTATTTCAAAGCAAAAATCGCTCGCTCGACGACTTGTATCTCAAAAATCTCGTATGTTAGGGCACTGGTATCTCGAGGTACCACTGTACACACACACACACACACACACACACACACACACACACACATATACACACTAATAAAAGGATAACATGTGAATATGCTAATTAGGGTGGACATCTGGACACCCATCCAGACAAAGCCACAGTGGCTGCAAGCCCTGAGTCATGGCAGCCATGTGCCCACAGCAGCCATGTGCCCACAGCAGCCATGTGCCCACAGCAGCCATGGGTTCACAGCAGCCATGTGCCCACAGCAGCCATGTGCCCACAGCAGCCATGTGCTCACAGCAGCCATGTGCCCACAGCAGCCATGTGCTCACAGCAGCCATGTGCCCACAGCAGCTATGTGCTCACAGCAGCCATGTGCCCACAGCAGCCATGTGCCCACAACAGCCATGTGCCCACAGCAGCCATGTGCTCACAGCAGCCATGGGTTCACGGCAGCCGTGGGCTCAGGCAGCTGCGAGGCTCAGGCCTCAGGCCTCACAGCTGCCACGCTGGCAGTGGCAGCAGCAGCAGGGTGAGGGGGGATGGCACCTTCTCCTGATGAGCCCAGTCACCTCCTGCAGAGGGAGGCCAGACTGTGGCTTAAGCCCACCCATGGGTAGCAGGCAGAAGCTGTCAGTAGGACATCCCCTGAAGGCTCCTGGACTGTGAGAGGGGGCAGGCCAGGCTGAGGGGCCCCCTGCCCAGTGCACGAATTTTCATGCACTGGGCCTCTAGTGTGTGTGTGTGTGTGTGTGTGTGTGTGTGTGTGTGTGTATAAAGCTAAATCCATTTAGTAACCAAATTCTTTGTATTTACTTTTTATCGTCTCCTCCTACCATTGTGTGAAATACTTCTTAGTGTTTATTAAAACATGTATATTAATATATTTCATACATTACATAGAAAGCTATGTAGCCTTGGTCAGTATTGCTCAGTGGTTATAGCATTGGACAGCACACCAAAGGGTTGACGGTGCAATTCTCAGTCAAGGGTATGTACCTGGATTTGCAGGTTTAATTGCTGCCTCTGGTTGGGGTGCCTGGGGGAGGTAACCAACCAATGTGTCTCTATTATATCTATGTTTCTCTCTCTCTCCCTTCCTTCCTCCCTTCTGCTTTCTCTGAAAATCAATGCAAAAAAATATCCTTGGGTGAGAATTAACAACAAAATGTAAATATAGGTAAATACAATGTGAATACATTTATGGATTTACTGATTATACACTATATAATATATGAATAAGACATGTATTTTTGTTAGACACACTAAAAATATACACTCTATGTATACACATACATATATAATATTAGCCAGTACTATCAACTTTTCAATCTTAAAAATTAGAGCCTAGAAATTCTGCACTATGTGACAATATAGATGATTCTAAAGGAATTATATAAATTAATATTAGTTCAGCCAGTCACAGGAAAACCAATACTACATGATCCTGCTTAGATCTGGTATCTAAAATAGTCAAATTCATAGACTCAAAGAAGAGAATGGTGGCTACCTAGGACTGGGGAAGGGAAATGAAGAGTCTCTAATCAATGGTCATCAATTTTCCATTTAAAAAGATGAATAAGTTCCAGCAATTCGCATGTAATGTGGTGCCTATAGTTGGCAATGCTGAATTGGGTGCTCATAAATTAGTTAAGAGGGTAGGTCTTATATTAATTATTCTTACGATAATAAATATCCTATCTAATAAAAGAATAATATGCAAATTGACTGCACCCTCCACTACACCACAAGCCACACCCACCAGCTATGCCCACCAGCCAATCAGGGGTGAACATGCAAATGAACTCCAACCAAGATGGCTGCAGCTATGGAGTGAGCAGGAGGGAGGCTTGGGTTTCCCCGGCAATGGAGGAAGCCAAGCTTTCCACACACCCTGGATGGCCCAGGCCTCCACTCAATGCTACAAAGTTTCAATTACAGAAGATAAATAAATTCCAACAAAAATGGCAGCAGTCATGGAGCTGGAGAAAGCAGGAGGTTAGGATTGCCCCCCGAGATGGAGGAAGCCAAGCTTTCCGCAGTCCTGGCCTGCCTTGGCCTCTGCTTAAGGCTACAAAGTTTCAATTATAGAAGATAAATAAATCCCAACAGAAATAGCTGTGGCCACAGAGCAAGCAGGAGGCTTGACTCTGCTCCAAATTACAAAGTTTCAATTATAGAAGATAAATAAACCCCAAACACCAGGACCTCCAATTGGGTTGCTGAGGAGCATGGCCATCCTGAAAACCACCACAGGCTCCTCGCTCAGGCTACTCCATGCCCCAAGGGAACCCCCACCCTGATCCAGGACAACCTTCAGGGTAAACTAGCTGACCCCCACCCATGCACCAGGCCTCTATCCTATCTAATAAAAGAGTAATATGCAGATTAACCATCACTCCAACACACAAGATGACTGCCCCCATGTGGGCAAAGATCCTGCCCCAATGTGGACACAAGATGGGTACTACAAGATGACCTGCAAGGGAAGGCAGTTGTGGGTGACCAGGCCTGCAGGGGAGAGCAGTTAGGGGCAAACAGGCTGGCAGGGGAGCAGTTAGGCATCCATCAGGCTGGCAGGGGAGTGGTTAAGGGGTGATCAGGCTGGCAGGCAGAAGCAGTTAGGGGCAATCAGGAAGGCAGGCGAGCAGTTGGGAGCCAGCAGTCCTGGATTGTGAGAGGGATGTACAACTGCCGTTTAGGCCTGATCTCCGTATTAGAGAGGGTGCAGGCTGGGCTGAGGGACACTCCCACCCCCATGCATGAATTTCGTGTACTGACCCCCCCTTCTCTCTCTCTTGAGGAATTCAATCAATATAATTAAAGGGTAATATGCAAATTGACCCTAATGGTGGAATGACTGGTCACTATGATGCACACTGATCACCAGGGGGTAGATGCTGAACACAGGAGCTTTACCCTGGTGGTCAGTGCACTCTCACAGCAGGTACTCTGCTCGGCCATAAGCCAGGCTAAGGTTGTCCGACTGCTGTGTTAGGCCAGCTTCACCTAAGCCATCAGTCGGACATCCCCTGAGGGCTCCTGGACTGCGAGAGATGTCTGACTGCTGGCTTAGGACTGAACCCCCGGGGAGTGGGCCCAAGCCAGCAAGTAGACATCCCTTGAGGGGTCCTGGGCTGCGAGAGGACTGGGCTGGGCTCAGGGACCCCCCTGAGTGCACAGATTTTTTTGTGCACCAGGCCCCTAGGAAACAATAAAATTGGAGAGCAACATAAGATTTCTTTCAAAAAAAATATTCATAAATAAATGGAAAGAAGCTTACATTGTAATAAAATATTTGAGCCAGACAGTTCCAGTCCAGTGTACAGTATGTGTAATTGGAGAGTCTTCCTTTTTATGACTTTAAATACAAAAAATTTACACCGTCAGTTCTCATTTATAAAATAAATGTTATTTGAAACAGGACTTAGTTGTTTGAGTCAATTTTGAAGCACTGTTGCTACTTGGGTCCATAAAACGATGCAGAATATATGAATGCTTTAAAATGGCAATTTATCTCCTCTGTTACCAACAGACGTATTGATATCTTCTTATTTTTAGAAATCCTGGGGTGTAGAATTTCATCTTAAGATGGAAGTGAATTAAGAAAGAACAGAAGTTTCCGCTGTCCACAGTGTCTTCCTAGGAGGCCCTCAGTCCACATGCCGGTGCAACAGCTAAGCTCAAAGACTCATAGGCCTCCCAGTGATTCTTCTTTTACAAATTAGAAAGCAGAGACCTGAGAAAGCTTAGTCTAAGGTTGTTGGTGATGAAACCACAAGTACTAGTAGATTCAAAGTTTTTAAAATCTGCCAATGAGATACAATATACATGAGATTGTATAGAAAATTTCACAGTTGTATTTCCAGGGACTGCCTCATTCAGTACAGAATGCAGAGGAGTGTGTGCTCTGTGTATAACTCACTTATTGTTTATGCAAAAAGAATGCTCTACCTGCCAGCGCAATGCTGTGCATAAACAAAAAGTTGGGTGTTTCACCACGCCACGTGTCAATCATCAGTCAATCCCAATAGTCTTCGGCTGGTATTCCTAGCAAAGCAAAGATCAAAGTTTTTTAGGTTCATTCGTGACCAGGATTCTTGATGACAGGGATAATGATCCAGTAAATATCAGAATCACCCCCAATCCAAAAGAATAAGTCTCTTTCAGGAGGAAAACCTCTAGAGCAGTGGTTCTCAACCTTCCTAAGACCGAGATCCTTTAATACAGTTCCTTCTGTTGTGGTGACCCCCAACCATAAAATTATTTTCATTGCTTCTTCATAACTGTCATCTTGCTACTGTGATGAACCGTAATGTAAATCTCTGTGTTTTCCCATGGTCTTAGGCGACCCCTGTGAAAGGGTCATTGGACCACCATAGGGGTCGTGACCCCCAGGTTGAGAACCACTGCTCTAGAGACATTAGAATATATTCCCAACGGACAACGGAGACCTGGTGAATGGTGATTGGAATCTCAGGGCCTATTTTCCAATGCAGGACGTGGACGGGAGACCTGGGTACCCCTGGAAGCTGGGCCTTCGTGTCACCAGGAATGCCAGGAGCCAGCACAGGCTGCTGCGGTGGCTGGTGTGAGGGAGGAGGACCTCTGAGTCCTAGTCCTGAGGAATGAGTCAGCGCCTTGAACCTGTAGCTCAGCCCACACATCCACTGTTGTTGTGAACTCCAGATGGCGAAGCAGAAAATAACCATTTGGCACTAAAATTTGTAGTTCACGCATAGGCAGAACCACCAAGCACTCACATCTCAGCTTCAGTGACAGGGGAAAGGTTTTCTAGGTACTTTACGTCTGCACTAAGACAAACATAAGAAAAAAATAAGTGCTTAATATTTGAGTGTTACAACTACAAGGGGAACATTATTCCCCTAATTCGTAAATGGGAAAGAAATCAATAGAATTCAAAAGTTAAACATCAGCGTCTTGTTGTTTTTTTTTTTGTTTTGTTTTTTAATATATTTTATTGATTTTTTTACAGAGAGGAAGGGAGAGGGATAGAAAGTCAGAAACATAGATGAGAGAGAGACATCGATCTGCCGTCTCCTGCACACCCCACACTGGAGATGTGCCCGCAAGCAAGGTACATGCCCCCCGACTGGAATCGAACCTGGGACCTTTCAGTCCGCAGGCCGACGCTCTATCCACGGAGCCAAACTGGTCCTGGTGAGCGTCTTGTTTTAAATGATAAACAAACGTATTCCTGTCCCCAGAAAAATGGGCATGCTCACGGGCACCTCAGTGCGACTGTTTGTGTCTGTTGCATCCTGGCCCCTGCAATATTTTCCCAGGTGACGAGGGAAGTCACTTCTCTATTGTTGTCACCATAGTTGTCTTTATAAAAAAAAAAATTCTCTAGAGAAAATCATTAATTAGACTTGAATTATGCTGCAGAAAAAAAAATGCGCTTTATATACTCCCACACTAAAAAGCAGCGCAGTGTTTCTTTAATGTGTTTAAAAATTCAAAGCTGTTTTTTAAAAGCCACTTAAAAAGTCAAAGCCAAAGCACGCTAATGGCAGACAGGGTCATCCTTCAGGCTGAGGTGTGCGGGGCCCTTTGGGTGACATTCCCCGGGCATTGCTGGGATGTTTCTGGATTATCTTTGAGAAGTCTGAAGCGTCATGATGATCCGTTGACAGACACAAAGGGAATCTCTGTCGTCTTGCCTTGACTTGCGGGGATACAGTGAAATACCTGATGCTTCTCTGTAAGGGGAGGGTGGTGGGCAGGGCATACTCTGGGCTTGTCTGCATTTGGGGGTTATAAGGATCTGTCTCCCCCTCTTTCCTCTCCCCATTTCAGGAGAGAAATACATACTCTTCAGTTTCACTCCCCTTCCTTCTTTCTTGTCTTGTTCTTCTTGCCTTCTTCCTTCCTCCCGCCCTCGCTCTGTTCCTCCTGTTCTCCCTCTCTCCGTTCTCCTTTCTCTATTTTCCCAGTTTATTACTTTATCATTTCTTCCTCCGCAATGATGTCTTTTCAAATTTATTTTTATTGTTAGGTCTTTCCACTCTCTTCCTGGTCCTCTCATTTTTTTCTTGCTTCTCAGTAACCCTGGTTTCGTAGAAATAAAAGCTTTAAACATTCGTTCCGCACAGCTTTGCCTCCACTTTGCACTTACTGTGGCTTGATTAACGAGAGATAAAGTTGTAATAGCACGGAATAAATCATCCTCTGTGATTTTAATGGAAACTTGATACCATTTAGTATCAAATGTGTCTCGAAATAAATTTTGGTATTTACTGCTTTCAAGTGACATTTAAAATATTTTCAAATGACATTTGTTTGAAAAAAAAATATATATAGGAAGCTTCTATTTCCCAAAACTTGTTTTCCAAGTTTAATAAAAATTCCTCTTTCTATATTCTAGTAATGCTTGCTATTTAAAAGATTGTTAAAAGTTATAATGCTTACAAATCTACAAACCATGTTACTTTACTAAAAGATATAATTTAGCCCTGACTGGTTTGGCTCAGTGGATAGTGTCAGCCTGCGGACTGAAGGGTCGCAGGTTCGATTCTAGTCAAGGGTGTGTGTGTATCTTGGTTGCGGGCACATCCCCAGGAGGCAGCTGACCGATGTTTCTCTCTCATCGATGTTTCTAGCTCTCTATTCCTCTCCCTTCCTCTCTGTAAAAAATCAATAAAATATATATTTTTTAAATAAAATTAAAAAATCAAAATCAATGGAAAGAGATCCTTGGGTGAGGATTACAATAAATAAGGATATATATAATGCTGTTAACATGAGATCTCTTCCTTTGTGCTATAGAAGATTTGGTCAAATAATGTTATGACACACCTGCAGGAGTGTGAAAAGGCTTTATTCACCCTTAGCGAAGCCCCGGATTACTTCACCGCCCAGAGCAGCGGTTCTCAACCTGTGGGTCGAGACCCCTTTGGGGGTCGAACGACCCTTTCACAGGGGTTGCCTAAGACTATTGGAAAACACCTATTTCCCATGGTCTTAGGAACCAACACACCGCTCCTCGGTGTAGCAAAAATGTAGCCATGTAGTTTACTGTTGTCATATTAAGACTATTACCCATGCTACACCACGATTCAGGACAAAATTTCATTTATTTGTAATTAGAAATAAATATTTCACAATATATAATTACATATTGTTTTTGTGATGAATCCCTATGCTTTAATGATGTTCAGTTTGTAACAACGAAAATACATCCTGCCTATCAGATATTTACATGACAGTTCATCACGGTAGCAAGATGACAGTGATGAAGTGGCAGCGGAAATAATGTTATGGTTGGGGGTCACCGCCCCATGAGGAGCTGTCTGTCTTAAAGGGTTGCGACCTTAGGAAGGTTGAGAACCACTGGCCCAGAGGATCACACCACCAGGGTCGGCTCCTACCAGGGGCTTTAAAATCCAGGGCCTGCTCCTCGGTCCCCAGCACAGGATGAACTTGGCGTCAGGGACACAGACATCACTGCCTTGATGAATCACGGGCGGCCTAATGATTATGGAAATGGCCATCCCCTGACCATCAGTCACAATTTATTTCAAATCAGCGTCTCCAGTGCGTAGGCCTGATGGAGGCCTTATCAAAACCCCTCCGGGGCCGCGCGGCTCTTCCCAGCTCACTTCCTCCTCCGAGGAGCATTAGCGCTTCCTCAGGCCTCATCTGCTGCTCCCTGAGCCCAAGGCCGCGGGGCATCCGATGAGTCAGAAGAACACCCACCGGGCAGCCCCCCACCCCAGGCAGGCTCCTCCAGGAAAGCAGTTTCATTTAAGAGCCGGCAAATGTGCCAAGGTACATCCTTCCCCTTCCCAATTGGCAATAAATGGTAACGGTTGGCTTTGCTGGGCCGTTAAACTGCAAATAAATGGTTGCAGAATCCTGATGTCACAGGCATTGACATCTTTCCAACAATCTCTGTAGCAGGAAGCACAGGGCCCATGCCTTCCTCCCAGATGGTAGTGTTTCATTATTCTTTTTTTTTTTCCCAATTTTTTTTATCAATGTGTTACATGTGTACATATCTTCCCATTGCCCCCCCTCCCAGACATACTCTAACCCCCCCAGTGTCTGTGTTCATTGGTTGTGCTTATATGCATGCACACAAGTCCCTTGGCTGATCTCTTATCTACCCCACCTCTTCCTAACCTTCCTGCTGTAATTTGACAGAGGCAGTAAAGCATCATTATTCTTTTTTAATACATTTAACATTTCGAGTAATTTTTAGGTCAGCGGGGCCCAACAAAGCAATCCCTGTGGTATGGTTATATGATAGTTCTCTAATTTTTTTAAGTTAGTCATCATTTATGAAGGATCATTGCATGGTCCATGTCTAGCTAAATAGGGACTTATATACATAAAACCATGTCCCTAAAAGATGGTTTCTCATATTAATATTATGGACAATAGATCATACTTGAGTAGCAAGAGTGGAGGTTTGATTCCAATATAGGCAAGGCTGGATTTTTAAAAAAGGCTGTTTTTTTATACTTTTGTATCTTTACCAGGAAACTAAGATCATCTGTTGTGTCTATACTATGGTTGAGATAGATAAGCCAATGTAGTGAAATGCAACAGAAAATAAACAAGTGACTGATGAGTTCAGTTTGTTTTCAAAGAAAGCATTGATGCAATATTCTATTTGGAGAGAAAAAAAAAATGTTATTTTTCTAAATTGGCCAATGGAAGTAGTTTGAAGGAAAATTTCATGTTTAACATGTCCTTGTGTTGTGTTATATATTATATACTTTCAGTCAGGCAAGTTGTGTAGTAGTAACATTGTACCTTAACTTTATAGTTTTACTTTCACATTATTATATCGAATTAGACTCTTAAGAGAATGTGCCTGATAAAGTTAAGGTAAAATTAGTAGTTCAACCTTAAGAGTAACACCTACTTCTCTAAACTCATATAGCAATTCTCAACAATCCTTTTGGTCGTAAGAACATCCTGATGGAGAATAAATGTTTGAAAATGATCATCAGGAACCTGCCAAGAAAACATCCAGGGCAGAGTGGGTGGGAAACCGTGAATGAAAGACCCTGGAAAAGTCTAAAGAAGACAGGAAGTTGGGGATGGTGGGCAAGTGGAGTGACGGGGAGGGATGTGATTGGGCAACACGTCTTTATTATTATTATTATTATTGATATTTTTTACAGAGAGGAAGGGAGAGGATAGAAAGTTAGAAACATCGATGAGAGAGAGACATCGCTCAGCTGCCTCCTGCATGCTCCATACTGGGGATATGCCCGCAACCAAGGTACATGCCCTTGACCGGAATCGAACCTGGGACCTTTCAGTCTGCAGGCCGACGCTCTATCCACTGAGCCACACCGGTTTCAGCTAGCAACAGGTCTTGTGAGTCAGGGAAAGGGACAGGAGTGTGTTCAGGTGCAATGGGGAGAGGCTGTTGGCAGGTTGCAGCAGAGCAGGCCAGACAAGACTGGATTCTCATCCAAGAAATCCGGTTGTGTCTGCCATGAGAAGGATGGGAGCAAAGTACCCCAAATCCTCTCCTCAAGCCAACACACCAAGAGCCAAATGGGGCCCCTTCACACAAACCTCATGGTGTATCCAACCACTTGTCAATATCTAAAGTATCTCAAACTGTAATTATTAGGCGTATCTAGTGTTGGCATCCATTGTCAGATACAGTAAGATTTAGACTTAGATTTCTCACAATTTCAGGCCAAATACCTTAGGAGGTTTATGTGCCTTGCTCTAACTTTGGGGAGGGGAGGTTAGAAAGAAATTTGATAAGAGGGGTGGGGGCTATTTCTTAAGGACACAAGTGAGACAAATCAGATGCTGGGCTGATGCTCCGTGGATTAGAGGAACAGTTGTCTATCCATCAGTAGCTCTTTATCGAGAGTTCCAGTACCACTCCAGATGCTGAGCTAATGGTGATGGAAGATGTGAAGAGCTCTGAGGTATGTGCCTGCTCTCATGGAGCTGCAAGTCTCACCCTGAGCCGGGCTGAAATGCAGAACAGGGAGTCCCTCCTCAGGTGCATGGAGCCTCCACAGCAGACTAAGGATGTGTCTGCCTCAAGCCCAGGAATGGAGGAAGGGAGCACCCCTAGAAGGGAATAGTAACTGAAAAACACAGGAAAAGAAGAAAGCAGATAGACTTTTCAAAGGCATTTGAGTAGACTGGAGCAGAGAATTCACATGCGCCTTTACATAGTAAGGGAATAGCGGGAAATGAGGCAAGAAATGAAAATTGGAACCAGATTGAAAAGGGGGGTTAATGCCTGGCCAGGAATGTGGATGTTGTGCCATTGATAGTGAGCAGCTATTGAAGGTTTTTGAGCGAAGGAGGGATGTGATGGGAAGTTATTTGTAAGATGAAGCTGACAGCTATGTGCAGGAAGACAGGAGAGAGATGAAGCAGACAGCAGCTGCTGTAGGAGCAGGGTTTGAGAATCATCCTATCTATTAAAAGAATAATATGCAAATTGACCATATTTCCACTACACCCACAAACCATGCCTACCAGCCAATCAGGAGCAAGTATGCAAACTGACCCAACCAAGATGGCTTCCGCCATGGAAAGAGCAGGAGGCTTGGGTTTCCCTGGCAATGGAGAAAGCCAAGCTTGGGTTTCCCTGGCCTGCCTTGGCCTCCACTTAAGGCTACAAAGTTTTAATTATAGAAGATAAATAAATCCCAACAAAAATGGCTGCAGCCATGAAGCTGGAGAGAGAAGGAAATTTGAGTTGCCCCTGGTGATTGAGGAAGCCAAGTTTTCACAGCCCTGGCCTGCCTAGGCCTCCACTTAAGACTACAAAGTTTCAATTGTAGAAGATAAATAAATCCCAGATATCAGGGCCTCCACTTGGGTCGCCAGGGGGCATGGCCAGCCTGCAAGCCATCACAGGCCCCTTGCCCAGGCTGCTCCATGCCTCAAGGGAACCCCCTCCCTGATCCAGGACATCCTTTAGGGCAAATCAGCCAGCCCCCACCCATGCACCAGGCCTCTATCCTATCTAATCCTATCTAATAAAATAATAATATTCAAATTGACCATCACTCCAACACACAAGATGACTGCCCCCATGTGGACACAACTGCCCCCATGAGGGCAGTTGGGAAGGGCCAGGCCTGCAAGGGAGGGCAGTTGGGGGCAATCAAGCCTGCAGGGGAGGGCAATTGGGGGTGACCAGGCTAGCAGAGGAGGGAAGTTGGGGTGTGACCAGGCTTGTAGGGGAGGGCAGTTAGGCATCAATTAGGCTGGCAAGGCAGTCAGACATCCCTCGAGGAGTCCCAGATTGGAGAGGGTACAGGCTGGGCCAAGAGACACATACCCCCCATGCATGAATTTCATGCACCAGGCCTCTAGTTTTAAAAATAAAAATATATATATATATTTGTATTGATTTCAGAGAGGAAGAAGAGGAAGAGAGAGATAAAAACATAAATGATGAGAGAGAATCATTGATCGGCTGACTCCTGCACACCACACACTGGGATGGAGCCCACAGCTGGGCATGTGCCCTGACTCGAAATCAAACTATTACCTCCAGTTCACAGAGCCATGCTGGTAGGGCAAGTTCTGGGTTTTCACAGTGAAATGATTCTACAAATACATCAACATTTGTGCTCAACCCATATGGACTCTGGGATGATGTGCTAGCTTTTATCAAGAAGTGTTCTTTATGGGACTGAAATGAATATTTCCTTTCTAGAAAAATCATGGGACATCTTTTCTCTTTTTTCTTGATTAACGGTGACAAACTGACTAGAAACTGACAAGGAAATAGCAAAGAGTAGGAAATGATGGAAACTGAATGTCTGTGCTAAGGAAAGGGATATCCACTGTGGTTCTCATCATTAGGAGTTAATTATAGGTTCTCAGCACACACCCCAGAGTGAACGCAGGGATGAAGTGTGTTTTATTTGAAAACGTGAACTGGCCAGTTCCTTTCCCGTGCTCAGTGGCATTTCCTGCTCTTTTAAGACTGCCCGGTGGTACCAATGCACTTTGACAGCCCAGTGTGGGTATTTTAACTCTATAAAGCTTTCTAAAGGCTGGAGCCCAAAACAGAGTTCTATCTTAATGGACCAGATGTGCATCTAGAGTTGCCTGAAGACTCTTGGTGTCAGAACTAACTACTCCACTGACTTCCATGAGCAGAAAAAAAAAGTTTGCACGAGCTGGAATAATGCCGACTTCCTTCATAGCTACTATTTACAACGTATCTCTCAGGCTTTCTTTTCTCTGACATCTTTGCTTTTGAGGAAGGATGACAGGTCGTCCCCGAGTTCTTGGCTATAGTAAAGAAGATACAGTGGTACCTCGAGATACGAGTGCCCTAACATACGAGATTTTTGAGATACGAGCCGTCGAGCGAGCGATTTTTGCTTTGAAATATGAGCAACATTGAGAGAGGAGTCATCGCGCGGATCGGCCGGCTGCACATGACCCACCAGTTTACTGTGACTCGAGCATCTCATAGTTTCCCAAGTCTCAAGGTTATAGAATGAATTAAACTCGTATCTCGAGGTACCACTGTATACCATAGATTATCTTTGGGAGTTCATCAGCTGACTTACTGAGGGTCTGAGGGTTACAATCCAAGGCATTGCCATCCTCACCATATGCCATGTCATTTTTTTTAAATATATTTTTTATTGATTTTTTACAGAGAGGAAGAGAGGGATAAAGAGTTAGACACATTAATGAGAGAGAAACACCGATCAGCTGTCTCCTTCACAACCCCCCTCCCCCTACTGGGGATGTGCCTACAACCAAGGTACATGATGTGCTAGCTTTTATCAAGAAGTGTTCTTTATGGGACTAAAATGAATATTTCCTTTCTAGAAAAATCATTGGACATCTTTTGATCCTGGGACCTTTCAGTCCATAGGCCGACGCTCTATCCACTGAGCCAAACCGGTCAGGGCAAGTCATCTTAATCTGGCAACCTTGGTTCAGAGAATGGCATGGTGCACGGTCTACACAAGGTGACTTCCCAGAGTCACAATGCTCCATGTTCATGGCACCCTGCAGCCTGTTACCTACAGTTCCTGGCTGAAAAGCCGGTGTCCGTGATGGATTTAGTCATGGGGCCATTGCTTCCTTTACTTGGGTTTGATTTTTCTTTTTGTATTCCTCACCCTCCCGATTCCTTTCTCCAGAGGAGGAGAGGCAGACGGTAGTCACCGCTTTGGAGAGAAAAGATAAGCCGAACACTCTGGAATGCATTTTTCTCTAACACTCCTTGGCCAAGTGTTACGCGACGATATCAGATTTCTGTAGACTTTGATAATGAGAAACAGACAATTGCATAGAAAATCCAACCAAGAGATTTGCGGTAAAGAGAGATTTCAGAAATACACGTGGTTCTCAATGGTCCTAAGATTCTGTGCGTTCCAGTGCCGAATCCTTTATTTTTCCATGTTTAAGGAGGTATGACGGTGGATTATCAGGGTGAGAAAGGGCAGAGGGGCTAGCCTGATGATCATAAATGTGCATGTGTGTACAATTTTCACAGAAAATATAATATTTCAAAGTTATTTTTATGGAGGCTCGGGGGGTCTCAGAACTTAAACAGAACTGCTGATCGTTGGCTCCAAGAAATACTGAGAAGGAATTAGAGTTGGTATAATTTCTTTTTCTCTTTTTTACATCATATGGAGTCATTTGCAGACTTTTGGGCTACAGGTCACATGATGTTTATTTATTCAGCTGGCTTTGGGGATTTAAGCAATATTTGTAGACACACGAGTCTTCGCCTTGCTTAATAAAAAGAATACTCAAAGGTATATAGCTCCAGCATTTCTAGATACAAAAGTTTCTCACCAAGAGAGGGTGATATCGACCCTAAGTGTAATTTTAAAATTAAAAATAAAGAAGCTAAACAATCCCTGAAAAAAAAAAATTTTGTCCAGCATCGCCTTTTTAAATAAATCTTTAGCAAACCTGACATGCCCTGTGCTATATCATACACCATCAATCCCTCGCAAGAACACGGTGAACACTTGCATTGTTCTACTCTGATCACCCACAGCAAACAAGACCTGGTTCACCTTCTAAGAGCGATCATTTAACAGGAGGCAGGCAATTCTGTTGGTATTATCGGTAGAGATTTATGTCACAGAAGCAACTCCTTCTGTTATGAAAGAAGGTAGGATAAATATTTCATGGCTTTTCGAGGCACACTTCCCTTCCAGTCTTGGAGCCACCTTTCAAGCTGGATGCCAATCAGAAGTCTTTAACAGCTGTAAAGTGCATCTTGTCTGCTTTTTCTTTGAAACATAGAAGGATGTCAAGATACACCTGAAATATTCATTACGTGGACACTGTTCCAAGCAGGGCTGGAGCTTGCTGAGTATGTCAGTCACTGCTTACTTATTCAGATTTGTCTTTCTTTGCCTCCGCGCCCCTAGTACTTCCTAAGTCTCTGACTTGTCCAAATGTGTTTATGTTAGCTTTCCAGGAGGAGATTTACGGCCAGTATTTAACAGTGTTATTGGGTTAGCTTACCTCTGGTTTTGCACCGTGAATCATCGCCTTTGCTATTATTCTTTCTCCTCTCTTTTTTTTCCTTTGGCATACCTGCCCCTGTCAGTTAAATAAAGTAGGAACTTTATTGGGAAAGCATTCTTTCTGTGAGTTTCTCTGCTGATATCTGATTAGTAGAGAGGATCTTCGTGGTCGGGAAGAAGATTCATTGGTAGAATTCTGGCAGTGTGAGTTCTGTAGGCTTAGCTTTGACCCTCTATGAAAAGCATTCCCACAACTTGAATCTGTGACCCACACTTCTCATGCATCTTCATCTCTTCAAAATTGACTTACATTGGTAGCTCGAGATACGAGTGCCCTAACATACGAGATTTTTGAGATACGAGCCATCGAGCGAGCGATTTTTGCTTTGAAATACGAGCAACATTTGAGATAGGAGTAATTGGGAGGATCGGCCGGCTGCACACAACCCACTCATAGTTTCCCACGCCTCAAGGTTACGGAAGGAATTAAACTCGTATCTCGAGGTACCACTGTACTTTGTTTTGGGTGAAAATTGTGTTATGTGTTTCTCATAGAAAGTGGCATGCGTTGAGGAGGTGTTTAAGACATTTCAAGGATTCCTTAGAGAGAAAAGAGACATTTAGCTCAGCTTTCAAAGGAGCAGGGCAATGCCTTTTGGTTACACACAAACTCCCTTACACACACACACACACACACACACACACACACACACCACACTCCTATACAAAGGCTAGACTAGGAAGACCTGCATATAAAGGATCTTAGCATCATAGAAGACCATAGACTAACCATTTTGCCATATACTACTATACTTTTCATAAAGTGCAGTAAAGCATAGCTTACATTTCCCTTTTCTATCATTGTTGCCAATATTACTGTATTTTTTCTTCTTCTTTTGTGTTTTGAATATATTTTTATTGATTTCAGAGAGGAAGGGAGAGGGAGAAAGAGATAGAAACATCAATGATGAGAGAGAATAAAGGCAGGCTGCCTCCTGCGGGCCTCTACTGGGCATGGAGCCTGAAACTCAAAACCTGGGCATGTGCCCTGATCTGGAATCAAACTGTGACCTCCTGGTTCCTAGGTCGACACCCAATCCCTGAGCCACATCAGCTGGGCGACTGTGTTCTTTTTCTCACCCGAATCCAAATCCCAGCTCCTCTGAAACTTTATAAACAGAAATAAATGCCTTTCTGCCATCCTCTGTCACAGACAAACCTACGATGAGAAGCAGGTCGGAAAGCAGGCAAAGCAAACTGTGTCTTCTGGTTTTATACTGTGCCAGGCACTGCAGCAGTGACTTTCTAATGCTTTCTCAATGGGAATGGAATAAAAAAGATGCAGCCTGGCTATGGTTGCTTCAGTATATTTATACAATAAATCCTGAATAATGTAAGGCTTAAGGGCACTGGCCCTTCCAGTGGAAAATCCATGTATAATTTTTGGCTCCCGCCCCCAAAATTAGATTTCCCTCAACACCCACTCGGGATCCATTCCAGAAACCCCAAAATACCAAAATCCACGGGTGCTCAGGAAGCTGATATAAAACGACATGGATCAGTGAATACAGTTGCCCTCTGCCTCTGCAGATTCCCAAGCTCGTTGAAAATTCTTTTAAACAAAATTTGCATATCAGTGGACCGAAGCCGTTCAAAGCCGTGCTGGTCAAGGGTCAACGGTATAGAAAACAAAATTATATCATTCTCTTTCTGTCACTTGATTATTTTGATGACTGAGCTACCATATCCTGTTTGGAGCAATAGATCTCTTTCCAGAGAAGTGGAAGACATGAATCAGGAAAAGGAGCTCGCGTGGATTTATTTTGTTTGTAAAGTAGTATCTCCCTTAAGAAGCAAAGCATATTTCAGTTCCCATGGAAGGGATCAGTGGGGCTAAATACAGGTGCACACAAAAGAGAGTTCAGACATCAGCAAGCACGATCATGTGAGTCCTGCGTTTCAGCAATATGTTATGAAGCATGTTGGTAGATTTCTGCTAATTTTCATGGAAAACTACACCACGGCATTTGCGGGCTGATTAGCATATATTCTGCCCTACGTGACTTTTTTTAAAAGTACCTTTCTTAGCCCTAGTTTTATGCTTTAAGAGGCTTCAGAGAAAGGCGGTCAGAAAGGAAATGTACGGTTCGGTAAATATATTAAATCCACAAATGCAAAGATGAATTAGATGGCTTCTGTGGTGTAGTGTTGGTGCCTTTTATTGTTTGTCTTTTGAGCTGAACATTCAGACTTCTTCAAAGAACTGTAAGCAATACATTTTTTAACGCAATCACAATGCCTCTGTTACTTTCATGGAGATTTATTAATAGTGACTACTAAATAAAAATGTCAAAGTCACGGTAAATAATCATGCGTAAAAAGCACAGAGAAATGCTACATTGGTTTGAGGACAAATAGGAAATGTGATTTACATTCTGAGCAGAAAATGAATGTCTAGTAAGGCTTGGCGAACACAAAATATTTGAGAAAAAAAAAAAGCTAATGGTTCTCCTAATACCTGGAGAAAAAGGCGAAATTGAAAGTAATTCCGGTGTTCTGTAATGTGTAAGCAAGGCTGACCCTGGGAAAGACCATGGAGTGAGTGCTTGCCCTTGACATTGTTCCTCAGGTACCCAGTCCCCTGTGCCTTTCTTCTGGATCCTGGCATCCAGGAGTGCCTGGCTAAGATGAGAATTGTGTTTTCAATCCCTTTTCATAAAACTTTTTCTACCCTGACTTCCATCCTTTCATGGATGTGTTTCTCAAACTTTTGATAGAGATCACTTAAGGATTTATAGCTCAAACTTTTTCTACTTTCCATAGAAAATAATAGACCCCATAATTTAAACGGAAAATACTTGGTGAGGAACAAAATAAAATTCAACATAGCACCAACATAGCAATTGCACAATAAAACCAACTGATGAACAAATCCTATCTAATAAAAGAGTGATATGCAAATGAACCATCACTCCATTACACCCACCTGCTATGCCCACCAACCAACCAATCAGGAGCAAGTATGCAAATTAACCCAACCAAGACGGCTACAGCCATGCAGAGAGCAGGAGGCTAGGGTTGCCCCCGGCAATGGAGGAAGCCAAGTTTTTGCAGCCGTGGCCTGCCTTGGCTCTGCTTAAGGCTACAAAGTTTCAATTATAGAAGATAAATAAATCCCAACAAAAATAGCTGCCACACAGAAGGCTTGGCTCTGCTCCAGGCTACAAAATTTCAATCATAGAAGATAAATAAATCTCAGATACCAGGTTCTCTGCTTGGGTTGCCAGGGCATGTGGTTGGGCCTGCAAACCACCACAGGCCCCTCGACCAGGCCTCCCCACACCCTAAGGGAACCACCACCCTGATCTAGGACACCCTTCAGGGCAAACTAGCTGGCTCCCAGGCATGCACCAGGTCTCTATCCTATCTAATAAAAGAGTAATATGCAGATTGATCATCACTCCAACACACAAGAAGGCGGCCCCCATGTGGTCAAAGATGGCTTCCCCCATGTGGACACAAGATGGCCACCACAAGATGGCCAGCAGGAGAGGCAGTTGGGAGGGATCAGGCCTGCAGGGGAGGGAGGCAGTTAGGGATGACCAGGCTGGCAGAGGAGGGAATTTGGGGGTGACTGGACTTGTAGGGAAGGGCAGTGGAGAAGGGGACCAGGCCTGCAGGGGAGGACAGTTAGGGGCAAACAGGCTGGCAGGGGAACAGTTAGGCATCAATCTTGCTGGTGGGGGAGTGGTTAGAGAGTGATCAGGCTGGCAGGCAGAAGCAGTTAGGGGCAATCAGGAAGGCAGTCAGGTGAGCAGTTAGGAGCCAGCAGTTCTGGATTGTGAGAAGGATGTCCAACTGCCCGTTAAGGCCTGATACTGGTAGGATCAGGCCTAAATGGGCAGTTGAACATCCCTCCAGGGGTCCCAGAATGGAAAGGGTACAGGCTGCGCTGAGCAACACACCCCCATCCCGGTGCATGAATTTCATGCACCAGGCCACTAGTACTAGTATAAAGTCTAATCATAATATTACAAATATATAAATTCATACATATTTGTCTGCAACCAATATCAGTTCCAAACATGACCTCCCATGCAGTGAGTTGCAGTCAGTTGTCTTAGTGGAACACCCATTGAGAGTGCTCAGTTAATTCTGGTAACATGCAAATATTAGTTTACAGATTATACCTTCTAGCAACTCAGCAAATACTAGTGAATACCCATTAACCTCTATGAAACTGCATATTATTCATCTGTAAAATCAAAGAAGAGTTCTCTGTCCATGAGGCTGAACTTTGAAGTTCCACAGAAATAATAAGGCGGGCTTTGAGCTTTAGGGTCCCAGCGCCAGCTCGCAGATAATGAGCCCACAGGGTCTGAGGCTGTTCCCAGATAAAAATCACATTTCCAGCCGTGTTCTCTTGGGTGCTAATGATTGTCAATTGAAATGAGGGAGGAAGGGAGGGAGAGTTAGAGAGAGAGAGACAGAGAGATAGAGAGACAAAGTTGTATCTCAGTGAGCCATAGAGATCTGTGTGACCAGCCAAAAAAATAATAATAATAATCAAACATATCGTCAGGCTATTCTTGGGTCACAATCTAGGGCATTAGTGCAGGGAACTAATGCAGTGGTCAAAGGTCTGAGTCAGAGTCAAATGAAATAAGGGGATGAGGTTATATCAAGGACCATTCAAGGTGGTGGGCAAACTTCCCTCATAGATTTGAAGATTGAGATGCTGGAGCCCTAATATACCAGATGGGGATTTCAATGTTCAGCGATGCCATGACTGGAGCTTTCTACAGTGAAATTGCTCTTGTCCATTTAAGTCAGTGTTTTCCAGAGGTATTCTCATTTGCCAAGATGTTGACTTATCAGTATTAAATCTTCCATTTACTGTCTCCATTAGCTCTAGAGCGAGTCTATCTGTGACTCAATGAAGGCTCTGATGGCATCTATTTGAACATGTCAAGTCATCTGTACCAACTAACCTAAAGTGTGTTCTACAGTCAGATCACTAATTTTATCCTAATATAATGACTAATTACTATGGTATTCAACTACTATTCAAGTCCATTTCCAGACAACTTTCACCCTCACATGGAGCTTATATGTGGGAAAATCATTTCACGAACTTTACCTGGTCCCCGGAGTTGATAGAGCATTTGGACATCAGTTTAGAGCATGAGATTTCAAGCAAGTTGTTATTGTCAATCTAACATCTTTACATTTTAGATTCTATTTCCAAAGACAAATATTAGTGTGCATCTTGGTAATTTTTTCTTTATCTTTTCCTTCTTTTTTGTTGTTGTTGCTGTTGGTGATGGGCCTGAAACAGACAAGGGAACAGGAAAACTTTAAACACGTTAACCGGAGTAGGTGGTAGACTCTCTAGGTTTTCTGTTAAAAATTCAAGGCCAGTTGACCCTGAACGCCCTCTGTGTGTTTTTTTTTTTAATTTATAAATCTTTTTCGTTCAGATTATTACAAACTTTCCTCTTTTTTCCCCCATAGCTCACCTCCACCCAGTTCCCATCTCACCCTCTGTCCTTACTCCCTCCCCAATGTCCTCATCCATAGCTGTATGATTTTTGTCCAGTTTCTTCCTGTACCCCCCACACCCTTTTCCCCCTGAGAATTATCAATATATTCTGTTCTTCCTCATTGATAAACTTGGCAGTGACTCTCTAAGCTTCTTAGCACTGGAGAAATGACTCATTTTTCCACTCTATTTTCACCATAGATACTTTTTCTCTCTGGTCTTCAAGTGTTTGTACATCTCCAGAAATTCGACCATCTCATGATTCTTATAAGAATCCTCACAAATATATACTTAGGGATGACTTGGTTACAAAGAAAAAAAACTCAGAATGTAGAAAACTATCCTATATAATAAAGAGCTAATATGCTAATGGCCATGACCCCCTCACACTGTAACAACCGATCAGCAGGATTCTGTGTGCGCATGCATGGCGGGCAGAGCTGCCATATTGCTCAGAGACAGGGAAGAAGCAGAGAGGTGCCTGGAAGATGCAGGACCATCCCATGGTGGGGAGGGTGGGGCTGAGAGTCCATAGCACCCCCTTCACCAGTCCTTAGCCACGCACCACTCCAGAGACGGGGCCAAAGTGGGGATGCTCCCAGAGGAAGCAGGACTAGCTCGAGGTGACTCATGGTGACCAAGGGTGGGGCTTGAAGCAATCAGAGAAGGCCTGAGGGGTCAGGGCAGGGCCAGCCATGCTTGAGCTCTGGATGGAGAGGTTAAGGTGTCAAGACGAGACAGCAGGTGTCAAGACAAGGCAAGGCGCACAAGGGTGGGCAGGGCTATGTGATTTTGCGCGCTGGGCCTCTAGTATATCTATAAACACAGAATTTGTTAGTTTCAAGCCATTTTAAATCATCACTTTGGTTACCACTGTTTATAAACCTGCACAGAATATGATTTGTTCTGTTCTAAACTATATCCATTTTCTTTAAATCCCTAATTCTTAGTTATTTTCTAAATATTTGTAAAGGCTGTCAAGTTACTAAAAGCTGAAAATAATTCTTGCAGGAGTGGGGTTAATAGTGAATGATTATTTTAATTCACTTGATATTTGGGAACTATCATCTTGATTGCATGGCTAAACTCAGTAGCACCCTTATGTAATTACTCTCCATAAATTAACATGCTATTTCTATCTTCTGTGATTTTCAAGAAATAGAAGCTGTTACCTCTAAACTAGAGCTAAATCACCCAAGTCACATCAATCTAGAAATTTCTTACACCCTCTTGTTTAACTGTATGGTGATCATCTCTTTGTGTGTATAATTAAGATGGACTGAACAATCAATCAAACATCTCCACTAGTATTTATCTTCTAGATGCTCTCTTGGGTTATTTTGTCAGCAAATAATTACAATTAATAAGATCCTGTAACTTTAAAAGTATGCGAAGTCACTGAAACTACCTATTTACAGTTGGTAATTTTAAGAATTATTTTTTAAAATACATTTTATTGATTTCAGAGAGGAAGGTAGAGGAAGAGTGTGATAGAAACATCAATGAGAAATAATTATTGATCTGCTGCCTCTTGCACAGTTTGAGCCTGCAACCTGGACATGTACATGACCTGGAATTGAATGATGAATTCCTAGTTCATAGGTTAATACTCAACCACTGAACAACACTGACTGGGCAAGAAAGATTTTTAAATGGTTTATTGAAACCAATGAACCCGAACCAAATTATGTCCTGAATCATCACATAGCATTCCACATCTCTCTGATAGAGAGGACTGCTTTCCAGCAAGGAGAACTGAGATTCACCAGTGATAGTAAGTATTATGACTGTTTAAGTAAATATTTAGTATATTCTCTAAAATTGTATGTTCAGAATCAACGAAGGAGAGATTTTCACTATATCTAGGATAAATGATTACAATCAGAAGTAATTACATTTGCTGCCCAGTGCTAGTGTGTCTCAATGGTTGAGCATTGACCTATGAACCGAGAGATCATAGGTTTGATTCCCTGTAAGACTACATGCCCAGGTCGTGGGCGTGATCTCCAGTAGGGAGCATGCTGAAGACAACAATTGATGTTTCTCTCTCATCCAACTTTTCTATCACTCTAGCCCTTCCTTTCCTCTCTATAAAATCAATAAAATAAAATATTTTTTCAAAAAGTAAATATGTTTATCTTGGTATTAGCAGGCCTCGTATCCAACAACTAGAGATCCTGTGCCTGAAATGCATGCACTTGAGAGGGTCCCACAGCCCTGTCTGTGCCCTCTCACAGTCTGGGAATCCTAGGGGGTGTCCAATTGCCTGCTTAGGCCCGCTCCTCCCAGGGAGCGGGCCTAAGCTGGCAGGTGGACATCCTTAGTGCCGCCACGATGGTGGGAGAGGTTACCACCATCACTGCTGCACTCGCCAGCCATGAGCCTGGCTTCTGGCTAAGCTGGATCCCCCTGTGGGAGCACACTGACCACTAGGGTGCAGCTCCAGCATTGAGTGTCTGCCCTCTGGTGGTCATGGCACATCATATCAACCGGTCATTTCACCATTCAGTCAATTTGCATATTAGCCTTTTATTATATAGGATGATGTTTGATTCAATACTAATCACATGTTAACAAGTTTAATGGCAATCATCATTAATATTAATATATATGTTGTGTTTTCCAGAAGGTATGTCAACTACCGACAGTAAATCTCCAAACATAGTTGGCCAACAACATCGCCAACTATCTGACTATGCTGGCCACTGATTTTAAAGAGCCAGTGATACCTCACAGACATAATAAAGGAATCTCCATGAAAAAAGGGGGAACAAGAAAGTAATCCTGAGTGCTACTCAGGGGTACAACCAGTTAGTTGCAGGGTTGCTGATAAGAATTGTTGGCTCTAGAGAGGTGGCCTGATCTAGTAGAGAAAGTGTAGTCCTGAGAGTCAACTAAATCGGGCTCTGAGACAGGGAAAAGGGCTGCTGTACATGTAGCACAGGATGTCTACTGGTGCCCAGCACCAGTCACGTGCTGTCTTCACCTGAGTCCATTTCCTTCTTGCTACCCAGTGGTCTCTATCTATCCCTCTATTCTTATTGAACAGGTCAGTTTTAGAGAAAAAATAAGCAATTTTCAGTTAGAATTGTTCACTGTATTTATTTATTTTTTAAATATGTATTGTTGAAAGTATTACATACATCCTGTTTCCTCCACTAATCTCTCCCAACCCCTCTAGCCCAGGCCTTCACCAGCCTACTGTCTGTGCCCATGGGTTATGCATATATGCAGGTAAGTCCTTTGGTTGACCTCTTCCCACCCACCTACCCTCCCCTGCTTCCCACTGAGGTTTGACAGTCTGTCTGATGCTCCTATGTCTCTGGATCTATTTTTATTCATCAGTTTATGTTGTTCATTATATTCCACATATAAGTGAAATCATGTGATTACAGGGCTCTTGCAACTTGGTCAATGAGAAACTTACTCAGGCTAGTTACCACATTTTTTCCCCTGGCTGTTGGATGAACTGGTTCTATCTAACACAGTGCCAGGCTCATAGCTGATGTTCCATGATTATTGCCTGATGAATAATAAATGGGAAAACAGGGAATATATATTCTCACAGGAACAATGTTAGATGATGTGTCTAAATCCCTGGGCCAAATTATGAAGGTCTAGAGAACCAAAAAGATACATTTTAACAGGACTGCTATTGAGCTAGGCCCACATTTTCATGCAGAGATTCATTTAAGTTGTTTGTATTTGGAATTCTAAGCTGAGGAGCTCACAGTTCTTTCTAAATGAAAGGAAACCAACAGCTTTTTCCCCACCACCATGTCCAATAGTCATCTGGCAAGGAGGCATAATTCTCCAGCTCCCAGGTAACTTGTGCTGATTTGCCAAACACAAGAGAATGATTCCAGAAAGCTAATCGCCAGTTTGTGTTAAAAAAAAAACATTCTTCTATAACTGCATTCTCTAGAATCACAAATGACTTCATGGCTCCTAAGCCTGACTTTGGGCATGGCATGGCACTGTGAACCATCCACCCCACCGCCCCAGGCTCTCGGTGGGACATTTGAGAACCAGGAATTGAAAATACAAGTGTCAACTATTTACTCTGTAAAGTGTAAGCCACGGATCATGTGTTCCAATATGAAAATCTCAAATGCTTCATCAAGTTAGAAACCACAAAGAAATGTAGCAGGAGCCCACTTCCCTGTTGCTCCAATTCAAGGTACCCAGCAGGCTCTGAGATATCGTCATAATTTAGGGCTTAAATCTGAGTTGGCCAGACTCGTCTAGGCCCCCTTATTCCTCTCTGTTTTCTCACTTGATTATTCCTTTCCCCTAACTCTAAGGGAATCTGCCTATATCCCTGTCTCTTCATATTCTACACTCTTTCCCCTGGTGATCTCATTGACATTCGTGAGAATCACAATTTTTTTCTCTCTGACCTGTAGGCCAAATTGGTTTCTCTGCTACAGACTCCCAACGAAACCTCTGCTCCTCCTCACAAGTTATCCTAACTTTCTGTATTGGTTGTCCTACAAACTGGCAGCTTCATGAGGCTCAGACTCGGGTCTTTCTTCCCTTCCCTAATTCCTGGGTCTGTAGGGGAATTGCAGGTCACTCTACCTCTAGCTCTGAAGTATCACCTACACTCCAAATCCTCTGAAAATGTTCGCCATTGAAACTGAAATGCATTCAGTTTTCCATTATGTTCACATTCTGTACCTTGGTGGTTTTGTCTCATTGACTTGGATTCTTCCCAGTTCAGCTCCTACCTACTATCTTTAAGAAACTGTGCTCTTGCTCAGCTGGTGTGACTCAGTGGTTGAGCATTGACTTGTGAACCAGAAGGTCACTGTGGGATTTCCAGTCAGGGCACATACCCCGGTAATGGGCTCGATCCCTAGTCGTGGGCATGCAGGAGGCAGCCGATGGATGATTCGCTCTCATCATTGGTGTTCCTATCTCCCTCTCCCTTCCCCTCTGAAATAAAGAAAAAAAAAAAAGAAAAACCAGGAAACCATTCTCTTCCTTCAGCCTCTGCTAAAGTCCCAAATCCTCCATAAAGTTCTTGCCCGCCTTCCTGCTGGAGGTAGCCTCTCCCACCTCCTCGTCCCCATGATTGACTCATAACCTCTTCTACGGTACTCACCAGTTTTGTATGCTTATTATATTTCTTATTCACCTAATTTCCTCGAGAAAATGGTTATGTATTATATAGCTATGGATCTCTCCTACCACTTGGTACATGCAAAGATGCTTAGCGACTGTTTGTAACATAAATGAGTAAGTGAGTGTGTTATAGTTTCATAGATAAATATGTTATACTTCAGCTAATACACAATTACAGAAAAAGAAATACCCTACAGAAATGTTACCCCTTGTACCGATTCTCCAGGCTTGTACCCCAACCAGTACCTTTGCTTGGCAACTCTAATAAGCCAACCACCACAAAACTGAGAAAGAACATACCTTATTAGAAAGTAGCACATGCATTTTTAAATTCTGATTGAAATAAGAAGTCACTGTTTTTGCCTCTTTTTGGTTTAAAAGCCTTTCATCACCACCATCCTCATCACCATCCATCCTCACCACCGTCCTCACAATCATCCTGACCACCGTTTTCACCACTATCCATCCTCACCCTCATCCTCACCACCATCCTGACCACCGTCCTCACCACCATCCATTCTCACCACTGTCCTCACCACCATCCATTCTTACCACTGTCCTCACCACCATCCATTCTCACCACTGTCCTCACCACCATCCTCACCACCATCCATCCTCACCACCGTCTTCACTACCATTCATTCTCACCACCGTCCTCACCATCATCCATTCTCACCACCGTCCTCACTACCATCCATTCTCACCACCATCCATTCTCACCACCATCCATTCTCACCACTGTCTTTACCACCATCCTCCCCACCATTCTCACCACCATCCTGACCATCGTCCTCACCACCATCCATTCTCACCATCATCCATTCTCACCACCATCCATTCTCACCATCATCCATTCTCACCACCATCCATTCTCACCACCATCCTCACCACCATCCTGACCACCGTCCTCACTACCATCCATTCTCACCACTGTCCTCACCACCATCCTTACCACCATCCATCCTCACCACCGTCTTCACCACCATTCATTCTCACCACCCTCCTCACCACCATTCATTCTCACCACTGTCCTCACCAACATCCATTCTCACCACTGTCCTCACCACTGTCTTTACCACCATCCTGACCACCATTCTCACCACTGTCCTCACCACCATCCATTCTCACCACTGTCTTTACCACCATCCTGACCACCATCCTGACCACCGTCCTCACCATCATCCATCCTCACCACTGTCCTCACCACCATCCTTACCACCATCCTCACCACTGTCCTCTCCACCATCCTCACCACCATCCTCACCACCATGCATTCTCACCACCATCCTCACCACCATCCTCACCACCATCCATTCTCACCACCATCTTCACCACCATGCATTCTCACCACCATCCTCCCCACCATCCCCACCACCATCCTTTGCCAACCTCCACTGAAGTTTATTACAGTCTTGACTTCTAACGCTGCACATCAGTTTCCCCTGTTTTTAACTTGCATGTGAATAGAGGGACTATCCTTTTAACTGACTTAAAAATAAAGACCAAAAATTAAAAAGCGAGCAGAAAGGCCAAGTGATTTTGCATTTATGTAACAGCTGTTTTGCCAGATGATTTGACAGCTAATTGGAGTCATATTGCTTTTATTCTTAAACCCAGCAAATATCACCTTGTTTTAATTGAGGGTCACTGCTGATTAAGCACTCTGCTCAGGTGTTCTCCTCATATTCGTGCCTAATAAATTACAGCCTGCCCAAGATCCAAAAAGGTATGCATCACGTCACATGTTTACAGCAACTGTCTTTTATAATTAGAGCAAAAGATTTCTCTTAGCACTGACTGATTAAATGGGTAATTAACGGAGGATGAAGATTTTGCACGGCTTCTAAAAAGTACCAAGAAAACAGGTAGAGGTTACTTAGATCAGCTGAAGGCTTAATAACACATTTGTTAAAAGCTTCATTTTATTTAGCATAATGAAGGAGAAATGGCATCGTGTTTATTTATTTCAAAAGAGATAACTGTCTTCCCAGTTATCTAGTCTAGATTAAGCTTTACTAGATTCTTTTAGTCTCTATTAATTTTTAGGCAACTTCCCAAGATAGAGCAATTAAACCCTAACACTTCAATATTCCAGTTAATGATTCCGATAGTATCTTCCTGAATGAGATGCTGGAGAAAAAGACTGAAATTTCTATGTATCCTAAATCACCCCCCCCCCAAATTGTTGTTGTCCAATTTCTTTTATGTTGCTATTAATTGTTAGGATTCTCATCTTACTTTATAAATTTTCACTGTAGAACAGCTGGTCCCTTTTCTTGAAAATAATTTCTTTTTCAAATTTACCCTTTACATTTAGTGTCATTCATTAGCTACAAATCACAGCACAACAGTTTATCTCATCTTCTCTATTGTAAGTTGTTCATTTGCTACTCAGAGAAAGCTCTTGACTTTGCTCCTCAATGTTAGGATACACTCCAGTGTAGAGACCTACAGTCCTCCAGGTACCTACATCACTTGAACACATCCTTGAACAAGTATTTAAGCATCTTTATGTGCATTTTGCATATAAGAAAAACATGCGAAGTTTATTTCCTAATCAAGTTTTGTTTAAACCTATTCAGTGGGTCGCCATGTCTCTTAAAGAGTATACATGCTATAAAGCATTTAATGACTTGAAAGATTAAAATTGGTATTAAAAGGTACAATTGGCCCTTAGCTGGTTTGGCTCAGTGGATAGAGTTTTGGCCTGTGGACCGAAGGGTCCTGGGTTTCATGGCAGTCAAGGGCATATGCCCATGTTGTGGGCTCGATCCCCAGTAGGGGGCATGAAGTAGGCAGCCAATCAATGATTCTCTCTCATCATTGATGTTTCTATCTCTCCCTCTCCCTTCTCTCTGAAATCAATGAATCTATATATATAAAAGCCTAAGCACCTGGATGACAGAACAACCGGATCACTGGCCAGTAACTGTAATGTGAAATGCCCACTAGGGGGCAGACGCTCAATGTAGGAGCTGCCCCCTGGTGGTCAGTGCACTCCCACAGCAGGAGCACCACTCAGCTGACCATCTGGCGCCAGAGGCTGTGCTGATGGCTGGCAAGCTGCAGCTGCAGGAGCCTCTCCCCCTGACACTCCCTCTGCACACCCTCTGCACACCCTGGTGGAGGTGGCAGGCACAGCAGGGCTGGGATTAGTAGGAGCGGCACTGTGCCCAACCCAGGCTCGGGCTCCTCCCTGGCTGCCTGCCACTTTCTGCGATAAGTCGTGCTGTGTAGAATTGACAAGGACAGCGGGCTGGAGCCAGTTGAGCTGGTGGGTAAGTCTGGGCTGCAGTGGCATAGAGGCCTAGGGGTCCCACTGGTGCATGAATCCATGTAGATACAGTATACAGTGGTACCTCGAGATACGAGTGCCCTAACATACGAGATTTTTGAGATACGAGCGAGCGATTTTTGCTTTGAAATATGAGCAACATTTGAGATAAGAGTCATCGCGTGGATCGGCCGGCTGCACACGACCCACCAGTTTACCGTGACTGGAGCATCTCATAGTTTCCCACGCCTCAAGGTTACGGAACAAATTAAACTCGTATCTCCGGGTACCACTGCATTAAAGGTACAATACATTTCAACAGTAGTCCATCTTGTTTAAATGTTGGTCCTAACAAAAATAGCTACTGGCAATATAATCTATTCGGTTGTTGACATACATAAGTATGAAACACAGTAAATAGGGTCCATCTCTAACCACTGCACTTACCCAAAAACAACCACTGTTCTGATTGATGTCATGGGGACTAGATATTCTAATCATTGAATTTGGTTTAAGTGTGATTATATAATGTGTGCCCTTTTGCTTCTGGTTCGATCTTCATTCAATGTAATGTTTTTTGAGTTTCATCTCTGTTGTTGAGTATGATAGTTGATACCTACTTTTAACTGGTGAGTAATAATTATGACATTGAATTAAGACACTACAATATTTTAAACCATTTTTCTATTGGCCAGTTGGGTTGTTTCCAGGTTTTACATATTACAAAGAAAGCTGTTAAAAACATTTTTGTAAAAGCCTTTTGTGGCTCTATGTATGTATCGCTCTTGGGATAAAATCCCGAGGAGTGAGGTTTCTGGGTAAGAGAAGGGTGTGTGTTTCATCTTATAACAAACCACCCAGCTGTGTTTCAGAGTCTTTATTCCATTTTACACTCCCGCCAGAAATGCATGAAAATTTTATTTGGCCCAAATCTTCACCAACATATGATGTTATTCATCTTCTGGGTTTCACTATTTCATACATATAATTGATTCTTTACAAAGAGGAAGGGAGAGGGACAGAGTTAGAAACATCGATCAGCTGCCTCCTGCACACCTCCTACTGGGGATGTGCCTGCAACCAAGGTATGTGTCCTTGACTGGAATCGAACCTGGGACCCTTCAGTCTGCAGGCCAATGCTCTACCCACTGAGCCAAACCGGTTTCAGCTAGGTTTTAGTATTTCTTGTGACCTCACTGTGGTAGACATTTGCATTACCCTTAAGATTAATGATGTGAGCATATTTTCAAGTGCTTACATATCTCCTTGTGAAGTATCTATTTAAGTTGTTTGTCCAATTGGTCTATTTGCCTAATCTGTGGGAGTTTTTAAAATATGTCTTAGATATAAGGCCTTGGTCAGACTTGATGTATTGTGACTATTTTTACTCCATCGGTGGTTTGTCTGTTTTTGGAAGTATGTCTTTTGATAACAGGGGTCGTTATTTTCATACAGCTTAAGTGGTCGGCTTTCTTTTATGGTTACTGCTTATGTGTCCTCAACAAGAAATATTTGCAAACAAGTTTAAAAATCCGTATAGTTTGGTCCTTATATTTGGGTCTATAATGATCTTAATTTTTCTGGGTGGTTTGAGGTAGCAGTTAAGAGCATTTTTTCGCATTTTTATGCAATTATTTTAGTCTGATTGAAAAAGAATTCTTTTCCAAGTTGAATGACTTTGTTACTTAAGTGCAAGCCAATTTATCATAGATGTCTACTTTCTAAACTGTTTATTCTATTTTTATTGATCTGTGTGATTATCCCTATCTAATACCACTGTAGTCTTAAAATAGGTAATGCATGTCTTCCATTTATGTTCTCCTGTATTATAACTGTTGATTGTTTTATCTACTTTAGGTTTCTTACATTTATATACTTTAGAAAATGAACTAGTCATTTAAAAAAATAGCTAGGATTTTTATTAAAATTACACTGAGTCTCTAGTTTATTTGAATAGAAGTGATTATTTTAACAATCGTGAGTCTTCCAATCAATGAAGATGGTAATGCTCTGTTCACTTAGAATTTTTTCATATTTTATGCTTTTCAGTATAGAGCTTTCAAACATCTTTTAAGCTTATTCTTAAACATTTTATCTTTTTATTCTATTATAAAATTCTATTCTGAATTTAAACTTTTTTTCACTTCCCATTTCATTGTTTGCTGCCACTAGGCAGAAATACAATTGATTTTTTACACATTGACCTTGTATTCTGTAATCATTCAAATTTAATTATTCTAATAGTATTGTTTTCATAGGTTCCTATAGACTCTATATAAATAGCCATTTTGTCTGCGCATTCAGAATTTTACTTTGTCTTTGCCGACCT
Source organism: Lasiurus cinereus (assembly GCA_011751065.1). Classification (NCBI taxonomy): domain Eukaryota; kingdom Metazoa; phylum Chordata; class Mammalia; order Chiroptera; family Vespertilionidae; genus Lasiurus; species Lasiurus cinereus. The sequence continues at coordinate 3,659,272 of JAAGEH010000026.1, forward strand.
TGACACCTTTTATCTCTCTCTTTCCTATTGCACTGACTTGGATTGTCTGAGAAATGTTGAGCATAAGAGCGGAGAAGAGCCATCTTTGTCTTGTTCCTGATTTCAGGAGGAAAGTGGTCAGTGCTCTATTGTAAAGCGTGGTGTTAACTCTAGGCTTTTTCTAAATGCCTTTTCAGACTAAGGATGTTTTGTCTATACCTGTTAGGGTAATTGCTTTCTATAATGAATAGGTGTTGAATTTTGTCAAAAGCTTTTTTTCCTGCACATATTGAATTAATCTACAACCCTTCTTCCTTTTGTTGATAATTTGGTTGATTAATCTTTTAAGTGCTAAACCTATCTAGCATTCCTGGGATCCAACTCCATTTGGTTGTATATGTATGGCCATTTATGTAAACCTGGATTTGAATGGATAATATTTTGTTAATAAAACTTAGGTCTGTATTTTTGGAATGTTGCTCTCTGATTTTGTTTTCTTGAAATGTTTTTGTCAGTTTTTATTGTCAGAGTTTTGCTGGCCTCATTAATTGAGCTGAGGAGTATTTAAGTATTTTCTTCTCCTGTCGTAAATTTTATATATATATATATAATTTGATAGAATTCACAAGATAATTCATTCATTTTGGCATGGAGTTTTCTTAATGGGGAGATTTATAAATTTTTATTGAGTTTATTGAAGTAACATCTATACTAATAAAAGGGTGATATGCTAATTAGACTGGACATCTTCTGGACATCCTTCCAGATGTCTTTCCAGAAAATCCACAGTGGTGGGGACAGAGGTGGTTAGGGGCGATCAGGCCAGCAGGGGAGAGCAGTTAGAAGTGATCAGGCAGGCAAGCAGGTGAGCAGTTAGGAGACAGTGATCCCAGATTTCGAGAGGGGTATCTGAGGGACATCCCTCGAGGGGTCCGGGATTGGACAGGGTGCAGGCTGAGCTGAGGGCCCCCCACCCCCATGCACATATTTCATGCACCAGGCTTCTAGTTGTCTAATAAAATTATATAGGTTTCAAATGTACCATTTTATAATACATCATCTGTATATTGGGTGTTCACCATCCAAACTCAAGTCACTTTTCATCACCATTTATCCCCTCTTGACCATCTCCTACCTCCCCTTACCCCTTTTCTGTCCAGTGATCACCATACTGTTACCCATGTCTATGAGGTTTCTTTAGCTGAATCCCTTTACTTTATCACTCTGCCCCCAACGCCCCTCCTCTATGACAGCTGACAGTCTGTTCTCTATGTCTATAAGACGGTTTGGTTTTGTTTCTTTGTCCCATCTGGCGTGCTGTAATTAATTACCAGCTGGGCGGCTTAAACTATAGAAATTTATTATCTCACCGTGCTGGAGGCTAGAAGTCCCAGGTCAAGATGTCACTCACTAAGCCACGCTCCCCCTGCAGGTGCTCGGGGAAGCCTTGTTCTACACCTGTCTCCGAACATCTGGTCGCTCCCTGCCTGGTGGTAGCATCACTCCCCTTCCACAGGGCACTCTTCCTGTGCGGATACGCCCATCTCCGTGGCCAAATGTCCCTTTTGCAGAAGGACATCAAGCATATTGGATAAGGACCGGGGCTTACACGCAAAGACCCTGTTTCCAAATAAGGTTACATTCACAGGTCTGGGGGTTAAGACCTCGATGTGTGAATTTGGGGAGACACAATTCAACCTATCACAGTAAGGGAAGAAAAAATGTTTATATATCTTTACATATGTATCTGTTGATGTGTGTTTGTGTGTGTGTGCGCGCACGCACACACGTATCCCTATGTATTTACTCTTTCCTACGTTCTTCATTTCTTCCCATAATCGAGTTTCCATCTGGTATCATTTCCCTTCAGCCTGAAGATATTTTTGTAGTATTTGTGGCCGTGAAGTTTTGCTAGTGACAGTTTCTCTCAGTGTTCATTTATCTGAAAAATCTCTATTTTAACCTAGTTGAAGAGTAGCTTCACTGACTATAGAATTCTGAATTGGTAGACTTTTCCTCACTGCATTAAAGGGGTTATTGAATTGTCTTCTGCCATCCATTGTTTCTGATGGGTACTTGGCCATCATTCATCTTGCTCTTCCCTTTTATCAAGATTTTTCAACTTGGTGCTCTGTATTATAAACATATAACCCTTGATTGTGGGAGGCTTTCCTATGCATGGCAGGCTGTGTAGCAGTGCCCAACTCTGGCTCTGCTTCCCTGTTCCCATTCTGGCCACTGCCACCAGGCCGGAAGCCAAGATAATGTGGAGTTCCCTTCACATGCTTCCTTCTCTCAAAGATCATAGTCTCGCGTTACCTCCTACCATGGCCATGAACAGTTGTCTCATATGTTCTGTTCTGTTCTTTTCTGTTCTGTTCTATTCACAGCCAGTTATTGTATTGAGGCCAGGTGTCCAAGTTCTTCTGACTCATCATCATTTTTAATGAGAGACAAAGTAATGGTAATGAATCTGTTTTCATTTTGGCCCACGTAAAGGGTATCGCATCATCTTCAAATCCAACCAAATCAAAGATCTTGTAAGTAGAAGGAACATATTTCCTGGTTTTCTAACATAGTCCTCATTCAGGGCTATTATTAATAGTTCCCCATTGTAGTCTTAAAAATATTCCACTTTTTATAAAAAAACATCCTGGATATTCATTTGTAAGTGTTAATAATAGTGATTTTTAGTGTGAGAACCCTATATAACACATGTTTATCTTTACTATACAGTCATTTTTAATGTTCACTTTACCTTTTTCAGGTTTAATATCATTATTTCTTTTTAGACATAATTTTTGCCAGTTTGTAAGTTTGCATCTAATCTACCTCTCCCTTGGCTTGTGCTTTGAAATAAGTCACAACATTGTAAAAATGTGTTAGGAGAAATAAGCTGCACAAAACTAACCAAACTTATATTAGGATATTTCTTAAGCAGAAGAAAAAAATGTATCCTATTTACTCACCAAATTCTCCCTTTTTCAAAGATGTTTTTATTTTCAAAAGATAGCAGATGGCTTTGTGTACCATGTACATTGGATTAACTCCATGAATTCTCTGCCTGCAGCCCATGCAACTGTGCAGTGGACAGAGTCATGGAATTATTACTGGGAGAAGGAATGAAGACTTGTTCTTGCTCATCAAATCTCTCCCCTCAGTTCCTTTGAAAAACAGTCATTCACATTTTTGTTATCATGGCTAACCTTCCGAAAAAGACATAAAAACTGGTGTGTGCCAAATATTTTACGGGGGGAAAAAGTATGCAAAGAAAAATATCCTGTATTTCTTTACACTAAGAACATAATTAATCTCAGGTAAACGAGTATTTGAGAGTAAATGTGGTGTTTCTGGTCATAACTATTACTCCCCTTACTGGAGGGTGTCATGTTCTCTGAGCTGCCTTTCTGGCTGTGCCATCACTATCTGCTAGCTCAGTAATCATGGGGTAGGCAGACCTTCTTGCTCATTGCTCATTTCCTTTGACCATGCACCTAGCAAATGCACACTGCCACCTGAAGTTGTCCAGTTGTTTTTCAATTGCTGAGTCCCGTATCATATTGAAGACAGTCATACATGTTGAACTTTCAGATCTTATGCAAATACTAGTGGCCGGGTGCATGAAATTCATGCAAAGGGCAGTGTCCCTCAGACTGGCCTGCACCCTCTCCAATCTGGGACCCCTCAGGGCAGTCAGACATCCCTCTCACAATCCAGGACAGCTGGCTCCTAACTGCTCACCTGCCTGCCTGTGTGATTGCTCCTAACCACTTTGCCTGCTGGCCTGCTCACTCCCAATTGCTCCCCTTGCTGGCCTGATTGCCCCTCAACTTTCCCCCCTGCTGGCCTGATCACTCCTAGCTGTAACCCCCCCGCCTCCTGCTTTGCTGGCCTGCTTGCCCCTAACTGCCCCTCCTGCTGGCCTGCTCACCCCCAACTGCTCTCCACTCCTGGCCTGATCGCCCCTAACCACCTCTGCTTGGCCCCATCACCATGGTTTGTCTGGAAGGACATCCAGAAGATCTCCTAGAAGGTCACCCAGTCTAATTTGCATATTGCCTTTTATTAGTATAGATGTTGTCTTTCCCTATATTTCTAGTTCGAAAAAATGTATTTTTTTAATTGAAAACTATCCATAACCAATGTAATGTCAGACTTGTGCCTACAACGAAATATGGAGAACACCTTCCACTAAATGCAAGTGCTCCACATTATGGCCATCCTTATAGGAGATTCAAAAGTCAGTCCAGAGATGCTTCGTTTGAGAGAGGAGCAGTCTGGGTGATATAATATGTTCCCTCTGTTTAAAACATCCCAAAGTGTGCTGTCAGCCCTAAGTTTCTATACCTAGCGTCTACTAAATCAGATCAGACCATTTTTATATGAGGGTTGGAAAAGTGTTTTCTTGAATGTTAAGCCTGATTCTATTTTTCAATCAATTTAAAATGTGTAGAAAAAGTGTTCTGATTGTATATTATCCAATTTTCATCAGCTGCCGGAAGGAAACGCTATGAAAATCTGTGATTTAAAACCCTTAAAACTTCTGCTTGAAATGCATGTTTTGTCAAGAACATTAGGTATGCAAAGCATCTTCAACAGAATCTTGATGTCTGTATTAATAGCATTTCAAACTTTTCAGATATCAGATATTCAGAGATTTTAGTCTTGATTTACAAAGTCATGTGTTTTAGACCTTTATCATCCTTCTTTGGGAAAATAATTAGAACTGTCTGGGAAACCGGTAAAATATAAAGAAATAATTACAGTATTAATAATAATACTAGCCTTTCTAAGATTTAATGAAAAAATGCATTTCACATAGGATATATAAATAACCATAAATATCAACAAACACATTTAACCCATGGCATATAAATCACTTTCCTGTAAGCTGTGTGAAATACAAAAATCTTGATTTCCACGAGGTTGGAATCTGGTTAAAGAAATAAAAATACACATGCCAGCAAAGGGGTAGATTTCAGTGCTGTTGGGGTTTAGAGGGACAACACTTTTTTCTTTTCCTCTAAGGTTTCACAGCTGAAGTGGGATTTGAGTTGAGGAAGGGAAGCAATGAAAAATAGCAATTCACAATGAAAATACTACTGAAGAGCAACAAGTATATAGGCCGCATGTTTTTATTAAATCTGAGCAACCTACATTAGATATAAACATGGTGAAAATATCAAATGAACCCATTCGAACAGGTGATTTTCTTTGTCATCGCTATACTTTTGGTTTCATGCTAATGAAAAAAAATAAAACACGGAAGCACTGAAACTCTGTGTTCCTTGGTACTTTCTTGAGTTTTTCACATTTAGTGTTACCTACTCTGTCAGGCAGTATTTATATATCTTCATCCCCAAGAGATGGCCACAGAAATTATGGCTTAAACATGGGGGGATTTCATTTCTCCTTTAAAGCAAGTCCCAGGTGGTGACAGCCCCATGATGTCCTTAGGATTTTTCCAGCCCTCTACCCCTTCACCCCTCCACCCCTCCACCCCTCCACCCCTCCACCCTGTGGTACTGGATTAGGTTCAGAGTAGCAGCTAGAGCTCCAGCCATCACTTTTCTCTTGCAGACCCACAGCCAGTGGGCGGAATGATAAAAGGTATCAGCCCTTCCTTTAAGGAGGCTTCACGGATGTACCATGCTTTGCTTACCACAGGGAGGTTTGAACATGCAGCTTTCTAGACAGTGTCTGACGGCCTAGGTCAAGGTTGGGAGAAGAAGGGGACATTGGAGACTAGGGTGAGCACAGAGCAGTTTTGCTCATTCCTACTCAACATGTTTCACATCCGTGATGCAAATGGTGGCGTTGCTATGTTGAAATGGGCTGGCTTATATTGCAGCCTTCTATGAGGGATGTCATTCACTGGGTCGACCTATTCTAGGCACAACAAATGTTACTCCATGTTAGGTAGGCTCCACCCATGCTACTTAAAAAATTATGAAAAATTTCTTGGAAATGACTGAACCTGGAAGGGTGAAGGTAGATATTGGGCTTTGTGGTTAAATGATGCAAGGGTGTATATCACTGCTTTTGGCTGGATGGTTACATAGGTATGTATAGAGGTAACAGGCTCTTCATTTAGATTAACGGAAAAACAGAAAGAAAGAGGAAAGAAGATGAGAGGAGAGGGGACAGAAAGGGAGGAAAGGAGATGAAGAACACTGAATTGAGGAATGGGAGAGAATCCTTAGCAGAAGGATAGTCTGGTCTAATCAAAATGTGCATCTCTCTGTACTGAGCTATTGTGCCGGCATTTTCTCCATGAAGCACATCGTTCTGCTCTCGAATGCTGTTATGTTTCATTCAGATCCTGATTATTATTTGTAGATGATCCTTTGTGTATAGATTTGTAAATGCTGAGAGTGCCCCTCAATATCATCCTATATTTTCTTATAATATTTTATCACATGTTTACTTCCCTGTTTACTTATTTTTTAAATATATATTTTTCTTTATTTCAGAGAGGACGGGAGAGGGAGAGAAATATAGAAACATCATTGATGAGAGAGAATCATTGATCAGCTACCTCTTGCATACCCCACACTGAGGATCAAGCCCTCAACCTGGGTATGACCAGAATTCAAACCGAGACCTCCCGGTTCATTGGCCGACACTCGACCACTAAGCCACTCCAGCTGCGCCCTGCTCACTGCTTAGCAAGGGATGACTCTCTCTGCGCATCTTTGCTGAGTGCTTCTTGTCATGGGCCTGCCCTCTATGTCTGCCTCAGTGTTGTCTCTGTCCTCTGCTAGCTGCATTTCCCATCACCTGTAGAAGGTCCTCTCCCTTTTCACAGTTAAGGATCAGCTCTGCACTGAGTCTTGGATGAAAATGGAACCCTGGTACTGGGCACTCCATCATCCTGTGTGTGTCACCCTATTAACCCTCTCTCTAGCACAGGAGAGCAAGCTGGTTAACTATGATGTGTGGAGAACTAGGTGGGCGAGGCTGTAGAAACCAACACTACCCAGCGCCCTGACTTCAGAAGGACAATATTCAGTGTCATTTGTACAGTGAGCTGCGTCCCCTCTCAGTCCATCACAGGCAAAAAATAAAGACAATTCTCTGAGGAGTGTTCTGTGACAGAGGTTACCTCTAACCATGTTAACAATGTTTTCAATGATCTTCTTAACTGGTTTTAGGAACATACATTCTCTTTTCTCCCGGCAACATATACAATCCGCTGGAAAGTAGGGAGAATTGAGAGAAGGTAGAACAGTGGTGAAGGGAAATGGCTGCCAACTTGGAAAACCAGGTGTCAAGTTACTGACACTACAGCTCATAGTCTGCACCCTGGCAATGCATGCATATCTGAAGTGCCATGTAAATGTGTGACGACATAACTTTAAATTTTAGTGAACAGCGATATATTAGTTCATGAAATTAATTTTATTTTATTTTTAATATATTTTATTGATTTTTTTTTACAGAGAGGAAGGGAGAGGGATAAAGAGTTAGAAACATCGATTAATTGCCTCCTACACATCCTTCACTGGGGATGTGCCAGCAACCAAGGTATATGTCCTTGACCAGAATCGAACCTGGGACCTTTCAGTCCGCAGGCTGATTATCTACTGAGCCACACCAGTTTTGGCCATGAAATTAATTTTAATTTTTCTTTAAAATATATATGCCACCCAGATGACGTGGCTCAGTGGCTGAGCATCTACCTATGATCCAGAAGGTCACGGTTCAGTTCCAGGTCAGGGTACCTTCCTGGGTGTGGGCTCAATCCTCAGTGTGAGGGGTGCAGAGACAGCCAATCAATGATTCTTTCTCAACATTGGTGTTTATATCTCTCTCCCTCTTCCTTCCTCTCTGAAATCTATAAAAATACGTTTTTAAAATAAAATATCTATACTCTTCTAACTCATTTGGCATTGGCGATGACCCAGAGCTGATTATGGGGGTATTTATCGCGGTCTCTTCATCTCACTCTCTCCTATGAAATTAGTAGGCACACCTGTGACACTCGGTTGATTGCACATCCCAAAGTGACCTGTCAAATACCCAGACCTGCAAACAGGCCTCACGCACACAACACGGAAGCTCGGGAAGAGGTTGGGTTTCATTGACATGTTCAGATTGGATTTTTAAATGAAATAGGTGAACTTTTTTTTAGCGTGTCTAAGTTAATTTTTCAAAATTCAACTCTTGCATAGTCAATGGGGATGGGATAAACATTATGGGATTTTCATTTGCATTGCCCTTCCTGTTCTCGGAAATAATTTATTATAATTTCCAGGAGATTTCATAATATTATTCATTCACTTCATAATTGAAACGTTGTTCAATGCTGCCTCATGTTGATTCCTGACCTACCCTAGCCAAAGGCACCTTCCGGTGCTCCTCTCTCCTTTCCAATGAAGGAAGTTGGCAAGTCTGATAGACAATGATAACCTACACAGATGATCCCAGTCTTGATTATTTACAAAATGGAAAGACAATCCCGGCCTTCCAGAAATATATGGTAGATTAACTGATTTTAAATTATTTAAAATGTCAAATACTATACAAATATTTAAAAATGTTACTCAACAGAAAGGATTGAGAACAACAAAAGACACTGGGGAATTAAAACGTGATCATGATTTCATCCATAACCTTAGTTTGTCATTAAAAATAAACAGTGATCATGCATTGTACTCAACTTTATTATCCAACTTTTAGCAAGCTGACAGAAGGGAAACAAGGAATAACGAAGTCCTAGAATATTAGGAAAATTGACAGATACCAGAACCATAGCTGGTACTTACTACAAACAATTTGGTGAGACCTATCTCCTAGACTTCAAAAGCAGATTAGGAAAAACTATGTACCCATTTTTTGGTAAAGACTCATATAAACTCTCACAAAAATTTCCTTTAGCCTGGCAAGTGACAAGTCCTTCATCTTTTGACAAAATAAATAAGATCAGTGAAGCACCAAGTATGACTCCTCCAAAGGCAAAACCCAGCACCTGCCCCGTGGGTTGAGCAAAGGCCAGGTCAGATCAGTTCTCCTGGTCCTGAACCATGAGTCATGTTTTGTTGACTGTGTCTTATTTTTCTGTACTTCTCTGCAGCTAATGTGGGGAGCTGGCGAGAATAGCTCAGGATCTCATACAGGTAAAACAGCCTTGGGTTCCCAGGGAGAATTCTGGGGTAACTTTAGGGATACCGTGGTGCTGCTACTACCCAGCCTTCCTAGGACTCATTCTCTGCCATCTCTGTAAAAGGGCAGCACGATTTAGGATGCTATTTTGGGATACGGGGTTTTAGAAGCCATCTCTGGAGGCAGGTGTAATGATTCAATCCGTTATTTTATTTCTCTCTAGTGTTATGAACTCGGCTCCAGTAAGAGGAGGGAAAGTTGCTGGAAGTAATTAGCAGAGGGGAAAAGTTAAGGAAAAGCAGAACTTAAAGAGAATAATTTAAGTACATCCCTCTAGAAGACAGGCAGGAGCGACATGGATAAATATATTATACCAGAGAAAGTGATATTGGAAGCCAGAGGGAGATAATATTTATTGGCTGCATATGATGTGAGGAGCGTTCTTCTACGTCCTGAAATATATCTACTAGGTTTTGGTTTGTACCCTCTCAGCTTACTTTGCTTTGCTTTTTAAAACATGGGGAGCACATGCTAAAACCATGACAAGCCCATCAAACATAACTAGGACTGTGTGTGTTCCCTGGAGATTGTAGAACTATGACCGAGACCACTCCAGAAACATACTGTCAGTTGTTAACCCCTGGGTTTCTACATGAAGTGGCTGAAAGAACTGTAACATGCAAGCTACGACGCATACATCCATCTTTTTCCCGGGCATCCAGACCATAAAAATGAAACTAGCTTTTAGTCTCAGGCTCTGAACCACAGTCTCTCCCACTAGAATTGTTATCTTTCCAGTGACTTCCCACAATGATGTAACTTCTGTGATTTTGGACACTTTGGATTGAGGGGGTCAATATGCACACAGCGCAGAAAGTCAAGAGGGGCAGGGTGAAGAGACTCCAGGGTCGTTTTGAGTTCACAGGGGAAGGTCAAGGTTTCCGTTGACAGAACATCTGTTTCAAGGACGCAGAGTGCCCGTTTGCCTGGGCAGCACCCTCACCCTCAGGCTCTGCTTTCACTGCGAGGAAAGCCCTTTGTGGAGGGCATCCGCCCGGCGCTAATCATCCATCCGAGGGGAGGCGCGGACCGAAATGAGAAGCAAATGGATTCATTATGCCTCTACACGGGGCCTGGGAATTCACTCATTAGGTTTGCTCCTCGTCGCTTTGTGTCCTGTTGGGCTGGGCCCAAACCAAAGGCTGCATGAGACATGAAAGGTGTGAGCCTTCATTTCTCAGTGTGGGAGCTCTAGTGTAAGGATTCCGGAAAAAAGAAATCTTAACACCGGGGCATACATGCCATCTGTCGCTGGAGCCCTCTTCTTGGGATTGGAGTTGGAAGAGTCATACTGGTACACAATGGTGCCCCTTCAGGAGTCCATCCTAGTCAAGCTGGGAAAACCAAAGCGAGGGGGAAAGAACTGGATGAGGATCCTGATGTTGGGTGGCTGTATCAGCTTGGACACTTGGTACCCAAGACTTCACTGGTAACATTAGAGGACGAGAACTCATTATTTCTGGGTTCTTCTCTAATTCTAAAATTGCATATTTCCATGGGATTATAGACTTCCATTGTGGCAAAGGGCTTGGGTGATCATGCCCTGGGACAATACTTTCTTCACGATTGGCCTGAGAGGTGGGAGAAGTGGAAGATGGCCGATGTGACCTGGTAATAGGTGTAATTACCTAAATACCAGGATGAATGAGCTCCCCAAAGTATGATGAAGGGGAGCACGGTATGCAATGCTTTCAAAACAACCACCAAAGTCAGGTTGATAGGAATCTACCTTGCACACTGCGAATCCCATTTTTTTAAAAATATATATATGTGCCTGGGGAATTTGTCCTTATTCCAGGTCCTGGTGTGTTTTGGGTTCCATAAGAAATTGTGCTTACGTCCTATTTTCTATTGTGATTTCTCTTTCTGTTTGTTTAAAACAGATCTAGTTCATCTAACATTTTCCTGACCAAATTGGTCAGCTTTCCAAGGATAGAGTGAGGGAACACCACACAATTTTCTGTTAAGAACGTGCATGCATGTATATGTGTGTTTCTGTGTTCATATGTGTGTATGTGCATGTGTGCGTGTGGCTAGAGTGAAGATAAGTTTCTCAACTCATCCAAATCATCCACGTGAGGCACACTCTGCAAACTTAGGGAGCACTCAAAACGTTGGATTCAGGGCCGCGGATCAAATTACTTTTACATTGTCATGTTCTTTTCACAAAGAATTTTAAACAATATCCAATGGAAAAGGAACTGGAGGGAAATAACAAACTGTAACTGCGGGAAATTAGTACCTGGGACAGGGAGGACATAAATGTGCCAATCACAGGATGCGTCTAGTCCCTGAGCCTCATATTCTGTTTGAGCTTTCCGGTAGCCAGAGGAAAGAAATGGAGGCACCCCCAATTATAAGGTTCTCATTAAGGGGCAGGAGGAAGCATCCTGGTCCCTCGGGGGAAAGAACACATTTTGACAAACACATTAAGTAGTTGTGTTTTGCTGACAAAAATCCTGTGGAACTATTCTCATTATTTACAGAGTTCTAGAAAAGTTAATTATTTTTTCATGACCGACTGATAGGTTTATCTACCAACTGGACTTCATATGGAACTTTGCTTCCCAGATAACGAAGGAGTTACTTGACTAAACCAGTTTGTTCAAGGCCTCTGGTCTTACAGATAGGAATAATAAAGCTTAAACTGACTATAGTTACTGGGAGATTTCTTTTTACATATTTTTTGTGATAAAATAGCCAAAGAAAATTTACCTTTTTTTACCACAAAAAAAAGATGCTCTTCTGACTCATATCATGAAATTATAAGGGTTTTAGGATCACTTTGCCAAAGGACCGGGAAAGAAGACCAAATACACGTCTTCTTTTTTTTTAGTTTTTTTTTAATTTATTTTATTTTAGGTTTTTTTATTTATTTTATTTTTTTATTTTACTTTTCAGTTACAGTTGATATTCAATTTTACTTTACATTGGCTTCAGGTATTCCGCACAGTGGTGAGACAATCACATCCTTTCAAAAACATTCCCTGATATTTCCAGTACCCACCTAGTTACTACATCGTCATGGGTATATTCCCTGTGCTGAACTGGACATCCTGTGACTATTTAGATACCGACACAGAGAATAATCTGATGGTTGCATGGGGGATGGTACTTGGGGGGGTGGGGTAAGTGAAAAATAGAGGGAGTAAGAAGTACAAAATGGGTCCTGACCGGTTTGGCTCAGTGGATAGAGTGTCTGCTTAAGGACTGAAAGGTCCCAGATTTGATTCCGGTCAAGAGCATGTACCTTGGTTGCAGGCACATCCCCAGTGGGGAGTGTGCAGGAGGCAGCTGATTGATGTTTCTCTCTCATCAGTGTTTCTAACTCTCTATCCTTCTCCCTTCCTCTCTGTAAAAAATCAATAAAATGCATTTTTTAAAATATATTTTAAAAAAGAAATACAAATTGGTAGTTTCAGATTTCTTCTTAGATGATGCTATGACAGTCTTGGAAGTTTTATTACGGTGGCCTTTTATTGGGGAAAAATTGAAATAGTGTTTTGTTCATTCATTTTTTAAAGTTCAAAACTTTCTGGATCTTCAGATAGCTATTTCATGTAACATTGTTCTTAGTACTCATCTTTGATGGGTGCATTGACCACATGTTATCCTGCTGCGTAATTTATAAGCATTGCGAGGTATATTTCTCCTCCCCTTGATATGAGCAACTACTGGCTTCCTGAGAATGTCCTCTAGCTTTTGGGCATAATTCCTAGCCTTCCCTTTGCTGCTTTCCTGTTATTAATAACTATCTCAGTCCTACAGTCTAAGAATCCAATCCACAGAGTACAAAGAACGTAGAGGTCCAAGATTTTTAAACCACCGACTAGAATTTAAGCAACGTGGGCATCAAAACAATAGTCCTGCAGCTATGCCTCTATGTATTGTAATTCTTTCAAACGAATGCATAGCAGCCAAGGCTGAGATCAAATAACAGTGTCTTCAGTTGCAACAATAAAGCACTCATTGAATCCTAATTCAAAACTGAAACATGGCTTATAAAAGATTTTTCTTATTAGGTATACAGTACTCGTATTTTATGCTAATATACTAATATGATATATATTTTCATTGGGCTCTTCTTAGAAATAAAATATTTGTAGAATAAACTTAGTGGAAATAAGCTTGCCATTGTCCTAAGCATGGACTTGGAAGAGTAGTTCTTTCCGTGTATTTTTGAGCGAAGCCTTCCTTTATGGGAACACTTGGAGTAGCTACAGCACCAGGCTGGAGAAATTTTCCCAGCATGCTCTCTACAACTGCTGCTTTATCATGCTGTCCTAACCATTTCGGAAGTAGCCATGTGATTGGTGGGGAGCTCTCTGTGTTCCCACCTGTTGCTGGTGAAGGTGAATCTCTTGGGGTATCACTGGAATAAGAATGTCCAGAGGCCCCTACTGGATCATGAGGTGTCATGGAGAGTTTTTTTTAATTTAATCTTTATTATTCAGATTATTACATTTGTTTCTCTTTTTACCCTCCATAGCTCCCCTCCACCTGGCTCCCACCCTTCCCTCTGCCCTTACCTCCCTCCCGTTGACCTCATCCATAGATGTATGATTTCTGTCCAGTCTCTTCCTGTACACCCCTCACCCCTTTCCCCCTGAGAATGATCAGTCCGCTCTCTTTCTGTGCTCCTGATTCTCTTATAGTCACCAGTTTATTCTGTTGATCAAATTTTTAATTCACTTGATTTTTAGATTCCCTTGTTGATAGATGTGTATTTGTCATGGAGAGTTTTATTTCTGTGACATTCAGCCTCTGCGTTTCCCAGGTCCCATCTCCTTCCGTCCCGCCCAGGAAAAGGCCCCATTTTGTCTTCAGCAAAGCTGGGTTCAAAGCCCAGGCTCCCTGATCCTTATTGCACATCCAGCCCCCCATCAAGCTGGCTTAGTTTGCAACCCCAACTGCAGCCTATGGTGTGTGAGGTCACAGCCATGTGGCTTCGAGGGCCACCTGGCAGTCTAGGGCAGGTCCTGGAACAAATGAATGCAAGCAGGCAGGAAGGAAGCACATGGAAAACGAGAGAGATAATCCCTCATCTTGGGATTATGTACTCCCCATTTTGGGGGGGCTTGCAAGGGGGCCCACCCCCCCCTGGCCAATGATCTTTGTTTCCAGGTGGGACTGACAGGCAAGCACCCCTTTGTCACCACAGTTCACTGTTGATGCACCCATCTTCCCCTTTGTTGGACCTTGTCCCCCAGTGATGGGCAGGGAATGGACCCCTGGTTCCGTGGGGGGAGTGAGAAGCGGCAGCTTCCTGGTGAAGCGGCCCAAATGACCATGCCTATAACGCCTGGCCTTCCCTGTGCTGCTTTCCTGTGATTAATAACTAACTAGCCGAAACCGGTGTGGCTCAGTGGATAGAGCGTCAGTCTGCAGACTGAAAGGTCCCAGGTTCGATTCCGGTCAAGGGCATGTACCTTGGTTGCGGGCACATCCCCAGTAGGGGGCGTGCAGGAGGCGGCTGATCGATGTTTCTCTGTCATTGATGTTTCTAGCTCTCTGTCCCTCTCCCTTCCTCTCTGTAAAATATCAATGGAGTATATTTAAAAAAATAATAATAACTAATTACTATGGTGATAGTAGTTAAGTTAAATAAAAATGAATTCCAATTTTGAAGCAAACTTACAAAAGACATATTATTCCGCTAACAAAAATGCATTAATTAAATGCATTTAAATAATTAGACTCCTTAGAATTTTGGGATATTTTTTATTTACAGTGTTACTACTTCACATATGTAATTTACATATATGACTAATATATATAATACAAATCAAGTGTTTTATGGACATGCACTTATCATTCATTTCTACTGTTAAGGAAAATCTCAGATATATATATATATATATAATTTCACATGCCTTCATTTCATATTCACATTAGAACCTCAACATAATAAAAAAAAATCTGGTTTAAAGTCTTACACTGTTACCAGCTGAATTTTTGTTATACCTTACTAATAAATTTTCAGTAATCAGTTGTAATTCAGTTTAATTCCATTTTAATTCAGTGATATTTCTAAATGGGGTAATTAATATTTGACATTATTCTCAGTGCCTGACACCTGCTTGAATGTCCTTTACCACAAAGAGAGGTTTCCGTTGAGCCAACATAAATAAAATCTGGAAGCTAGAGAAAATAGCTGCCTAGAAGAAATTTGGCACCTAAGAACTCAGCAAACACTTGAAATACTTTCCTGTTGTATTTCAAGAGTTCTTATACATACACCTTGAAAAGGTACACTTTTTCTTTCCTGTTCACCTTACCTCCCCCCGAAGCCAGTCTCACAGGCTCAATCATAATGGACACTGTGAAATTCCAGACCATTCCAGATATCAGACACTAAGCTTCAGTTGCTGATTGGGTTTACCAAATTTATGTAATGATTTTTATAGGCATCTAACTGATTTTTTTTAGCTTTATTGACCTATAATTGGCACATAAAATTAGGTAACCTTAAGATGTATATAAGTTATTTTTTCAAATATGACATTTAGAACCAGAAAGAGAATGTACAATATACAAAATGGATAGTAACTAAATATGGTTTAACATAAGCATAATGATATACCCAATAAAATACATTATCTTTCTAGTGCATCTTTCCAGTAGCTCTTTACTAGGAAATTTATGGTTTTCCTTTTTAATAATTTTATGTACAAGGTTATAGTAGTTTCAGATGAATTATCCGGTGATTAGACACTTATAGAGTTACAAAGTGATGACCCTGATACATGCAGTACACGCGTGACCCCATCCATAGTTATTACAATATATATATTCCTTCTGCTGTACTTATCATTCCCATGACTATTCTGTAACTACCAACTTCTATTTCTTAATCTTTTCCTCTTTTTCACCCATCCTCCCAAATTTCCTCCATTTTGGTAACCACCAAAATGTTCCCTGTATCTATTTAAGATACACATTAATTTAGATACCTATAAATCTATCCTCAAGTTACATTTATTTATTTATTTATTTATTTATTTATTTATTTATTTTACTCATCCTTTTTTGTCCTTGGTAACTGCCATTCAGTCTGCCCTGGAATAGACGATTCCTCAAATCATGCCTTCAATCATGCCTGCACATACTTAATGTAATTCTAAAAACATTTGCTTTCGTCCAGTGCAATTCACTACAAAGTTCCACCCTGATGCCCAAGAAGAGTGTCTCTGTTCTGCTCACCCTGATCAGCTGCTCCAGCTCCAGGATGATTTTAAACCCACTGGTTTTCTGAAGCTAAGATGCAGCCTCCAAGGTGTAAACAACCCAGAAGACGCTAAAATAGGGTACAAAAATCTTGAAATCAAATTACTCTTTTAAACTGTCAAACATCCTCCATCGATTGGCGGATCTCAGAGATGGGACTTCAGCTATTCCATGCCGACAGTACATGTGAGGATAAAGCGAGTTCCAAAGTCAATCACACGATAATCCTAAACAACTTCCCAGATAGGGCTCCAATTGAGTTTGTCATTTTCCATCCTGGCCTCTGACATAGCCCACGCTCATGCTCATTTCTACTTAACTATTTTTTGGAATGATATTGTTATTGATTTCAGAAAGGAAGGGAGAGGGAGAGAAAGATGGAAATACCAATGATGAGATAGATCAGCTGCCTCCTGCATGCCCCACACTGGGGACCGAGCCCGCAATCTAGGCACTGAGCCCACGACCTGGGCATGTACCCTGATCAGGAATCCAACTGTGACCTCATGGATCACAGAGGGAAGCCACGCTGGCCAGGCTGGTGTACATTTCTAGATAGACAGGTCATGAAAAGTACACATTTCAATCCAATCATATCCCATGTTTTTACATGGTATGCATTCGGGGAATTTGTTGGCGTGCAATCAGTGTTATTGAATCAGTTGGTAGTGATTGTAGAGGACAGGCATGAACTGTTTAATTGTATAGGTAATAATTAGAAATTTATCCGAAAATTAGTTCTGTTCCTCCTGACCCAGTTCCCTTTTGAAGACCGGGGATCCATCCAGCTCTAAGCTTTGGCCCCGTGATTCCCATTTTAGGATTTTCTGATTGGAGTTCAGAAGGGTGATGAAATTTTTAAGTCCCTTCACTGCTAATGGAATCTATGCATATAAATGTTAAAATTATACCCCTGTATGAAAGTACAGTAATTTGCTTTTATTTTTCTCCATCATTCTTGTAATGAATCGGGATTTTGCCTATAAACCAAAGATCTGAACTTCCCCAGCTCTCAGGAGATGATACAGGAAAATATAATCTCTTCACAAATGTTAGGCTGATTGGGGAATGTCTTCCTCTGACCTCCTCAGCCGGGCTAATCAAGAGAAGCTTTCAGAGGGCTCATCTGGACACGGTCTACAATCCAGCTGCCCTTTGTGTCCAGCCCAGGTTTTGTCAGACATCAGGTTTAGGGGATCAAAAGCCACCCCACCAGAGTGGAGAGGGAAATCGCCATGTCTGGGGTAATTGGGGAGCACACTGAGATTCACTTTAAGCTCATTTGAATTCATAGAAGACATCGGCCGCTTGCTTAGTTGCTTTAATTATCAGAATTGTCACATGTTAGTTATTGGTCCAAAGGAACCATCTGAGGTTGAGTGTGAACATGTGGTCCGACCTGATACAGGTTACCCGATGGCCAGATACGGCTCTCTCCAGGGACAGCCTTCATTGAAAGGAGCACTCTCTTGGTAAATATATGCATATACATATACATATATATCTCTATAATAAAGAGCCAGGGTATAACAACCGATCACAACCAAAGACTGCCCAAATGGAAGTCAGTGCTGGGTTGCCATGGGGACCCAGCGCTCACTGCTTAGGCTGCAGGCCCAGTGACCCAGCAGTGACTGCTAAGGGGGCTTTGAATCAGGCCCAGAAAGAGACCTGAAGAGAGAAGGAGGGTCTCATCTGGAGCATCTGTGGGAGCTGTTGACCAGCACTTGCCTCTCCCTTTCCCACTGAGCCTGGCCAGCAGCCCTGCGTCTATTGCTCTCCAGGCCTCCACTGGGGCTGCTGATCAGCTCTACCTTTCAGATCAGGCCCTGTTGATAGGCCCAGAGATGCTGACTGGCATAGAAAATGGCCAATTAGAAGCAAATCTGGGTCAACTGTGAGGAGCCACTAGCTCCCTAGGAGGTGGAGCTTTTGACACTGGCATAGAAATTGATCAATTAGAACCAAATTGGCCAGCAGAGGAGGGCAGTTGGGGGCAAGATCAGACCAGCAGAGGATGGCAGTTGGGGGCAACCAGGCAGGCAGGCAGGTAGGTGAGCAGTTAGGAGCCAGCAGTCCCATATTACGAGATCAGGATCGGGCCTAAATTGGCAGTCAGACATCCCCCAAGGGGTTGCTAATTGGAGAGGGTGCAGGCTGGGCTGAGGGAATCTCCCCTTCTGTGCATGAATTTTGTGCACTGGGCCACATACACTGAGTGGCCAGATTATTATGATCTCTGAACACATAATAATCTGGCCACTCAGTGTATATCCTATATAATAGAAGGCTAATATGCAAATTGTCCCTTCGACCAAGAGTTTGAGAGTTCGATGAGCAGACAGGCTGGCCAACTCCCCATGTCCCTTCCTCCTGGCCAAGCTGGCCATCCCCCAACCCATGCCCATACAGAAATTCATACACTGGGTCATACACTCTCTCTCTCTTTCTCTCTCTGACTGGCCTGATTACTATGCATTCAGAGATCATAATAATCTGGCCACTCAGAATATGTGTGTGTGTGTGTGTGTGTGTGTGTGTGTGTGTATACTGAACTGTGGAACAACCACACAACCGATCGCTATGACGTGAGATGACCACCAGAGGGTGTGTATGAAACATGGCAGGCAGCAGAGCACAGAACATGGTGGGCATCGGCCGTGGTGGGATGGTGGACAGGTGAGCAGAGGCGCCAGACCAAGGCAGGTGCCAGTGTTCATAGGTGCAAGCCTCTGGTGGTTACTGAGAATTCTTTGCTCTCCTGCGCTGCAGTCCTGCCCTGTGCTCACACCTGCTGCTGGTGCCCAACTGCTTAGCGCCCTCAGCGAGTGTGGGCAGTGGCTACTGGCCCCAGTTGCCCCTGAGGGCTTCTCCCCCTCCCCCTGCTCCTGAGGGGTGATGAGGGTAGCAGCCACAGCTCACAAGCTGGTGCGGGTCCCATTTGCTCTGTGTCGTCCGTGGGTGCAAGTAGGGCTGGTGCTGTGGGCACATGGGAGCAGCTGTAGCAGGAGCAGGGCTGCCAGCAGACAGGGGATCGAGGCTATAGCAGGAGGGGCAGGTGGGGGCCAGAGGATGGGCCGAGGCCCACCCCTGTGTTCATCGCAGCTTCGTGGAGACAGTTCCTCTCAAGGTGCATGGATTCGTGCGCTGGGCCCCTAGTTAAGAAATATTTACGGATAGGAATTGGATTTTCAACCGAAAAAGAAAGGCTATTTACATGAAAAGCTGTTCAGTAAGAAGAAGGAACAAAATGAGTTACAATCTCAGTCTCTTAAACACAGGACTTACGATGATATTCAAAGTTTCCTAAATGCCAATAGCCATTATGGGTTTTTCTCTTATTTCACTTGTGCATCGAAGATGGTTAAACTCCAGCCATTTACTCTGTGTGAAACGTACCCATGGCCCCTTCTGTTGTTAGGATGGAGTCAAATCTTATCAGAAGTCTTTGTTATAAACCCACTAAAATGTGGTCCTACCTCTAATTCTTACTTCAGGGAACCTGAATCATGTATCTAGAAAACCTCCAGTGTCTGAAGAAGAGGTACAGTGTGCAGTCCTACGGGTTTAGCTACACAGTTGCTGCAATCCTCTAGCAGGGATGCTTGAATCGCAGGCATAATGGACCCCAGCCACATGCCAGTGCCCTGAGTTCTGCTTTTCCCGGGGATGCTGGGGCTCCCCGGGGGTGTCAGGCCAAAGAATGGGGCTCATTCTTCCGAGTCGCTGCGCCCCCTCCCCTGTCCGGTTCTCACAGCCCGGCTGCCACTAAGCATGTTTGCTTCACTCACATAGCTCTTACCGGGCTCGCTCCCTTTGAAGGCGTGCTCTCGGTAGG
Source organism: Lasiurus cinereus (assembly GCA_011751065.1). Lineage (NCBI taxonomy): Eukaryota > Metazoa > Chordata > Mammalia > Chiroptera > Vespertilionidae > Lasiurus > Lasiurus cinereus. Next base: position 3,679,481 of record JAAGEH010000026.1, read on the forward strand.
TGGTCACCACCCTGATGAAACCATCAGACTTGAAAGGAAGCCGGATGGCGACTGGAACATTCGGGAGGACAGAGAGCAGATGAAATTTGAATAATGCCAACTTGCAGCTGTTCTTCAGCGCGCAAACTGAAATGAGTTCAGCCGAACGGCTGAATTCCAGCGGGCACCACACCCTCCTCACTCCCTGGTCGGAGGAAAGCACATCTCACAGACCCACTGCAACCTGCCCGTCCTGAGAAAGGAACACTTGTGCTCGGGGACCCCCCTCCCCAGGCCGCCCTTTCATCTGCTTTCCTCTCCCCCCTGTGGGCAGAGAAGGCCTACGTGCAGATGGTCTGCGAGGACTGAGCACGCTCCCTCCCTGCCACCTCAGGGCCCTCTGCTTCATCACAAACTTCTCTGCCCTCCTTTTGCTCTTTTTTTTTTTTTAAAAAAAAAGGTGGTCAGTTACATTTTTCTTGTGGTAAAATATGCATACATCATATTTTTAATTTTACCCATTTGTATGTGCACAATTTATTTTTTAATTAATTAATTTATTTTTTTCTTTTCCCTATTGCCCTCCCCAGGCCTTCCCTACCACCCCGTACATGCCTTCACCTGTCTCTCCCTCCCCCCCTCCAATGCCCTTTGCTCTTCTTGGGCCTTCTTCCTGTCTCTCGGTTTCCCTTTTTGCTCCTCTTTTGACCGGTTCTCCCCTAGAATTCCCAGTGCTCCCACTCTCCATCTTTACTGGTTTTGCTCGGATGATCTTGGCATCCCAACGGAAGCCTACAGCTCATCATGAAACCGGCCATTTCTGCTCAATCCTTTAAGCTCAATCCACTGTCAGTTGATCACAGACGTAGCCAGTCAGGGGGTCACATGTTGAGGCGGTGCTTGAGCGCATGCAAGAGTAAGAAATGGACCCGGCGTCTAACTCCCAGCTCTGCCCACGGCTCTCCTGCCCCTGCTTCCTCAGCTGCAGAGTGGAAGTCACTCTGTCTCCCGTCACTCACTCCACACCCGTGGGCTTGTTTCTTCCTTCCCGGGTCACAGGGCACCTGCCCCAGCGTGGACCATCGTCACCTCTTTTCTCTTTCTGAATAGGTGACGGTCTTGTTCCTGAGGGTCACGGCCTTATTTCATGCAGATTTTTCTGAGTTAGAGATCAGGTCACTTTGGTCACTTTTCCTGTGTGTTCCCTCTATTAGCAATCGGTAGTGGCTTCTGTTTGTGCACAGGGCAAACTTAAAGGCCACCAAACAGCAGTAAGGACCGGTATGAACTGACTCCTTTTCATTTTATTTATTTATTATTTTTCAAGCCTTACCTGAGAATATGTTTTTTATTGACGTTGAGAGAGAGAGAGAGTGAGAGAGAGAGAGAAGCATGGATAGGAGAGAGAAACATGGATCAGTTGCCTCCCATAGGTGCCCCAACGTGGGATCAAACCTACAACCTAGGAATGTGACCGCCCCAGGAATCTAACCAATGACCTTTCGGTGTTCGGGGTCAAGGCTCCCCAGAACTGGGCCATCCGGCCAGGCTGCTCAGTCTGGCATTGCCAGTCCAGCCATGCTCAGCCTGGAGCCTTCTGGCTCTTCCATCCTCACCACCCACCGTGCTCCCTGCCACGCTCCCAGTGGCCTTTGCGGCTGCCCTCCTGTGCCCTCTCTCTACTGAGAACAGTCCAGTCCTGCGCATCTTTCACTCTCAGATCTGCCCCCTCCACCAGGCCAGCCTGAACCCCCACCGGCCCAGTGTGTTTGCTCAGGTTCGAATTGCCTCCGAATGTCACGTGCAGGCTGACACTCCTCTACATGTTATAGATCGCTTCTAAGTAGTTTTCTGACAGACTCTGAATGCATGAACTTCCTCTCACATGAGAGTTAGCATTCCCGAAGAGGAGGAACTGTGCGCGCTACCCTTTTCCACGTGTGCGTTCTGCCATAGAATTTAAAAATAACTCTTCCTAGTTTCCAGGATGTTTCCCCAATTCAGTTATCTCGAATCCCTGTGTGAGTATCAGAGAACGAGGTCTTTAATGGCATAATCAGATTCCATGTCAAATAAATGACATTAAGAGTGTTATTAATATAATTCCGTATTCCCAGAGATGTTCTGGAAGGTTTACATGTGCTCTCCTTTATTACAAATACACTGACGCATGCTGAAGTGAAAAAAAAAAAAAGACTGAATGAAAATGAACCTGAAATGATACAACCGGCGTTCTATGAATGGGAGAATTAACATCTACGTGCTCATGCAACTCTGAGCAAATACAGAGAACTCATTACACCACACTCTGACCTCACTTCATGTTTCTCTGCCTGTAAAATTACACACGCTCACAGTCAGCTAGCTAATGAATTAGAGACATCTCAGTTATATTTGGAAAAATAGGAAGATAGGCATTATTTACATTCTTTTCCTCTTAAGATCCGTCAGGTATTTTTGTGGGTTCCAAATTAGGTATCAGTGCATGCAAAGATTCTTGCCTTGGTAATTTCGTTTGCATAATTAAATTCATTGACATTTATATCTGTGATTACTAATCCCAAACGAAGTGGATTGAGGAACACGAAAGAAAAACGCTGCGATTAATATTGGGGCCTGTGTGTACATTTCATTTGCGTTAGGCTGGATAAAGGCTACACAGAATAATAAAGCACAGCTGTAGGTGAATATGTTTTAGCAACACAGGACAGCCCCACCCGATGCATAACCCTCCTGCTTGTTCACGGAAAGCTTTGCAATCGTTTCTAATATTGCCACACATTTTTAAAACTGTGGTCGAGTACTGTACTTGGAGCCAAGCATTTTTATTGCTCACAAAAGTACCGACACACAGGCATCAAACATTATGTGTTACGTTTTGTATGAAGGAAAAACGGGCTCCTCTATTCCATATACATTGTTGAGCAGTTAAAAATATTTGGATCTTGCTGAAACTTGTTTGGTTCAGTGGATAGAGCGTTGGCCTGCGGACTGAAAGGTCCCAGGTTCCATTCCGGTCAAGGGCATGTACCTTCATTGTGGGCACATCCCCCGTGGGAGGCGTGCAGGAGGCAGCTGATGGATGTCTCTCTCTCATCGGTGTTTCTGGCTCTCTCTCCCTCTCCCTTCCTCTCTGTAAAAAAAAAAAAAATCAATAAAATATATTTTTAAAAAATATTGGGATCTAGCCGATCAGAAAAAAATATAGTTTTCTAATGCGAAAACCTGCCATGAAAATGCCAGCGACTATGAACTTTTAAAAATGGAGGCCAACGCACTGAGTTGAGTGAACTGGATCTGAGGCAGTAGTGTTATCACCAATTTCAAAATCCCTGGTGATATCCGCACATCACCCTTTAACCTGAGTTCCTGTGTGGACTGGTCCTCAGTGAGAGGCAGCCTTTTATGCCTGGCCGAGCAGCCAGGCAGAAGCACCAGGCGAGTTCTAATTCTGTCACATGTTCTCAGGCTGCACACAGGATGCTCACATGTGCAGGGGTGGCATGACCGACTTCACCAAAATACTCATCCGTTATTCGCTGGCGGCCCAGAAGCCCATCCAAAGGTAACCAGTAGGTCAGAGCTGCTTTGAAGAGTGACATTATCTTACTGCTGTGAGGGAGTGTGTGCAAAACAGCCATGCGTTTGTCGGATTTACAGAGAGAAGGGGCGATGGAATGAGGACTTTATTTTTAAGGTGAGGATGCTTAATCCAAAGCTGCGGGAGAAGATCTGATGTTTGGAAAACGGCCGGTTTTATCTGGGATCTGGTTAGGGGCTTGGCCAAGTCAACAGTCACCAAGTCGGTGGCAGGAAAAAGAAAAAGATAAAAACAAGCCAGAGAGGAGGCTTCAGATAGAACAATGGGTGATGACTTTGGGTGGTGGGCACACGGTGCATATACAGATCTGCAGCCTCTGTGTTCACGCTGACCAACGTCACCCCAATAAATTCCATTTTTTAAAGAGGAATGATATACCGGAATCCACAGAGGCCACAGTAGGGCCCTGAGATGGCTTGCACCCATTTACGGCTGTCTGGTTGCAACGCATGCATGTGTATGCACACCGGGTGAAAACAGGACTAATGTCCATAAACACGGGAAAGATTAGAAAATTCATTAATGAGGTGATTTGTACAATTCCGTTGTCCACTTGAATCACTTGTTTCAATCGATGTCTCCTTTAGAAACTCAATCGGCAAGTAGTCATTTATTCACTCAGCAAGCATATTGTGTGGGGCTAGTTTCTGCTTGACCTACAACATAATTTCTAATAGCGCCTTCCTTTCATTCTAATAAGCAGGAGGTTGGGTTGAACACATGAACATAAACGGTTAAATGAATAAATACTAACTGTGTCAGATCTGGTTCCTTGTCCGTGGAGATAATGCGGTTGCCTTTTGCAAGTTTGTGTCAGTTATGAATAACTGAAAAAAAATATGAAGTGTGAACATTCTGGAACATGCTAAGTACACTTGGTGTCTTTATCACGAGGGCTTCAGCAAAATAAGCATTTTTCCAAATTTCGACATTAAAAAGGACTAGGTCATTCCATAGTAAAAAAAGTAAATCTCCTTCTGACTCGAACTCATGATTCATAAACCCAATCTCAACTCATGCATGTATTATTAGCTGTTCTATTTATAAATTTTATTGACTCACGCGCCTCTAGAGCGAAGTGTAGACATTTTCATTTCCTGCGTGCTCACCTCCCAGGCACCCCCTATCTCTTCCTCTCTGTGCCCTGATCTCTATCTGACTGCTCTTCTGTATGTCCTCTTCCTCTCTCTCTCTCTCTCCGTCTCTATTTCTATCTCTACATCTCTCTCCCCCCTCCCACCAACTCTCTGGCCACTTTAGACTTGCACTTACTTTGCTCCCTCCGATCTGCATTCACAGAAGCCTGTGACTTAGCCATGTTTTCCTGGTGGAGAGGTAGTTGTCTTTCTTCATACACGATTCCTTGACTTTCCCCTTAGGAGTCAGTTTTTCTGCTGTCATTGCTACTGGGTCTAACATGGAAGCACTGGCCAAAACCGGTTTGGCTCAGTGGATAGAGCGTCAGTCTGTAGACTGGAAGGTCCCAGGTTCGATTCCGGTCAAGGGCATGTACCTTGGTTGCGGGCACATCCCTAGTGGGGGCGTGCAGGAGGCGGCTGATTGATGTCTCTCTCATCGATGTTTCTAGCTCTCTATCCCTCTCCCTTCCTCTCTGTAAAAAATCAATAAAATATATTTAAAAAAATAAAAATAAAATGTCAGCCGAGACCGGTTTGGCTCAGTGGATAGAGCGTCAGCCTGTGGATTGAAAGGTCCCAGGTTCGATTCCGGTCAAGGGCATGTACCTTGGTTGCAGGCACATCTCCACTGTGGGGCGTGCAGGAGGCGGCTGATCGATGTCTCTCTCTCATCGATGTTTCTGACTTTCTATCTCTCTCCCTTCCTCTCTGTAAAAAAAATGAATAAAAAAAAACATATATATTTAAAAAATAAAATGTCAACACTGCATTGAAAGAGGATAATCGCAGTGGCTCCCCTACCCTCAGGCACAGGAAAGTTCTGGATAAAGTTGCACCTTGGAAGAAAGCAAGCTCTGCCCTCGGGGAGATGCAGGGAGGACTCGTCAGGAAACGGATATACAAATGGTCTTTTTGTCGCCCGATCTACAATCTAGAGCAGCGGTTCTCAACCTTTCTAATGCAGCGACCATTTAATACAGTTCCTCATGTTGTGGTGAATCGTCATGTAAATATCTATGTTTTCTTCTTTTTTCTTTCTTTCTTTTTTATATATTTTATTGATTTTTTTACAGAGAGGAAGGGAGAGGGATAGAAAGTCAGAAACATCAATGAGAGAGAGACATCGATCAGCCACCTCTTGCACGCCCCCTACTGGAGATGTGCCCACAAGCAAGATACATGCCCACGACCGGAATCGAACCTGGGACCTTTCAGTCTGCAGGCCGACACTCTATCCACTGAGCCAAACTGGTCTCGGCAATATCTGTGTTTTCTGATGGTCTTAGGTGACCCTGCTAGTGGTTCTCAACCTGTGGGTCACTGCTGTAGAGCCTGAGACCATCAGAAAACAGGTCACGACCCACAGGTGGAGAACCGCTGATCTAGAGAATTAGTTCAAGACTATTTGTTTTATAAAAATGATCTCAGGCGAGTCACTTCATCCCACCAGACTTCCATCCCGTTGCCCATTCGATGGAAATGTTGACCACGCTCATGGAGATGGCTTTTCAAATTAAAGCGTGCGTTTCTGAGCAATCGCCCCGAAAGCTGCGGCTTTGCTGGAGAACCCTGTTTAACAGAACACCCCCATATTCCCGAGAATCCAAACTGAGCATCTGCCTTTCATCTTGGAAACTGGCAGCACCAACCGTTTCCCAGATGCATCTCCCAGCCATCTGGGAAAATATGAAGTGCGAACATTCTGGAACATGCTAAGTACACACACGTGAAGAGGGCAGCTTCTTCCTCCAAAGGGGCACAGAGGCCGGGGCCGCCTCTTTCAAAGTGAACAATCCCATCGGGGGGCGCTGAGAGTGGGGGACCGGGGCTGATGGCTTCCAGCCGCCTCCTCTCTGTGACAGGCCAGCGGGGAGCAGATTGCTAAAGGAGGGCGCTGTCTACACAGGCAATGCTCCCCAGGCCTTTGCGGGCCTCAGCCCCGAATGGTCCCTCTCTCCTCCAGGCAGCTGGGCTCTGATTAATCCCGAAAGGCCCTGCCTGCTCGTAATAACTCGAGGAGGCCCAGGCGTCTTCCAGGATGAGTTCCAAATGTTAACCCCCAAACGAAAACACCCAAGGTCCGTCTCTGCCCCGGATTCGCTCTTCCTGGAAGTAATCTCTCAAAGATGCCAATTCCCAAGACCCAGCTGGAATGCCTGGTTATTCCACTCAGGCCTGAGAAGACCCCTCTTTCACCCCCCAACCCCCTTCTGGCCAAGTCCCAAGTCCTGTGTGGGGGTTCACCTAGGCTCTTTGCTCCTTCTTGCTTTCAGCCTGCCAATGTCAAAGCTGGTGAATGACTTGTTATTAGTGGGGTCCCCAGATCTGCAACCTGTAATTTCAATGTGCGGAATTCAGCATTTCCAACAAATTATGTGAACTCAAATGAAATGTTTATGTGGAATCATTTTTGGGGGGCATCTTCCGATAGTCACCCCATGTTTTATCCACAGCTCACTGACGTCAGCTCTGACACAGAGATGAAAGCATACTCAAGCGCACCAAATGGGTCATTAGTGGGAAGATGGCCTCCCCATCCTTCTTCTGGGCCAGTGCATCCAGAAACTCATTTACAAGTAACGACACCCAGTTAGTCTCCTGAGCACAGCACCTCCTACACCTGGCCTTCCCGAGGCGAGGTCTAACCTAACGGTGGGGAGCATCTTCGTTTTCTCACCAGCTTTGCTTGTGCTTCAAGAACAAAATCCTTAACTTCGATCAAGGACTTGACTCAAAAACCTTATCTTCTACGTCTAAATCTGGGAATAGTGGAGGTCCCTGGAAATCCTGAATTTATTTTCTTTCATTTTTAAGTATTTGAAGAACCAGTGTGCCAGGAAAACTTCTACACTGGCCAACAATACCAGTACATGTGTGTGTAAAAACATACGTAGGCCCTGGCTTGTACGGCACAGTTGGTTGAGCATTGTCCCATGCATCCAGTGGTGGCTGGTTTGGTTTCTGGTCAGGGCACATGCCAAGGTTACTGGCTAGATCACCAGAACAGGGAGTGCAGGAAGCAAGCCGGTGATGTTTCTCTTCAATGTTTCTGTCTCCCTCTCTCACTCCCTAAAGCAATTAAAAAAAAAATAGTCAAGACCGGTTTGGCTCAGTGGATAGAACATCAGCCTGTGGACTGAGGGGTCCTGGGTTCTATTCCAGTCAGGGGCATGTACCTTGGTTGCGGGCACATCCCCGGTGGGGGGCGTGCAGGAGGCGGCTGATTGATGTCTCTCTCTCATTGATGTTTCTGATTCTCTATCATTCTCCTTTCCTCTCTGTGGGAAATCAATAAAATATATTTTTTTTAAAAACATACTTAATAACTGGATTGACATTGGCATCTTCCAATGCTTTCAGCATTATCCTGATTGGGAAGTGTATTCATTCATTTTTTCCCTCCTCTTCTGTCATTTTTTACCTTATTTAATAAGTGCATGGTTATGCTTCCATCAGAAATGGGCTTAAAAACCTTCTCTTCCCTTATGCACTCTTGCACTGTCAAAATACTCATCAAATCCGCCATTGTATGAGAACAGCTTAGCAGCCTATGACTCTCCAACAATTCTATCGCCCTGAAAACTGCCGTGAACAGCATAGGTGCCAGGAAGTTCTTCCTTCATCTGTTACAGGCTGATACCATCATTCACTCTATTCCACCCGACTTCACTGAAAAGAGGAAATGGGAAAGGATCAGTTCATGGGAAAACGGGTTTAGTGCCACCTCATCATTCATTTTTAAATATAACCTTTGAAAAAGCAGTTCTGCATAAACCTAGTCTGTGTGTGGTTCCACGCTCAGGTACCTGCAGGGGCATATACCTCTGTGGTGGTTCTATCAATGCACAATACAGTAGTTACTCGATTCCCATATTTATTCTAGGTTCTCCACTATTTTTTCTATGTTGTTGCTCATCTCTGCTATATTTACATTTAAAGTCTGTTAATGGTTTACTTTTTTCCCATTGATTAAACTTTCTTTTATTGTTAGCATGAAAGAAAGGGAGATGAAGGCTCATGCAAATTTCCAGTCCCGCTGAAATCTACAGGCTGTGTGTTCTAACAAGGGAGCTCACACTCCTCCAAACCATTGGGCTTCCTAGCATTCTTCCTTCTTCATTCAGACATTTTTTTTAAATATTTTTTTATTGATTTTTTACAAAGAGGAAGGGAGAGAGATAGAAAGTCAGAAACATCGATGAGAGAGAGACATCGATCAGCCGCCTCCTGCACGCCCCACTGTGGAGATGTGCCCATAAGCAAGGTACATGCCCCCGACCGGAATCGAACCTGGGACCTTTCAGTCCGCAGGCCGATGCTCTGTCCACTGAGCCAAACCAGTCTCGGCATTCATTCAGACATTTTTATGTAGCCCAAATGACCTCAAGCCGGATCCTTTTTAAAATTCCTCTTGGGGAAATAGTTTGGAGTAATTTCCCATTGACAATTTTTCATCTGTTATGTGTGTGTAGTTCTGAACTTTACTGGGTCATTTTACTTTTGTTTTATTTATTAATTGAAAAGAAATCTCTTTTCCTGGGACAATTTACACCCCCCCAAAAAAAATCCATATAGTTTTTACCTCACCATATTATTTATTTTAACAGAGCTTTGGCTTTCTATATGTTTAAATATTTATATTAAATATTTTCAGAGCTTAGATATAAAAATAATTCAAGTTATTGGGATAGTGGTTTTTTTCTATAAAATGACTAGAAAACTTATGAAATGTGTATGTTACTTTTTATACTCCCCTTGTTTACCTCCCAATAATTTTTGATTTTTTAAACTGAAATGGTTAGATGTATTGGAAGACGAAGTCTAGGTTCACATTAGAAGTAAAATAGCAAATACTGAGACACAGTATCTTTCTGTCCGTAAGACTTAGGTAGAGTAACTCTATTTTGTTTTTGTAGTTATTTGCTTACAGATACAAAAAACAATAAAGGAGTATTTAAGAATTATAGGAATTGAGAAACACAGAACAATATTTGCTGTAGTACACACACAAATAAAAGAAAACCAACAAAAAAATTTTAAACAAATTTTATCCAGCTCTTCATTTTTAAATAGGATTCTAGTGGTATCTCATCAGTTGTCTAGAAGATTTTATTGTGGATGTAAAACATCATTTTTTCCCTACTGACTGTTTTAAAAATTTAGGAAAAATTTTCTAATTTTGCATTTTCTATCAGTTGTAGTTGTTATCACTGTAATTAATTTAGCAGAGAGATGATCCCACACACATAATTTCATAAAAAATAATAACTTCCATGCTGTAGTTTTTCACACCTCATTAGAACCCAAACATGAGTTTATCTTCAAAATTTGAGGCCGATCTTAAATCTTCATTCGTTTATGAGAACATTTTCAAGAAGCTTCCATTGCCAATGCCAAAAATATTTTGGCTTTTTAGGTTAATTCAAAATTCAGTATAGCTTAAATTAAACTTTAAATTTAGTGGGTTAACTTTTGCCATTAGGAATTTTAATTAACTAACTGAATAATATGTCATTTTTTTCTAGCACTTTATCTGAGTTACATCTTTAAAACTCCTAGGACTTGAGAGGAAAGTAAACAGATTTTGGCTCAAGATGTATTCCATACATGCGACAATTAGAAATCAATACAGCCTTTCACATAGCGTATATAAGCGACCCATCAGCAATCCTGTGAGAACCTCTTTCACGTCCCGTGTGGTTCAGGGTTCCCGTTCAGGGTTCAGGTTCTGGAGGAGGCCACATGCAAATGAAAAGAAAGACTAAGAAAATTATTAATTTGGCAATATTGGGGGGCCAGGTGGGGTCTTCCTCTAGTGGAAAGACTACCGCCTTCCTTTGGCCTTGCCATCCCTTTTATGAAGACTCTGGCATACACCCATGACCTTTAGGCAGGAAATTCCAAGAACAGAAATTTACATGAGACAAACAGGTAGAGGCGGCTTCAGCTAACAATGTTTCCACTAAACAGTGAGTGATTAGCTCTGACCTTTCAGAGCAATGAAGGTGGACCAGCCTTCTGGTATCCTGTCCACATCTTTCTATTCGTGAGACAATGTTTGGTTTCCGGCACAATCCCAATTGTTGAGCAATTCCCATGTGTATGTTGGGTATGTTTCCCGTTCAAGACATACATCTCCAGTTTCCAGCAGACAGACCCAGAGATTTAAAATTGCAGAGTCTCCTCGAAGCTGACCCCCTTCGCAGTCTGCTCCTGAAGTCTCCCAGTGCCCAGAGTCCTCTGTTCCCTTCAGTGCAATTCAATAAATTCAGTTTCACCGGCGCTAATTGGGCCTCTGCTCCGTGGAAAGGACTCAGCGTGAAGTACAACAAAGAAGGAGTGTCTGTCTTTCTCCTCTGCGGTCTCCGTGCGAGAGAGGGGAGCTCCCTCCCTTTGCCCCGAAGAGCCAAGGCCATCTCTCGTGTCACTGGGAACAGAAGCTCCACACCTGGATGTTGCCAGGGTCTTTGTTCTCTCCCACGCCTCACCTCCCCGTGCTGAGTTTTTGTGCACCTGCCCAAGCATGTGCACACGCTCCCCTCCATCAGAGTCCCAAGGCAGATAGGCCTTCATGTTTCCATTTTCTTTCGACTAGTTTCCTTCTCATAGACCACACTCTCCTGTCATGTTCACTAATTTGGAAAGAACACCAGCAAACCATCCATATATGATGACCAGGTGGAAGATAGGAGAAAGAAGGGTAAAAATTAAAGGCATTAGATACCCTCAAAGCAATGCCAGCGTGGACATCGTGGCAGTCTGAGGGTTAAGACCTTTTCTACGTAGCGTTATGCAGTAGAGTGTTATTAAACCACGTTGAATGAAACCTGCAATGCCATGTTCATAGCTGCACAGTGCCAGCAGAAGAGTTTATCTCCCATTTAGTAGAGTGCAGCCCCGTGGACATTCCTTCCAAGTTCAAGAGCATTTGCCTCGAATAATATTTCTGAGGGCAGAGCAGTCATTTAGGATGGGCACCTGGCTGGCTGTGCACGGGTTCAGAGAGAGAACAAATCTCCTCTGAGTGCACAGTCGCCCCTGGGTCCCAGTTTGAAGCACAAAGAGGAGCCCATGGATGCTGATTGGCCAGACACCTTCACAATCATGACAAGAGGCAGGAAGAGTTTGGCACTGAGCTTCCCCCCAAAAGAATCACATTCCCTCTATATCCAGGAAATATGCACTGGTGTGAGGGGCCACATATATTCTACTGCTGGGCCAAAAAGATACGAGTCTGCCATGCTGAGTCAAAAATTATGGGGTGGGCCGAAACCGGTGTGGCTCAGTGGATAGAGTGTCGGCCTGCAGACTGAAAGGTCCCATGTTAGATTCTGCTCAAGGGCATGTACCTTGGTTAGGGGCACATCCCCAGTGGGGGGGGGGGCATGCAGGAGGCAGCTGATCGATGTCTCTTTCTCATCGATGTTTCTAACTCTCTGTCCTTCTCCCTTCCTCTCTGTACAAAATCAATAAAATATATTTTTTTAAAAATTATGGGGTGGGATGGAATCCCGGGGCGGAGGTGACCTGGTGACGCTCCACAGGGAGTGACCCAACCTGCTCATCACAAGGCCCGGGTACGAAGCTGGGAGCAAATGTTCAGATTCCTCTGCTGCCAAGAAAAAAAGAAAAAACACAGAATTCTCATCAGCCTTTCCCTGGGGCCACCCAGAACGTGATCCACTTTTGAAGCTAAACTCCGTATTTGATCTGCTAAATGAAAGGGAAGAAGATCGGTGTCAGCCAAGAGAGCCCTTAGCCGCGCCTCTCTCCTGTCTGCGAGAATCATTGTGAAGCCCTCCCATGGAACTCCCCCCGCGCGTGGTGACAGCCTCCGTCCAGGCCGTGTGATCTTTCTCCCGTGGCAGGTGCTCTCGATGATGTGCAGGTATTTACCCAAAACACTCGCAGCTGGGAGCGCCGTGCACACCCCCCACCGCAGCACACACCTGCGCCCTCTCTTCCCAGCCGCCCACCGTCCTGAGAGGCATAGACTCCTTCCACTGCGTTTTCCCACTCCGGGTCTTGTGTCATGGAACGTCATGAATGAAAATCTAAAATACCACCACCCGAAATGCTGATTATATCAGAGCCATCCCACGGGTACTATAAAGCGAATGTGCATGCTTCCATCAAGGTTTCCCACCCTTCGTTCCCCAAAACAAACTGTCAAAGGTTCAAGATCTCAGCTCTTTGTGCCCCTGCTCTCATGGGGGTTGTCGCTCCTACGATTTAGACAATATAGGGTGTCCCCCTGCCCCCCCCAAAAAAATGCATGCACACACTGTGAATGATTGATCATAAAGTCAGTGTTTATTAAAATACATTTCATTTTAAAAATTGAGCTATCAGCAATGAGAGTGTGTAGACATTTTTTGGGGGGTGGGGCAGAGGGACACTCTATATATAACAAAGAAGCACACCACAGGACTGGAGAGTTTGAAGCATATTTGAGTTATAGAATGCCAGACAGAAACATGGGGCTTGGCATAGAAATATGTAAGTCCATATGTTCTAGATAAAGAGGTAAGTGGGTGTGCATATGTGAGAGTATATGTGTGTACATGCACACACACACACACACACACACACACACACACACACGCAATTTGGGTCTGCTGCCATTTTTTAAAGTCCCATGGGTTTCACGTCTTCCTTCATTTTGACAGTTTCCGTCCACTTGATGTTCAGAGACTAAAGGGGATTTTACGGCCACGTCGTCCAAGTCATCCTCCACCACGAGAGAGAAAGGTTCCCTGTGTATCGTAGCTAAAAATGGAATAGACTTGGATGTAAATACCAATGATAGCCAAAAAATAAGATAAAAAATCATATTAAAATAGGAAAACGTGATCCCCCAATGTAGTCATACCCAGCCTCTGTCAGTGACATTGGCTCCAGAGCCCAGCACCCTGCTAAACCATGGAGACATTTAAAGAAGAAGAGAGGACCCAACCAGCATGGCTCAGTAGTGGAAGGTCAACCTACGAACCAGGATTCCCAGTCAGGGTACAGGCCCAGGTTGCAGGCTTGATCCTGGATGGGAAGTGTCCAGGTGGCAGCCAATTAGTGATTCTCTCTCATCATTGATGTTTCTATCTCTCTCCCTCTCTCTTCTTCTCTGAAATCAATGAAAACATAGATTTTTTTTTTTTAATAAAGGAGGACAGAGGGGTTTTCAGATGATGTGGTGTGATTGAATGAAGGTTAGTGAAAGTAATCATCCTAGAATATCTTAGAGATGTCTCCATCTCAGCACTGCCTGTGTGACTAGAACTCCTTAATTTGCAATTTTTGGGGAGATCCTTAATTTGCAATTTTTGGGGAGATCCTCACAGTTTGGTCCCTTTATCCCATTAGTGGCATGTTACTGAGAACCAGCAAAGGCATCAACTTACTCAATAAATACTAATTGGATACCAAAGGCCCTGTTCACTGCACTCTCTTATGGAAGAGTCAATATTGCTTGAAGGACTACTTAATTTCTGTGTGTGTGTGTGTGTGTGTTGTTTTTGTTTTTGTTTTCAAAACCTATCTTCTGAATTCAGTTTAAACATCCAGAATGTTCAACTCTTCCACAGATTAAAATGATACAAAGGTTGGAGGGAAGAACCTTTATACTCTCACTCGGCTGTGTGTCAGGGTCTAGAACAGCATCCTCCATGATGTGAAAGGGCTTTAGAAAAGTTTGTGATGGCTGATTACTGGGAAGGATCACTCCTAAGAAAAGGGGTCACTATCAGATGCCTGGGACTGTTCCTCATTCCTTCCTTTCCTGCCCAGGGACAGGAGTAGCTGGAAACAATTCCAGCTTCATTATGGGTACTTGTCCCATCTGTCACCTCTGCAACTGAAAGCTTCATTCCTAATCAACTAACACTAATTATTGCTTTGGGTGATCAATCTCCCCATGTCTCAGTCTCAACTTCTGTAGAGTGCAGGACTTGCCAGATACTACTGGTAAGGACCACGCATTCTGAAAATGTTGTTAGAACACCATCACCTGGGAGAACAATCTGCCTTATGAGTACATCAGACTCTCAACTCACTCTGTGGCACAGCTGATAGCCACTCTCCTGGTTTTTCCTGTGGCACCAGCCATTCATTCTCATTTCATGGTGGACCCTCATTTGAAACCTAAACACTAAGTATTTGAGAAACCCAGGGATCAAGCCTCATGCCTCTTCTTTTTCACTCTACCCTCAAGTTTGTTTGTTTTTTAAATACATTTTATTGCTTTTTTATATAGAGGAAGGGAGCGGGATAGAGAGCTAGAAACAGAGAGAAAGATCGATCAGCCACCTCCTGCACACCCCCTACTGGGGATGTGCCCGCAGCCAAGGTACATGCCCTTGACCGGGATCGAACCTGGGACCCTTCAGTCTGCAGGCCAATGTTTTATCCACTGAGCAGACTGGTCAGAGCTACACTCAAGTTCTTGATTTTAGCCAATTCCATGGCTTTAAATGCCATCTGCATACAACAATGATTTCCAAATTTCCATCTCCAGTCCCAGCCTCTCCCTTGAAGTCCGGATTTACAATATATATAACTGTCTCCTCTTGGGTGTTATACTCTTTGGGCATCTAAACCTCCAAATGCATAAAACCGAACCATTGACATTTGCTCTCACCCTTCCTCCAAACACTGGACCCTCTTCCAGTGTTCTACATTTCAATACGTCTTACACTATGCATCCAGTTTCTTATGTTGTTAACTTAAAAGACATCACCTGCTCTTTTCTCTTGTGTATGCCCTGCATCCACCAGCAAAGCCTGCTGCTCTAACAATATGAGCATCTCATACCCTCTGCTGCCACCACCATAAACCTTGGTGTGATCTATGGAATACTCTCCTGATGGATCTCAAGCTTTCCCGCAATCTGTGATCCACAAAGCAGCCTTTCAAGACAGAGCAGATTCTGAAAAGTAGGCACTTAAATATTTCAGGGTTTTCTGATCACCACTGAAAGCCCAAGTGTTCACCTAGGGCCGTGGTCGGCAAACTGTGGCTCGCGAGCCACATTCGGCTCTTTTGTCCCTTGAGTGTGGCTCTTCCACAAAATACCACGACCTGGGCGAGTCTATTTTGAAGAAGTGGCGTTAGAAGAAGTTTAAGTGTTGTTGTTGTTTTTTGTTTTTGTTTTTAATGTGCCTCAGGCATGAAACAGCTCTGGCCAGGGACACAGGCGTCAAGCTAGGATGAACTAAGGACTACATCTGCTTTGCCCCTGATTGATCTAAGAGCAACACCACCAATCAGGTGTCTCCTTGCCCATTGCCAGTGGGTTAGAAGAAGCTTAAGTTTAAAATATTTGGCTCTCCAAAGAAATTTCAATCGTTGTCCTGTGGATATTTGGCTCTGCGGACTAATGAGTTTGCCGACCACTGACCTAGGGCCTATAAGTCCCAACATGATGTAGCTCTTAGACATGTTTCAGTTCTCCATCTCTCACTCCATGGCCTGCTTGTCATTGAGCACAATACCCACATGACCTACTTCAGGGACTCAGCCCCCCTGCGGCCAGGGATGCTCTCCCCTCATCGCTTCCATGCCCCCCTCATTCCCCACTTCGTTCTCATCCTTGCTGATGCCACCTCTTTGGTCTGCCCTCTCTGAAATAATACATGCCCCATTGTTTTCTTGCTCCCTTTGCTGTGCCTTATTTTTTATAACACATATTGTCCCTGGCATGTACAGTATATTTATTTTTTGTGTTTATTGTCTCTTCCCTCAGTCTGTAAGCCCCAGGACAGCAGAGAATAGACCTGCTTTGTATACAATTCAATACCAACTATCTAGACTAGTACAGACACATAGTGTTGGGCCACCAGGCCGGCGGGAGGAGAGGGGGAGCAGTGAGGGGCAGCCGAATGGCCAAACAGCAGGTTTCATGGGGCGACCAGACCAGCAGGGGTATGGGGAGCAGTAAGGGATGACCAGACTGACAGTGGTGGCAGTGAGAGTTCACTAGGCTGGCAGAAGGGTCAGAGAGGGGTGACCGGTGAGTATCCATTAAAGGCAGGACTCACGGTATCAATTTATGGGTTCCAGCCAACGGGGCAAATCTACCCTGTGCCACTGAAGTGATCTTGTGTGAGAACTTGGTTCAAAAGAATCTCTGAACTTTGAACATGGTAAGGACAGTAATCACATTTTATCACTATGTTGCATGTGATATGCGGACTACTTATTATTTCCCTTAATCCTCATAAAAAAAAAAGTCAGTGAGGATTATTTCTACTTTTTTGAGATAAGATACCAGAAGTAGAGGCTTCCCAGTTAATACACGAGGAAGCAGATAAGAAGCCGAGGATGCACAGGCCAAGTGCTCTTGCGTTTCCTACTTGAGCACAGAGTCCTAACTCAAATGTGTATGTGGCCAGTTCGTGTTGGGACAAGGCTACAGGCTGGGAAGCGGCCTTCTTGCTTGGAGAACAACCTGTCTTATGAACACACCAGGCGATGAACTCAGTCTAGGGCACAGCTGATGGCCACTCTTTTGTCTACGCCTAGTTATGGGCAGGGGGGGTTACTCCTCGGCCTCAGGAAAGGGCGGTGATGACGTCATGGGGAGGATCTGCTTCAGTGGGGAGCAGGGTAGGCAGCCACCGTTGGCGCACCTATTCCCATCCTAGAGCCACCACTTGGCCCTTGCCAGTTGATGCCATGGAGAATAGGGATCCAGAGTTGCCGGGTGTTCTACTCCCCCAGAAGAGACTAGAAACCCAGATATTTAAATGAAATTTCTCCGAAATTGATACGTTGGCAAGACACTGTCAAGCACTAGAGCCCCTCTACCAAGCGTGTCTGCAGCCCACGCTCAGCCCACAGGCATTCTGGTTGTGAATCCAGGCCAGCGCTCCGGGCCAGGTATTCAGCGGGAGGGCGGGAGGGAGGGAGTGATGATAAAGTAGGAGACAACTCAGAGACATGTTGAAAGGAAGGAAAAGCTCATTCAAGGCAGAGCCATTGCCGTGTGCGATAATCAACCCCAGAGCTTTCCAAGGAAGGGGAATTGCTTCCATCTGGGCGCTCGGAGGACTCGGAGCCACGGGGCTGGAGCAGACGCTGGTGCTGCTCTGTGGAGAGAGGGGCCGGCTGCACTGGGGCAGAGAGGGGCCTGCCTCGGAGTTGCGAGGTTGAGATAAAAGAATGAATTCCATGCGATGCTCTGAAAGCATGGGGCACTCTACACATTTAAAGAACATTTTCTTAAATATCCACTAGTACTGGCCTATAAAACATTTAAAAAGTACTTGCAATTTAATTCCTGCACAGAATACTGTAGTTCTGTTACCATCATATATATATATAAAAGCCTAAGCAGCCGGCACAACCGAAACAACAAAGTGGATGACCGAACAGGCTGTGTGGGGTGACCAGGCCAGCAGGGGGGTGAGTGAGGGCCAACCAAACAACTGGACAGCAGGCTGTGTTTGGGCAACCAGGCCGGCAGGGAAGAAGGGGCAGTGAGGAGCAACCAAATGACCAAACAGCAGGTTTTCTAGGGCGCCCAGGCCAGTGGGGGTAGGAGGGAGCAGTTAGGGGTGACCAGGCTGACAGGGGTGGCAGTGAGAGGTAACTAGGCTGGCAGAGGGGGGATGATCAGGCCAGCAGAGGGGGGGCAATAAGGAGCGACCAGATTAGCAGGGGGGAAGTCAAGGATGGCCAGGCCATCAGGGGGTCAATTGGGATGATCGGGCAGGCAGGCAGGTGAGCAATTAGGAGCCAGTGGTCCTGGATTGTGAGAGGGATGTCCAATTGCTGGTTTAGGCCCACAGGGATTGGGCCTAAGCTGGCAGTTGGACATCCCCCAAGGAGTCCCAGATTGGAGAGGTTGCAGGAGGCTGGGCTGACGGGACTCCTTCCCCCTGCACAAATGTTGTGCATCGAGCCTCTAGTTGAAGATAACCTGTATTTTCAGGTTCTTGATTTTAACTATACGTTAGGACGCGGTCAGTAAGCTTTGCAAGCTGTATTTTTGCATAAAATCTTTGTATGTTCATATTTCATACCTGGGGGTGCAGCTGACTTTGCCTTCTTTTTTCCTTCCTTGGGTTGTATGTTAATTTTACAGGTTTTATGGTGAAACAATCGGTTGTGGTTTGTTTTGCTTTTGTTTTTTTGTGACATGGAGGTAGCTTTGCAAATTTAATGTGCCCATAATTTTGAAAGTTGTTTTCAATGATTAAGACCTGATTTGAAATTGCCAGAGTGATGGTTTCTTTACAGCTTTCAATAACCTTCCTGTCCTCAGATGTAAAGCTGAAGGGTGTGGGTTTGTGGGCCCATATCTCTCCCCTGAGCAGATCTGTCCACCCCCATGGCCCAACTAATCTGTGCTCTGCAATTATAAATTAAGTAATAATTTAATTGTAAAATATTTAAGTTTAATATTTACATTCCATATTGGACAATATATTTTGAAGACAGCCATTTTCTGATGAATGTTTTTAATTTTAAGGCCTCTAATATGAGGAATAATAAAACTGACATTTCAGACGATTCTGAATTTAGGAGCATAAACAGGAAGTTTTAGGGGCTCGTTTTCAAGAATAGATGCTAACAGGGTAAACAAAATTAAACCTGTCATTAGGCAAAACTGTATTTTCACCCCGCGCGTGATATTTTAATATGCATTTTATGAGATTTGCGGAGAGTTTAATTTTCAGTTCAGAGGAGAAGATAGCGTTGCACAGTGTAGGTGATAAATTGGGTTATCACAGTTATGTATATAACCCTTAAAAGGTAAGCAAACGAAATTCACCTCCATGACAGAGCTATTACCCTTAACAGCGGATTACAGACTTGATCCATGGTAAAAGGCATGCAAGCCAGGTGTAGTGTTTTTATTAATATGCCCACTGTTTGGTTACCAATATCAGCATATTCAGACAATGTGCATAGGCTAGCTCAAGGCAGTATGTGGGAAATTTTTATTCCATTGGTTTTCCAACTTGACTTTCACCTTTTCCTCTTTGAATTAATTTATTTCTATCTTACTACAAAATATTCTGACTACAAGAATTTATTAATACAGCCTAAGACTTTAACTGGCCGCTTTCTCTTCATACCTCTTTCATTCCCACTTATCCATCTTTGCTCATATTCCTTTTTGTTCTTTATTGATTATGTTATTACATATATGTCCTTATTCCCCTGTTACTCCCCACCCCCCTACTCATGCCCTCAACCCCCAGGTGTCTGTGTCCATTGATTAGGCTTATCTGCATGCAGACAAGTCCTTTGGTTGATCTCTCCCCTTTACCCTCACCCTCCCCTACCTTCCCTCTGAGGTTTGAGTGTCTGATCGATGCTTCTCTGTCTCTGAAATCTGTTTTTTCTTCATCGGTTTATGTTGTTCAGTATATTCCACAAATGAGTGAGATCATGTGATACTTCTCTTTCTCTGACTGGCTTATTTCACTTAGCACAATGCTCTCCAGGTCCATCCATGCTGTTGCAAATGGTAGGAACTCCTTCGTTTTTACCGCAGTGTAGTATTCCGTGGTGTAGATGTACCATAGTTTTTTAATCCATTCATCTGCTGATGGGCACTTAAGCTGTTTCCAAATCTTAGCTATGGTAAATTGTGCTGCTATGAACATAGGAGTGCATATATCTTTTCTGATTGATGTTTCTAATTTCTTGAGATATATGTTCAAATCAGTTCCTAGAAGTGGGTTAAATGGGAGTCCCGTTTTTAGTTTTTTTGAGGAAACTCCATACTGTTCTCTACAGTGGCTGCACCAGTTTACATTCCCACCAGCAGTGCACAAGGGTTCCTTTTTCTCCTCATCGTCGCCAGCACTTGTCGTTTGTTGATTTGTTGATGATAGCCATTCTGACAGGTGTGAGATGGAACCGCACTGTCGTTTGGATTTGCATCTCTCTGATGATTAGTGACTTTGAGCATGTTTTCATGTGTCTCTTGGCCTTACTGATGTCCTCTTTTGGAAAGTATCTATTCACGTTCATTGCCCATTTTTTGATTGGGTTGTTTATCTTCCTTTTGGTAAGCTGTATGAGTTCCCTGTAAATGTTGGTGATTAAACCCTTAGCAGAGATAACATTGGCAAATATGTTCTCCCATGCAGTGAGCTTTCTTATTGTTTTGGTGATGTTTTCTTTTGCTGTGCAAAATCTTTTTATTTTGATGTAGTCCCATTTGTTAATTCTCTCTTTAGCTTCCATTACCCTAGGAGTTGTATCGGTGAAGATATTGCTTCAGCATATGTCTGAGATTTTGCTGCCTGTGGGTTCCTCTAATATTTTTATGGTTTCCTGTCTTATGTATGTTTCAGACCTTTATCCATGTTGAGTTTATTTTTGTGTATGGTGTTGGGAAAACTGGACAGATACATGCAAAAAAAATGAAACTAGACCACCAACTTGCTCATATTATTGACATGATAAGTCACGAAGTCAGATATGACGTTAAGTTCCAGTCTCACTAGGTATAACGTAATGCTTTGTGCAATTTCTTCTCTCTCTGGGTTTCCTTATTTCCTGAAATAAATGTGGTTATTACAGGGACTAAATCAGGTGGGTGGCTCACCCCAGTGCCAGAGACATATTTCACATCATAGCGGATTAAGGGTGCCACTCACCTTCTTTCATGTCGCAGCTCAAACACCTGTGAGGGACTCAACTTGACTGGGAATATACGGGGCCATGGACAAAGCATGATGATCAGAGGCCGTCCCTAGTCAGCTCTCTAGTTCACCTCGGCAGGTTACCAAAATTCCCTGGTTCAGCCACCAAATCAGGTAATGCAGGGGGAGACTCTGGGGGCTCTTTCAGGTCCCAGAGTCCTGTGCCTTGGCTCTGATTACTCCAGCTCTTCTAGCCCAGCTGGGGTGATGTCCCCAGATGATGTTGTATTTATTCAGGCATCGCCTAGCAGTTGTTAAGATTTTAAAACGTAACATCATGCGATGAAGAATTGGTACCTTCTAATCCTTTTGTGCCTAAAGACTCGGCATGTGAGAGAAGAAAATAAATGAATAGATGCTCAGTACAAGCTTTGGCATGATTGCTCTCGCCGTGATCACTTACAGCAGCGGTTCTCAACCTGTGGGTCGCGAACAGCTAGCAGGGTCTCCTAAGACCATCAGAAAACACAGAGATTTACATGAAGATTCATAACAGTAGCAAATTACAGTGATGAAATAGCGACAAAAATAATTTTATGATTGGGGATCACCACACCATAAAGAACTGTATTAAAGGGTTGCGGCATTAGGAAGGTTGAGACCCACTGACTTACAGCATGAACCTGCTCTCTGGCACATTTCCACAAACAGCACATCTTATTCTGAGCCCCCTACTGAATGCTGATATTCTTTCTACGATAAAACCATCTTTTATGGCAATCTACCCACAACAATCTTATAACATTTCTTGCAATCACTTTTGGAGAATAGGTCTTCATTTCCTTACTAAACACGCATAAGAGAAAATCAAAGGGTCCCATTGAACTATTTGCCTAACACTTGCTGCTATTTTCCAAATAAAATTAAGCATAAGGGTAGAAACACGTAATAGATAGAAGGGCACCTCTCTGTCCTCAGGTATTCTCCTCCAAAGCAGTCATTTGAACAGCTATACGTTCAGTGCAGAATGTCACATAGAGACCAGCATGTGAGAACTCATCTGCATGTTCTGTTGATATGTATAACATACTGCATTGGCTCTGTCCCTGGCTCTTTACTTTTACTACTACTACTACTTGCAAATAGCTCCTTATACCTTACACAAAACCATATGTCTTTAATAGTGACTTTATGTATTTTGTTGTATTTATTATTCCACAATTACCATCCCGGAGTCTCTTAAAGGTGCCTGAGTTTATTTCCGGTTGTTTGTTATTATGTACAATGCTGCAATGCATGATGTTTTACTTACATCTTGGCAGACTCCGTGGAGTGTATCCGAGCTCTCTGGTTAGGAACAAAAGGTATGTGAATTTGTTGGCAATGTATCTTAAAAGATTCTTTACCATTGTATTTTAAACTCTCGCCCTCTTAAAATCATTGCCTGTTGCGCGGATGACAAAAGCTGGAGAATTCAGCAAGAACACTTCGCTAAGTATCTGTAGAGAAGGCATGGTTAGAAGTTAGACCCTCCTCCATTCTGCATCTCTTGCTATCACCTCCCGCCAAATGTTCAGTGAATTCCAAAGGAAAGGTCATTTGGAAACGTGGACATCTCTAACAAATGGAATGCGGTGGCGGTTGATAGGCCTTTGAAGAACCACAGAGCGAGAGAGGCAAAGAAAGGCACGCTGGGAGTCTTTACCCCACTGACTGACCTCTTCGGAGTTGCCATAAAGCCGGGCTTTTCTTTGGCCTTGTTTACCAGGTTCTGTGAGAGAGAATAAAGAGAAAGATAGGCTGTTGATGAAAATGATGACAGATCAAATGCGTTTGAAGGCTAGAAATGCTCTAACATCTGGAGCAGCTGGCAGCCCGGGATGGGACTCGGAGGGGAGCTCAGAGATCCCTAATTTGCGGGATGGTTAAAAGTGAACTTGGGAACCGCTGATTCAGTGCAGTTATCTCTGGCTCGGGGAAAAGTTTGTGTGATGTTCAGAGGCCGGCGCATAAAAATCCACATGACACATATTTGCTGAGTCTCATATCCTTATGAAAATGCACAGGGATGATTTACAGGAATATATTAGACACAGCTGCTTTTAGAAGCCAGGCTATAACATGCTAGAGGACATAACGAGCTGTTTAAAATGGCCAGAAAATACTTGCTAA